>CM053596.1:146546170-146591879 GCA_028646575.1 Pseudocheirus occidentalis
CCCTTCCTTCCTTCCATCCATCCTTCCTTCCTTCCTTCCTTCTTTCCTTCCTCTTCCTACAATTTCATTGGTGCATCAATACACTGCCAAATTCTTTACAGCTTAGTCTTAGAGACCTACCTAGGGCACTGAGAGATTAAGGGACTTGCCCAGGATCACACAACCAGTAGGTGTCAAAGGTGGGCCTTGTATCTAGGCTTCCACACTCTAAGACTAGCTCTCTATTCACTTCTCCAGGCAGTCATCTTGTTTCCTTGTTCTGCATATTGCCTAGAAGTTTGTGGGACACCATCAGCATTAAATGACCATTCTTTAAATGTTCCATCACTCACATGACAGTGGAGTCTTTAATGAACTATTGAATGACAGCTTTGATAGGCCTTTGCTCAAAACAAGTACCATAGAGCAATGGGCAGGAGCTGTCTTTTGCCTCTTGCCGTAGCACAGTGTCTGAGATAGTTGTTGATCAGTCCTTTCAGTCCTGATAGACTCTCCATGACCCCATTTGGGATTTTCTTGGACAGAGATCCTGGAATAATTTGCCATTTTCTTCTCCAGCTCATTTTTCAGATGAGGAAACTGAGGTAAACAGATTTAAGTGACTTGTCCAGGGTCACATAGCTAGTATCTAAGGCTGAATTGGAACTCAGGAAGATGAATCTTCCCGCTTCCCAACCCAATCCTCTACTTTATCACTTCGCTGCTGCTGCTCCCACCACCTAGCATTGATGTAGCCTTTTAAGGTCTGCAAAATGCTTTACAAATATCATTTCATTTTATCCACATACTAACCTTGAGGAGTAGGTGTTATTCTTATACACATCTTATAGATTCGGAAATGGAGGCAGAGTTTAAGTGACTTGCTCAGGGTCGTACCACTAATAAGCATAGCTATTAAGTTTCTGAGGCTGGATTTGAATACAGGTCTTTTGACTCTACTATGCCACTTAGGTAACTATAATAATAATTATTATTATCATATTAATAATGGCATTTATGTTGTGCTTGAAGATTTGCAAAATGTTTTACCTGTATTACAACCTCCCTGTAAGAGAGGTGCCGTTGTTGAGGTTTTAAATGCAGTTACAGATTTTTAATGTTCTCTGTTCAGCTCTTCCACCTCTTTGAAGGAAGGGGCACTTTAAATTAAATTACCAATGTCTGTGATCATTTACATTTCCAAACACGTGATGCCCTACTTAGCATTACTGCCCCTCACTACTGGGGAAAACTGTTAAAAAAAAAAAAGAGTTGCATCACATTCTTTAGACTGTTCTTCTTTACTTCCAATATGAAATAATATAAATATTTGCAGGCCATTAACTCTATTTAACTGTTACAGGTGAAAAGGAAAAGTTTAAACGCCTTACCTCAGTAAATTGACATTATCCTTTGTATCTGGGAGATGCTTTGGAAAGTTTCTGTTTGCCTGGGAGCATTAGCAGGAGGGCATGAACTTCCTTTGCTCATAGTGAGGCTTTGAAACTTTGATCAGGACCTCTGAGAACTAGCAACAGTTGATTATTACCTAGTTAGCTATAAATCTACCTCCTCTGGCTTTTATCTTCTGTCTCTTGTAGACTTTTAAAGCAGTGACCTGGTTTAAATATTTACTTATGAAGAAACAGGTTGTAGCTTATTAAAGGCCATCCCAGAATTTAAAATAATTTATATTGGGAAGTAGGGTAAGTTTGGAAAAAGGAAAATGAAGTCCAGTCAGCCTGTTTTTGTTGAATTTTACAAAAGGAAGGATGAATTGCATTCACCCATTTCCAACAGTTATGATAAATAAATACAAACAGTAATGAAGTAGGCAGACATTGCAAGTGGAGATCCTGTAATGGCAAGAAGGATCCTAGTCTGAGATGAGAGCCTTCTAAAGATTATTCATTCTTTCCCTTACAGCCCAGCAAAAAACCCAGGTAATGAAATATTTGAACTCCCTACACTGTGCCTGAAACCATAGGGAATAAATGTAGAGAAGACCTGCCCTGTTGGGGTTCTAAGACAAATGATGGAGTTGAGAGGGAATGATTTGGATTGTCTCTTTGCATTAGGGTGTGCTAATAATGGAGGTCAACCCTGCCTCCACTTTCATTTACTTGTCAAAAGACTTGGGATTGGAGGTAAACTTTAAGGAAAGACATGGCAGAAGAACTTGAGAAGGGATGTGCAGGAAAAGCACACTAAAAAGCCTGGATTCAAAGATGGCCTGTCATTGACTCATCTTGACTGGAAAATAATAGAAAATAATTTGTAAGGTAGAAAAGACATTCAGTGGCAGAATGACCCACTTTTGTAAGTTCAGATCCAGCTTCTGACACCTACCAGCTGTATGACCAAACAGCAAGAAAGAAAGGATATTAGGAAGGTATAACTTGACGTACAAAGAAAGGATGGATGCTCATGGTCAACTTTAGAGGCAGTGGGTCCATTCATTGGTGCTGCTGAAACATTTTTAGACTGTGTGTTTCACTTGTGTGCTCAACCAACAGAGAAAAAATCATGTACTTGTGCCAGTCTAAGAATTATGACTCAGTCTGTCATATTTATTAACTAAACATGACAAAAAATTTTTCTTCAAGAATTACAGAAGTGGAATAAGAGGGAGAGAGCAATTTCCTTCAACATTAACTAAATTAGTAACTTTGTAAAGGTTGTTTTTGTGAAAAATCTGCAAGACCATAAAGTCATAGCGAACCTCTAAAGTCATATAGTTTCCTTGGGAATTCTTTTTGTCCCCTTTTGGTCTTTGATAATATTCCATCAGTAACTTCATTTCTTAAGAATTCAAAAGACTGTGGCACGAATTTTATTTTACTTTTTTTGGCAGCTAGGTGGCATAGTGGATAAAGCTCTGTCCCTGGAGTCAGCGAGACTCATCTTCCTGAGTTCAAATCTAACCTCAGACCCTTACTAGCTGTGTGATCCTGGACAAGTCACTTAATCCTGTTTGCCTCAATTTCCTCATCTGTAAAATGAGCTGGAGAAGGAAATTGCAAACCACCCTGCTATCTGCCCAAAGGGGTTACAAAGAGTCGGGCACAACTGCAAGCAACTAAACAACAAATGTTTTCTTGCAAAATATGAGTGATTTTAAGACTTACACTATCAGGTAATTGTTGAAAGTCAGAAATTCCTCAAACTTCATATTGGTTCTCTCTCCCTCTCCCCTCCTTCCCCACAATGATCATTCATTCAGTTCATTCAAGAAGCATTTTACTGAATGTCTACTGTATATACAGACCTTGGCTTGATGCCAGTTAGATATCTTTTTTTTGGAAATTGACAATTGGAAAGTAACTCTTAAATGTATTTAATTATCTACGCACTATGCTATTTTTCTGCTACAATACCATCAGCTGTCAGTTCAAAATAGTCAAAAGCTTTGAAAAGTAGACTTCCCACTATTATCTTAGATTTTTATGTCAGCCATTAAAATGCTTGATGATTTCTCATTCATATGCTGCTTTAATGTTTGCAAAGCCTCTGCCTGGCAATAATTCTGAGATGTAGGTATTCTAATCCCCATATCACAAACAAAAAAAGCTGAGACTTAAAGAAAATGGATTACCCAAGGTCACACAAGGAACAAGCCTCATGAACAGGACTCCAATGCCACCTTTATGACTCCAAACCTAGCTATTATAGTACACTTCTCTCTACTGTCTTTGGAATTCCTAACAAGCAGCTTTCAGAAGTAACCAATTCTTCTTAATTCTATACAGATACAATTAGTTTAAGCAAATATTCCACATGTAGAAGCTTACTTAACAGATTTTATCATATCATCAATTTGTTTTGTTATGATAGCCCTCAGAAAATCTGAAAAATATCTGAGCTCGCCAGGAAAACTTTGTTTCTATGCCACAGGAACCAAGTGAAATTCAATAGATGGTGGGAAAGAGCCCTCACTTTTCTAAGTTTATCTGTATTAAGCTAACATTGTATATGCATATTGAGTCATTTTCTCTTGGTCTAGTCCATCTGCTCTGTTCCCTGTTTCCATGCCTAAAATAAACAAAAATCTTCCTATGAGAATAAGTAAATGAAAAGTCATTTATTAAGGACATACAGTGTGCCAGGCACTAAGCTAAGAGCTAGAACTACATTTTTAAAAAGACATCCACTAATTTAGGAGCTTACATAGGGGAAGGTAACACATATGGGGAGAGGTGGCCAAGGAAGGGAGGATTTTTTTTTTGGAGGGGGGAAGGCAAGGCAGTTGGGATTAAGTGACTTGCCCAAGGTCACACAGCTAGTTAAGAGTCAAGTGTCTGAGACTGGATTTGAACTCAGGTCCTTCTGATTCCAAGGCTGGTGCTCTATTTACTACACCACCTAGATGCCCCAGAGTTTTGTTCAGGAGAAGTAGAAAGCGGGATGTTTACGAACTCTGAAGCAGGAGGGTAGGGAGATGGCCTAGGTGTACGGTTGGATGGAATGGGAAACTGAGACATCATCTGGTATCTTTGGCTAGTCAGTAGATAGAGTGAGCTAAATGTTTAGACATGGTCAGACGCCAGTCAAAGGAAGCCCAAGTAAAAGGGTCTAGAACTGAAGGTTCTAGGGAACAGAACCGAAGGTAAGTCATGATCATGCAGTGAGGTAGTTGAATGTGTCGACACACACACTTGAGTCACCGTTGCTAAGTGACTTGACCAAATCTTCAACGAAATCAGAACGCCCATCTGGTTCATTCTGGTGGCCTGCATGTCCTTTATTGAATTGAGCAGCCATTTTTCCTGCCCCCAAATTGCTGATTAGTCTTTTTACTCAAAGTAGCTGAGTAAGAGCCAGGTGACTTTAAACAAAGCCAGGCCTAGAGTGGGCAGATCAAGATTATGCTTTAGGTTGCTTGCTTCAGGGGAGTTTTGTACCTTCCAAAGCACTTGCTATCACCAAAGATTTAGTCAGCAGTGAAATAGCACTTTCTTGAATAGGCAGCATTAATTTTGGATAAGAGGAAATTGAATGAAAATTGAGTTCAACATTTTCTCTCATCTGCTTTTAAAAATACGATCTAAAGTAGCTAATTCATATGATTTTAAATGCCAGGTCTTATTTTCTCAGAGAGGTTGTTAGATAATGATCATTATAAATTTATCATCTTATGAGAAGTCATAAAACATTAATTGACTACTCTTTGAGGTAAGTAAAAATCATCTAATAGGAACTTAAGTGTTAAAAGCTTTCCATCTCACAGTTTATACTATAAAATAGTAATACCTTCATTCCATTTATAGATTATTATCAGCAAGATCATTTGTCCATCAAGAGTACAAAAGAATGCAGCTGTGAGGGTTGGCTCTGGTATTCAAAAGGTTAAGGAGAGCCAGGACACAGAAATGTGAAGGGCAAAAGCCCAAGTTCCATATCTTTGTTCTAACTCCCAGCTGGCAGTCTTGTCTGTTGGTCCCAGTGGATACACAAAAACTATTTTTTGAGCTAGCACATCCCTCAACACAGATGTTGAAGAGGCCATAATGCTGGGGTTCTGTTAAATGGCCTTTTTAGTTTATTGGTGTCAAATTTTAGAAGCTTCATTGCATGATGAGTCAGTAAACATCAGCAATGTATCCTGTGAAGACTTTTACAATAAAAAATGAAATAACCCTGTAGCTAGAAAAGAATGCTTTTATAGTTCTCATCTTGCTTTTAAAAAAAAGTGTAGGCAACACATTTCTTTTTAATAATGTTAAATACTAAGTGAAGAGTTCATTTCATTTATATTATCAAAATCAAGCCCCTAGTATTTTGACATACAAGGTTTTCAGTTTTGACCATTTAGAACATTAAGAGAATAGTTTCTTTTTTCAATTGGAATTGAATCTTTTCCTCTCCTCTCTATTATTTTTTTGACTGCAGCTTATGTAAAATTGATCTTCCATCAGTTATATAGTCATTCTTCTCAGAAAGGATCTATCTCGTAGACTTCCTATCTGGGATAGTCACTAGCCCCTCTGACAGTTGCTGTTACTGCGTTTTCTTTTCCACTCTTTCAAGAAAAAGAACCTTATGTGGCCTGTGTAACAGGGGATGAAGTATCTAGTATTCATTATTTAGTCAGATACCCAATTCCACCTTGGGCCAAACAGTGCAAATGAAGGGCAGGTATGGGATAAAGTAAGAACAGAGAAAAGAGAGATATCACTAATTAGGCAGTCAAAAAAATGGAGGGGAAAAGGCAGAAAAGTGTGTGTCAGTAAATGTGTGTATATAAAATTCTGAGCTCAACAAGCACAAATAAAATGAGTATTTTATATGCAAAGTGGAACTGAAAATGGGGAGTGTAGATGGAACCCTGAATCTCTTATGTATGGCTTATTTTCCTTTTAAGCATATAATAATTTCAATTTAAAAATTTCGAAGCCATCCTACTTATCTGTGTTTTCTTTTGGGTCTCCTTTTTTCTTTTGTGCAATTTTAAATTTCTTCAATCACCCTCTTACATTCCTTGCCTTTCCTTCCTTCACTCCTTTCTTCCTTTCTTTCCTTCCTTTCTTTCTTTCTTTCTTCCTTCCTTCCTTTCTTTCTTTCTTCCTTCCTTTCTTTCTTTCTTTCTTTCTTTCTTTCTTTCTTTCTTTCTTTCTTTCTTTCTTTCTTTCTTTCTTTCTTTCTTTCTTTCTTTCTTTCTTTCTGTCTTTTGGACAACTGTAGTGCTACCCTTTCTCTTCCTTTTATCTCTTCTCCTTGAAGAAAAAACAAAACAGGCTCGTGACAAATATGTATAGTCAAGGAAATCAAATCCCTACAATAAGTATGTCTAAAAGTGTATGTACTTCTCTATGAGGAAGTCGGTAGCATTAGTCCTTTGGAATCATGTTTGATCATTGCATTGATTATAGTTCTTATGTCTTTCAAAAGTTGTTTTAACAGTGTTGTTGTTATATAAATTGTTCTCTAAGTTCTGCTCACTTTACTCTGCCAGGTTTCTCTGAAACTGTCCATATCATTATTTCTTTTTTTCTTTTTTCTTTTTTTTTGAATTTTGGAGGGGGAAGGCAGGGCAGTTGGGGTTAAATGACTTGCTCAAGGTCACATGGCTAGTAAGTGTTAAGTATCTGAGGCTGGATTTGAACTCAGGTCCTCCTGACTCCAGGGCAGGTGCTTTATTCACAGAGCCACCTAGCTGCCCCTGTCATTATTTCTTAGAGTCAAATAATATTCTGTTATGTTAACATGATGCAGTTCATTCAGCTGTTCTCCAGTTGATAGTCATGTCCTTAGTTTCCAATTCTTTGCTATAACAAAAAGGCCTGTCTTAACTAATCTTGGTCTTAAAAGACCTATCATCCTCATACTTATGAGTCCCTTTCTTTTAATATTCTAAATGGTCAAAATTGGAAACTTTATATGTTAAAATATTAAGAAAGCAAAGAATTGGAAATCAAGGGGATGCCCATCAATTGGGGAACGGCTACACAAGTTGGAGTATATGAATGTAATGGAATACTATTGTGCTATAAGAAATGAGGAGCAGACAGACTTCATAATAACCTGGAGAGACTTATACAAACTGATTCTGAGTGAAGGGAGCAGAACGAGGAGAAATTTGTACACAATTATAGACACATCATTTCTATGAAAACTGACTTTGATAGTCTGGGCTCCTCTCAGCATTGCAAGGTTATAAGACAACTCTGAAAGACTCATGATGGAAAGGGATATTGTCATCCAGAGAAAAAACTACGGAGTCTAAATGCAGATTGAAGCACGCTACTTGCTCTCTCTCTTTTGTTTTCTTCTCATTGTTCACTCCATTGGTTATAATCCCTCTTTACAAACTGACTAATGTTTAATGTGAAGGTATTTGTTGATTCTATATTTGATTGCATGCCGCCATGGGGGAGGAAGGAGAAGGAGAAGAAGGGAGAGAAAATGTGAAACTCAAAGGATTGAGGAACTGAATGTTATAAACTAAAAGTAAATAAATAAATTTAAATTTAAAAAAATATTAAGAAAGACTTGATTTTCATAATGCAAATGAAATGAACATTGTATTTAGCATTTAAGATTATAGACCAAATTTAATAAATAGAAATATACTACCCACATTTTTTAAGCAATTGGACTTTTTTTATAATCTTTCCCATTCTGATTGGTGTGAGGTGTTTTAATTCATATTTGTTATTTTAATTTGCATTTCCTTAACTGTTACTGATTTGGAACATTTTTGGATATATAACTGTTGGTAGCTTGGATCTCTTCCTTTGAGAACTGTTTGTTCATATCCTTTGACCATTTATATATTAAATGTTTTGTGGATTGATTATGAAAAAAAGATTAGCAAGGGGAAGAGAAAGCTTATTTTTCCTTATTTCTTACCCATTTTCCCAGGTCCCATATAATTTATTAGGAATCTGTTAGAGCATTTGAAATAACTAATTTTGGCTATCTCCAGTCGAGAAGTGAGAGCTGATCTGGAAATCAATTAATGAAACCATCAGTGGATTAAGGCAAAGAGAGGTTAAGGAACTTGCCCAGTAGGATCATGTGGCTACTAAATGTCTGAGGTCAGCTTTGAACTCAGATCTTCCTGGCAATCTATTTACTCACCAGGGGTGGGGAATCTGTGGCCCTCTAGGTCCTCAGGTGCAGCCCTTTGACTGAATCCAAACTTCACAGAACAAATCTCTCTAATAAGTGGATTTATTCTTTTGAGGATTCAGTACAGTTGGGGAGAGTGATGAGGTATGTAAGGGCCAAGGTAGTGTCAGGGGCGAAGTAAGAATGTATCACAACTCCCATACTCTTGATCCTTTTCCAACTATGACCAAAACCTGAAAGCGTCCAATTTTAAAAATGGTGCTAGTATGCTGCCTCTTGTGTTTGGGTCTCTATAAAAATGTTTTAAATCCTCTTAATGAGAAACAACTCATTAATGAGAAACAATTCAATATTAAATTGTGAGCTAAATAAAAAGTGTCAAATTGTTGATGAACCTGAGTCATACTAAAATCTCTGCCAAGTTTTCTTTTATGAATTCAAGGATTCATAAAACAAGGCAAAAATTGATATGATTTTATGAGTTCACCATATATAGAAGGATATACTTGAGTATTTCTTAGAAAACTTGAGCATCGGTCTTAGCAAATTTCCCGCAATAAAGCCGGCTCACTATAAATAAGCCATTTATTAACCACCACCTACTATGGACAACACCGTGCTCAGAGCTGGGAGAGATACAGAAATGAAGAGGACAGGGTTCAAAACCTCAAGGTGCTTACCCCATATAGTAAGGGAGATTACATATAGATACATAATACCTATAATATAAAATGGAGAATGAGGAGTATATGGGAGTGAGGGTTCTGAGGAAGAGGGCATTTCTAGCCATAGGGCTTCAGGGACAGTTTTAAAAGAGAGACACCATTATTAATTTTTTTTAATTGTGAAATTTTGTTTGGACGCAATATACAAACTGAAAAAAAAACAACCTCATCATTATGCCTACCAAAGTAGCCCTCTAAAACAATTAAGCAAAACAACATAAAAGAGTCATGATGTGTTACAATATAGCTAAGCTCATATTTTACTATGTCATTTATGGCTTGATAAAAGAAAGGAATAACATATGGTTTAACTTTAATAATGTTGTCCATTGTATTCAACTAGAGTTTACTTGCCTTTCAGTATTGACTTGATCCATATATTTTTATTCACGGTGAATATTATGGATATGTTTTTTGGTTTTGCTTTCTTCACCTTGCATACAAGTCATCTCATATTTCTTTAAATCCCTATTTTGTCTTTTTATCTTGGTTTATTTTTTTAAGATAATATGTGAAGAAAGTATTAATGTCAGACCATTAATTAACATCTGTTGAGCATCCTCTCCGTGCAGACCACTGCTAGGGATAAGAGGAGATTCAAAAGAAATGACACCATTTCCTACCCATATGTTTATTCTTATTAAACAATCACCAAACACTTATTAAGTGCCGATGATGTGCCAGATATTGTGTTAGGTGCCAGGGATATAAATGTAAAAGTGAGTCATTTCCTGTCTTCACGGAGTTTAGAGTCTATTGTATTTTCAAAGCATCATCTACTGTTTGCTTTAGAAAGGTCTTTAAAAATCACATTTGATTATCCACATAAGTCTAAAGTACTCCTAACTATAGACAGAAACTAATGATAATAATGTAGTTTGAGAGTTTGGGGGTTTTGTTTTTTAAGGAATAAATCCTTACAGTTACAGTTACAACGCTTTGTGTTGAAGTTGTTTCCAGTTTCTTCATGGTTTTAAATTTTTGTTTATGTTATGCTGCTGTTCACTTTTAGTGAGGAGCCAAGCAATCCTGGGTAGCACTGTCTCAGATGGGAAACCATTTTGGTCAGCTAAGATTTTTTTGGTTAAGCATGGTATGGAAGTTAGTGACTTCTGAGAAGGCTTGCAGGGGAAAAATGACAGCTTCTCTTTCCATTCCAAGACCTTGCCTGAAGTCCTGGGTTCTCATCACAGCTTTGTTACTAACTAGCAGAATGACTTAGGACGAACCTTCTCAGATCCTCCCCTTCTTCATCAGAAAAGAGTTGGATCTAAAAGGCTGTGAATGTATGATGTAAGGAATAAAGGAAAGAGGGAAAGCAGAAACATCATAGAAAATGTTGCCTCCATAGATTCGATTTTCTCTAGGTCCTGGGAACTTTTCTTTCATAAGCCATATACTGATTCACCTTCTCTACCACTCTCCTTTCTCTTTCTTTTTTCTTCTTCTTTCCATATAAGAATTTTAAAGATGCTAATCTAAAATTATATATACAATCTAAAGCCATATATATGCGTATAAGATATATATATAGCAAAATATATAGACCATAAAGCAAAATTCCTTGAAGTCTCATTGACTACTACCAGTTAGTTATCTAGAAGTTGTTTTAAGAACAACTTTGAGGGGCAGCTAGGTGGTACAGTAAATAGAGCATCAGCCCAGGAGCCAGGAGGACCTACTTCAAATCTAGCCTCAGACACTTGATCACATTTACTAGCTGTGTGACCTTAGACCAATCACTTAAACCCCAATTGCCTTGCCTTCCCCTTCAAAAAAAAAAACCAACTTTGAGTGAATAAGTCATTTTGACTATTATAAATGCACAAATTAAAAATAAAGAACATATCTAGAAGCTGTGATGTATTGGATAGAATCTTGGGGTTGGAGTTAGAAGACCTGAGTTTGAACATGGGCTTTACTTCCTGCTACTTATATAATCTACAGTATAGGCTCAGCACTAAAAGATTAGCAGTTAAAGGGATCAATTTTTTGGTCAGAATAACTCATAAAGACTACTACTCAAGCATGAATGCATTAGGATCTGTATTGTTGGAAGAAATACCGGCTCCATCAAAGTCATGGGTCTTTTTAAAGTATGAAGTAATAATAACTCACATGTACGTAGTGTTTTACAAAGGACTTCCTTTCCAACAACCCTGTGAGATAGATAGGGCAAGTATTATTACCTCCCATTCTACAACTGAGCAAACTGAGGCTCATGCTTACTAGCACGCTTCTGACCCCATGCTCAAACACAGGTTCCCAAACTCTAAGTCCAGTGGTTTTACCACTATGCCATTGCCACTCGCACACTGTGCTATATGGAGACAGGGATTGTGTTGGTAAAGACCTTTGAGTCTTTGCATGTGAGGTGCTTGTCAGTAAAAACTAGCAATCATAATAAGATACCCCTCTGTCTAGAAGAAATGGAATTTAACCTTGTTTTAGCTGGTTCATTTCTGTTACATAAAGATGGATTATAAGGACCTCAGCATGAACGACCAGATTTAAACAGCAAATAGGCAGTGCTCATTCATTCAAAAGCCTTTGGTTTCCCAAGGTGCCATGTGGTCACAGTATAGTTATGTGCCCACTGCTAAGATGTTAGCTGACCGAAGAAATATCCCTGACAAGTCTATATTTTTACTGTACCTTTGAAAGTCAACCAGATTAACTGCATGAAATTGTTAGAATAGTAGGGTGAACTTCATATCATCACACAGACTATTTGGATGTAATCTTGTAGAGATATTTTTTAAAGAATGCTTTATTGGGCCAATATAGGCATGCCCTCACATCAAACTTTTGAACATCAAATCTGTATGCTTTTGAAAGAAAAGTGAGGAAAATGATTATAAGTAATATTATGCATTAAAGTTGCCCGTGATTATTATGCATTATTATATATAGTAATATATATAATATATTAATTATGCTATAATTAATATATTAATTATATAATGTAATATATAGTAATTAATATAATATAGTAATATTATGCATTAAAGTTAGGCTGTGATAAACCAAAACCAAAACAGAATGAATCAATTCCATTTTAAAAAATCAGTTTCCAGGCAAATACAGATAAAATGTCTATATGACCTGGTATTCTGTATGACAACTCCCTTGATTTGGATAGCTTCATGTAATTAATTTGTTTTCAGCACAGAAGAAATTTATCATTCAGTCATTTGTGTTGTATACCATATAGACTTATCTATTATATGTTGGTGGTGTATTATTAATAGATAAGCAGTAGGATCTTCTTTCTTTTCATTAATTAAAAGTAGAGATTATTCCTTTTATTATATAAACAATAGCATTCTTATCTTTAAACTATTGATTTTCAGGACTGTTCAGTCTGTACATATGCTCTTATTAGTCAATTACCACACTTGAAATTCTGCCTTATCTCCCTTACTTTACCATGTGCTGTTCATTGAAAAAATGGGACAGTTAAAACTATTGACTTTAGTTAAGGTTTTCTAATAGCATAGAAAATGTGTCAGATGGAAATTGAAGATGAATAGTTTGTCATTCATGAGAGAAACTATATACTTTTATAATAACTCATTTTCTCACACATTCCTAATTTGCTAGAAATTTTAAAACACAGAAGATTTTTATTAGAAAGCACATTGAATCAAGGGTGTTCAGAAATAAAAATATAAGTTTTTATTTTAAACATGCAGCATTTCAGCTTCAAAATATGAGCCTTTTAAAACATTGGAAGTGGCCTTTATAAAATCCTCCTGATAACCTCCTTGGCTGTAGGATATCTCTTTACATATTACATTTACATTTTAGATTTTAAATATTTATATATTGCAGATTTTGCTCGTAGGTCCAAGACTGTAGATTTAGAACTAGAAGGCCACTGAGGCCAGCCACTTCATTTTACTGATAAAGGAACTGAGGCAAAGGGAGATTAAGCAACTTGCCCAGGGTCACATAGCTAGTAAGTGTCTGAAGCCAGATTTATGACTAACGGGTTAAAGCAATTCTAACATTGTGAACCTGGTTGACTAAAAGGGTAGCAGTGCCTTAGACAGTAATAGTGAATTTTGGAGAAGGAGGGAATTCTGGGGGAAAAGATAACGAGTTCTTTATGTTGAGTTTGAAGTGTCTGCAAGACGTAGTTCTATTTGTGATGTGGACCTGAGTCTCAGGAGAGAGATGATAACTGGGTATAAGACTAGGCTGCTAGGTGGAGCAGTAGATGAAATGTTGGACCTGGAGTCAGGAAAACTTGATTCCATCTATGGTCTCAGATATTTACTAACTTTTGACCCTGGGCAAGTTGCTCAACCTCTGTCTGCCTCAGTTTCCTCATCTGTGCTTCCCATGGTTGTTATGAGAATAAAATATCATATTTGTAAAATAATTTACAAAAAACTAAAAAATGCATAAATGATATTATTATGTATGTGTATCTGGGAGTCAGTTGCATAGAAATGATCATTAAACCCATGGCAATGGATGAGGTCCCTAAGTAAGAGAATATGAAAGGAAATGAGAAGAGAGCCAAGATGTAGCCTTGGAGAATAGCCAGAGTTACATGGGCATGACAAAGAATGAAGATCTGGCAAACAGAACTGAAAAGTGGTCAGAAAGGTAAGAGAAGAACTAAGAGAGAGCTGGGTCACAAAAATGAGAAAGGGGATAGTTTCCAGAAGGCAAGGATAGACAACAGTGTCAAATGCAACAGAAAGGTCGAGAAGTAGAAGGATAAAGAAAAAAGTAGATATGGTGGGGCTGCTAGGTGGTGCAGTGAATATAGCACCAGCCCTGGAGTCAGGAAGCCCTGAGTTCAAATTTGGCCTCAGACATTTGACACACTTACAAGCTGTGTGACCTTGGGCAAGTCTAATTACCTTTCCATGTCCCCCCAAAATTAGATATGGCAATTAAGACATTATTGGTAACCTCAGAGAAAGCATTTTAGGTTAAATGATGAGGTAGGAAGAGTTTATAGACTATTTAAAAGAGAAGGGGAGAAATAGAGACATCAATTATAGGTGTTTTTTCTTAAGGATTTTAGTAGAGAAGGGAGGAGAGAGATGATGCAAAAGCTAGCAACAATGGCATGTATAATGAGTTATTTTTTTAAGGTTAAGGAGACGTGGTTGTGTTTGTAGATGACAAGGAAGGAACCAGTAGGGGAAGAGATTACAAATTAGAAAGTGGAGGCAATCTGTTGGAAAGTTGGAAGGAGCTGGGGTCAAGGCTACCTTGGCAAACAGAAGGGCCACCTTCAACAGAGAATGTAGGAAGGAAGACCATGAAGGATAATACCAAGGGGATGGAAGATGAGAAAAAGGAGAAAAGCAGGAGGTTGTGATGAATGCCTCTATTTTCTTGGTAGAGTACGAGTGAACATCCTCCGCTGAGAAAAGAGAAGAGCAGGCTTTATGGAAGGCCTAAGAAACAGTATAGATAGTGCTTGTAGTGAGCAGGATGGAGAACCAATTAGAGAGGAGTGCAAGGATTGCCTTTTAGCAATGAGGGCCCTATTGAAATTAGATAACATAGATTTGGAGTGGACCCAGTCAACACAATTGTGTGACTACTTGTAGTTCCTTTCAGCATTTTGTGAATAGGAGTAAAGGAAGTGAGTGGTGGGAGTGATACAGGGTTGGGGTTTGGTGAGATGTGGGTGGTGATAATAGTATAAGGAAACGAGGGATTTCAATATAAACCATGGGTGTCAAACTCAAGTAGAAATGGGTGGCCACTCATCCACATGCAAGCATCCCTGGAGGGGCAGAGGGACCAAGTTTTAAGAATGTAATTTTATCTATGTTTCATTTTCTTTATTTATTTTGTCAAATATTCCCCAGTTATACTTTAATCTGGTTTGAACCATACTTGGCATTGTGGCAGGCCTCAGAGGATCTGACAAGGAGAATGCAGAATGGAACTGGATCCCTAAGAGGTCATGACTGGGAAGGGAGGACAGCATAGCCAGAGCTAGCATGATGATTGAGAAAGTACCAGAGGCTGGAGGGGCTCAAAGAATCAGTTTGGTAATAGGAGGGGTAATAGGGAAATGGAATGACGAGAGTCAGAGGAATTGTCAAGTTCTTCGACATGGAAGTGGAGCACTTGTGGGTGATGATGGTATTGCCACCCAAGAAAGAAAGTACAGAATATTAGGACCAAATCCTCTCTGAGATCCTCCTTCCTTCATATTTAGCGGCATCAGGCCTGCCCTATGAAAATGGACAGCTGATAGATGGAATGATAGAAGACAATGATACAGCCCTGGGAGAGACATCTCCAGGATGCAATCATTTGTTCAGTTTATGATACAGTGACTAATCTAAAGTTGCCCGCCACATCGTGGAGGTGTCTTCACTAATCTTTATGAATCATATTTTAAGTTAATATTTCCCCCCCCCCCAAGTATACTGCCTCAGTTTTGGTGTTTGCCCGTAAGTTGTTGTTGAGTCATTTCAATCATGTCTGACTCTGTGACACCATTTGGGGTTCTTTTGGCAAAGATGCAGGAGTGGTTTTCCATTTCCTTCTCTAGCTCATTTTTACAGATGAGGAAGCTGAGGCAAAGAGGGTTAAGTGACTTGCCCAAGGCCCCACCACTAAGTGTCCAAGGCCAGATTTGAATTCAGGAAGATGAGTCTTCCTGACTCATCACTGCTCAGTGCTCTATCCACTAGCTGCTCAACCCTTGAGTAAGACATAATAAAACGAAAATCAATTTAATACTTCAAAGAGCTATGGTTTCATCAGATAGTGACCACAATCACAATCCTTTTATAAATTAGTAGCTGCTCCTTGAGAGTTTCTGTGGCTGAAAAAATTCATTGCCTTGTGGCCAATTTGGTGCTGAATCTCTCTGAACTGCGCCAGGCAGGCTCTCTCAGACAACAGACCTACAGTCTGTCACCAGGTCCAGACTTGAAGCTTTTTGCCCATTGGTTGGACTTGTCAGAGCTTGTACGCTTCCCTGGCACAATCTTCAAAAAGTCGGGGTCATCTCCTTGCCCTGATGGAGCACTAGAGGAAAACTTTAAGGGAGGAAATGAAGGATGAGCAAATTCAAGTTCAAATGGAGATCAAAGACATCGAAAAATACTCCCCGGGGAGTTTCTGCTCATAACAAAGGAACTGTCTGGATCTTCACTTTTAGTGTTAAAATAATGAAAATTGAAGACTAACCTCCAGGCTCTGAGGTGATTCACTTAAATTTAAACCATCAAAGTGCCAGTAATTATAACTATGTCAAAGTAGTATACTTGAAAAGGAGGAATCAAGCTCTGAAGTCCTGTACTTATAAACAAGTGTTGCAAGATTTTTAAACAAACGAAAAGATACTTGCATAGCTGCACTTAAAAAAAAGTTCTGTGTTAAAAAAAAACCCTCCTAAAAACACTATAGGGCATTAACTTGGAAACTTAATGCTTCAAAGTCAGCACTTGGAGCATATTTGAAAACTGTGGTCTGACATGATGAACCTTTGGATCTAGGCCATACACGCAACTGTCTATTACAGATGTTAGGAGACAATATCTCCAGTGTTTACCACAGTGTAGGATAGCTCTTTACCTCCTATCAGCAAACATCAGGATAAAAAGGAAAATAATTTGAGTTGTTAAAAAAAAATTGGGGTCAAGATGGTAATGGATCACAGGCTTTAAAGCTAGAAATTATCATAGGATCATCAATTTAGGGTTGAAAAATACTTTGTCTAATCCAGCACCACCCCCAAACTAACCCCATCACCATTTTACCAATGTGGAAGCTAAGACACAGAAAGATTAAGTTACACAAAATACAATCAAGATTACTCAAGATTACCCGCTAAGTAACTGAGTGGAGATTCAATCCCAGATCCTTTGACTAAATGCAACGTGATTTGCACTGACTACATTTGTTTTTTTCTTTACCAAAAAAAAAAAACCCAACCTTATCCCAATACTATTAATATCTTTCTAGATTCTTTAGTCATTTGAAAAAGCAATATTTTCCTATATTAAGTAATTTTGTTAAACTGATGAGTGCTGACAGGCAGTTTGCCAGGGCCTGATACTAAATTTCGCCTCTCTTATCATAGTTTGTGATTTTGCATTGCCAAATAGTATATTGGGGTCATTATAATTTGTCGTAAATTGTTTAGTTTTAAGCTGAATTTTGTTGTTCAGTAAATTCAATTATGCCTGAATCTTCGTGTGACCCCATTTGAAATTTTCTTGGCAAAAGATGTTGGAGTGGTTTGTCATTTTCTTCTCTAGCTCATTTTTACAAATGAGGAAACTGAGGCAAAGAGGATTAAGTAACTTGCCCAGGATCACACAAGCTAGTAAGTGTCTGAGACCAGATGTGATCTCAGGTCTTCTTTCTGACTCCAGACCTGGCACTCTATCCACTGTTCCACATAGCTACCCTTCTAAGCAGATAGCAGTCACAATAGAAAACATCTAGTGAATTCTTCCCTCTTTGTTAAAGTTTGGGGTTGGTACCTAATCCCCACCAAAAATATATCAATGACTTTTTTCTACTATATTAAAAAATCAAAAAACCCCCTTCCATTTATCAGTCCATTGGTATTAATAATAAGGCATCTGTTGTTGATGCATGGAGAAGTAACTGAACTGGTTACATTTAGGTAGACTAATCCTCAAAAAAATTGTTTTAGGCAAAGAGCTTCCAGAAGTTCCTAAACTACAAAACACAATTTTATGACCAAAATCTTGAGAAGATGCAATAAATGAGGAAGGCATTCATTTTACATTTATCCGGTGTCAGCACGCTTGGTACAAATCGACTGAAAAAATCCAACTCTGTTGTTTATTGGCAGCTCTTTAGTGGCACATCTGGATTTCATATGTTTAGCGTTACCATAGATATTTTTGTTTAACTAGTGTGGATTAACAAAAGACTTTCTTCCACTCTAAAACTGCATCTTTGTCTCATTTGATATTGCAAAGAGCTGTTCATCAGTATTTTCACTTGAAAATGTCAGTAGAAATAGTTTTTTGGTTTTTTTTTAAAGCTTTTACTAGATATAATTTTATGTTGGAAGATTAAGAACCAAAGAATTAATTGCAATTTATATGAAATAGATTTAAGAGACAAAGAACTTCTCAAAGCTAATCATTTGTTGAGATAATAGTGGTATCCTTTTACAACCAAGAAAACATTTATTGGTGTACGTAGGTGGCACAGTGAATAGAGCACCGATGATGTATTCAGTTTATTATTTTGAATATCAGTTCAGACTGAATGTGTGCTGACCTCCAAATACAACCAGAAAGCAGATTCTCAGGATAAATCCTAAGGATCAGCTTGGATTCTTGGCATACACTGCTCAAGAAAATAGTTACTGGGATAGTATATAGAGTAAGGTTCTGGAGTCAGGAGGACCTGAGTTCAAATCCAGCCTCAGACACTTAACACTTACTAGCCATGTGACATTGGACAAGTCACTTAACCCCAACTGCCTTCCCCTCCAAAAAGCAAAAACAAAGTAAAGAAAACATTTATTGAGTACCTTCCATATAAAAGGTACTGTGCTAGGTTTTGATGAGGGGAAGGATTTAAACACACACAAAACATGGTCACTGTCTTCAAGAAACTTTAATGGGGAAAAGATATGGCTATCATTTTCCAGGTTTGAGTCTAGGTTCTAGGGAGACAGATATAAAATTTTCCTTTCCTTTAAAGAACTTAAATTCTTTGGGAGTTGAGGAGTCAGAGAAATAACATGTCCATATATGTAAATGTAAAGTATTTGGGTCAGGGGTGAAGGAGGATCTGTCATGGAACAACGAACGTGAGCTTGGACAACCTTTGGGGGATGGTAAAGGATGGTATGTCCATGGGGCCATAAAGAGTTGGCCATGACTGAACAACTAACCAACAGGAAGGAGAATTAGGAAAGGTCCCAACTCAGGTGATGCTCCATTTGAGTTTTGAAAGTAACTAGGGATCCAAAGAAGCAGTCAGACATGGGGCTCAGCCTGGGGCACCTACCAGTGCTATGAGTGAAAAACAATGTGTCATGAGCATAGAACTGGGAAAAGATACCTGTCAGTGTCCATTTCCAATTGTGTAGAATGTGGGAATTAAACTAGAAAATTTCTTAACTTCTCTTTCAGTTCTATAGCTGTGATCCTGTGATGCTATGATTACTTAGTTCTGCTCTGGGCCATCAGACTAGCCTTTAGACTAATACATTTATATGTTATTTCAAGGTTTACAGAAGATGTAGCATTTTGGTCTTAAAGAATGGGTAAGATTTCAACAGGTGGAGACCTTCCCTTATAATGACATTAC
The DNA here is from genome assembly GCA_028646575.1 of Pseudocheirus occidentalis. NCBI lineage: Eukaryota > Metazoa > Chordata > Mammalia > Diprotodontia > Pseudocheiridae > Pseudocheirus > Pseudocheirus occidentalis. The sequence continues at coordinate 146,565,745 of CM053596.1, forward strand.
CATCATCCAAAGTTCAGTATTAGACAAACACACTCCTTGTTTGCCCCAAGCCACATTTTTCCAATTCTGTTTTGATTGTCTATGTAACCAGGGATAAAAGGGAGAGTAAACATATGGTTGGCATGCCTGGACTTTTTTTATGGGCGAGGGAGAAATTGGCTGGAGAGAGGGGCATATCTATTATTTGGATTTCTGTGTCCTTTTAGTCCCATGTACCAAGTGCAAAAAAAATCAAGCATACAGAGAATTGTTTGTATTTGACCAGTTACTTTCAAATTATTTTTGTGCACTCATTCTACCTGCTCAGATTATTAGATCATGGATTTGTGGAGGCATGAACTCTATGTATTATTTATAAATATCTCCCCACATCCACTGCTACAGTGCTCAGCACAACACAGGGCCTTCAATTGTTGCTTAATCAAGAGATTACTATCATTTGTGGTAAAGGTAAAACTTTCCAAAGCATGTACAAATTCACTCATCTCATCCCTTCAAAGCACCATCAGAACCCTAATAAAACATGGAGGCAGGGCGGTAGAGAAATCACAAGAGATATCCAAGATATGAGTAAAATATTGATAGAGAATTTAGAGGTGTGCGGCTGGTATCACTTAGGGTATAAAAACTGGAAATCTGTTTCATTATAGTCTTAACAAAACCCACGAATGAGGAAAATAGTGTTTGATTTTTGCTGTAAATATGAGGCAGTCTTAAATCCATTTCCTAAAGGATTCTGATTAAAACCAACTGGAACCAACCAACACAAACCATCAGACAACCAGACACTCAAAATTCTGCATGTACAGACCCTTCAACCCATTAATTCTAATAACACATAACATGTATATGGCACTTAGCCAGGCTAAATGCTTAACAATGTGAGGGTCACAATAACCCTAGAAAGTAGGTATTATTATTCCCATTTTGCAGATGAGGCAGACAAGGGTAAAGTTATTTGCCCAAGACCACACAGCTAGTAAGTATTTGAGGCCAAATTTGGCCTCAGCTCCTCCTGACTCCAGACCCTCTACTCTATACACTATACCAGTACCTATTTTCCCAAGCAATGTATGCCAAGAATCCAAGCTGATACTTAGGATTTATGCTAAGAAACTACTTTCTGGGTGTGTTCAGAGATCAGCACACATTCATTCTGAACTGATACTCAGAATAATAAGCCTGATATATTGTCACATGCTGTCTCTGGAACCATTGGTTTTTCTTACCTCATTTTCTTTGTAATGATGGGAGACTTGATGAGTGGGTGAATGGGGGTATATGCAAAAATGACCATGAAGTTAAAACAAAAAGCATAAATAAAACATTTTAAATGAACTTCAAATGTCATAAATAATCACCAAAGATGCATCAAATTGTATTTATTACGCTCTATTTCAGAAATAAAATAACCTAATAAATGTTTGATTTACAAATGCTTGATTTCCAACAAGGGTTGAAATAAAAAAGGTTTTCTGATCACCCTTGATTTAACACTACTAGACCAATTACAACCTCTCCGGGTCTCGGGTTTTTTTTTTCATCTGTTGTTGTTCATTCATTCGAGTACAATTAACTCTTGGTGACTCTATATGGAGCTTTCTTCCAAAGATACTGAAGTGTTTTGCCATTTCCTTCTCCAGTGGATTAAGGTAAACAGTGGTTAAGTGACTTGCCCAGGGTCACATAGCTAGTGCATGTCTCAGGCTACATTTGAACTCAGATTTTCTTGACTCCAGACTCAGCACTCTCTTCACTGCACCATCTTGCTGTCTCTTTTCTCATCTGTAGCATGAAGGAATTATGTATCTGAGGTCCCTTTGGGCACTAACATTCCACAATTAATATTTAGTCTAAAAATTCAGTTAGAACATTACCCTTCCCCATTGTGTTCCACTTAATTTCAGTCTTACTGAATTCATTATAGACAATCAATGATCTTAACATGAGAATTAATACTGTGTCTACCCCCACAGAATACAAGCTCCTTGAGACCAGAGACCATTCCATTTTTGTATTTGTGGCACCCAACACAGTACCTGGCACATTGTTGGCATTTCATAAATGCTTGACAACAGCTTGATAGCTAGGACATAATTGATTGCTTACTTTGTGTTTGGTAACTAAATATCAAAAATGCCCAATCACATTCCTCCAAACCAGCTGTTTCTAAGATGTTTTATTTTCTTGGGTAAGATAGCTAGTTGAAGCTAGTTAATTTGGAGTAGAATTTACTCTCACTCAGCAAGAATAAGTGTTCAGTGGACCCTACCAGCACCATTTGTACCACTTTGACATTACCCCCCTTCACTTCCAGCCCCATAGCATAATTTGCTTTAGTTGGATGTAAATTTTGGTTGTTATTTTTTTTTCTGTTTTTACACAGCTGCTGCAGTGTCTACATATCTTTTTGTTCATTTGTCCACATTGACATAAGCCATTAGAGAGTTCTATCTCTGAGAGATCAGGGACAATGCCTGCTTAATTTGCAACGTACAAAGATAAGCATTTAATAAGATTTTTTTATTGATGATGATATCTCCATAGGGTTTTAAGTGATAAAATGAACTTGTAAAAAAAAAAAAACCAGGCATACTTAGAAGTAAATGTTGTTTGAAATTTTTGTTCGCAGTATTACTGGATACCCAAGTGAGATTTGTCCAGATTATTCTAGGAATTATTGTCAATCCAGTTCCTTTTTACCACAGTAAGAGACATCAGATCTTGGGAAATGAGCATTCAGGTTCTAAAATGTCAGGTTCCTCAGGCTCTTAGTTACCTCATTGGCTTCTGTGGGCTTAATTTTCACCTTTGCTTAGCTAACTCAGATCTATGTATCCATCCCTAACCCTAACCCATGACCACCCTTTGAGCTTCACCTCACATTATTAATTGCTTGGACATCTCCAACTCAGTATGTCCAAAGCTTAACTTATTATCTGCCCTCCTACCCCAGACCCTTCCCTCTTCCAAATGTCCCTACTTCACTCAAAGTTGAGGCCATCCATTCAGTCTAATCAGCATTTTTCTTGCCCTCCCCCCTACTGTCCCTCATATCACATATCTAAACACCAAATCTTTCTGTTTCTACCTTCACAACATCTCCAATATGACCCCTTCTCTCTTTTCACACAGCCTCCCAATAGTTCTGCCCCAGTCCATCCCACACACTGAAGCCAAAGCATTTTTCTTTAAGATTCTTATCTGAGAGGCAGCCAGGTGGCACAGTGACTAGAGCACCAGCCCTGGAGACCTGAATTCAAATCCTACCTCAGACACTGTGACTTGGGCAAGTCCCTTAAACCCAAGTCTCTTGCCTTCCCCCCCCCGCAACAAACAAAAGATTTGTATCTGGCCCTGTAACTTCCTTACTCCATCACTACCATTTGCTCCCTACGTCCTCCAGGATAAAACATAAACTCCCCTTTGGTCTGGAAAGTCCTTCACAACCTGGCCCCAACCTGTCTTTTCAACTTCATTGTACGTTACTCTTCTCTCATACTCTACCATCCAGCCAACTGACTGTCTCTCACATTTTCTTCATGCTCTTCATATGTGACATTGCAGTTCCCGTCTGGAGAGCTTTGCATTGGCCATTTCCTGTGCCTGGAATGAACTTGCTCTTCACTTCTGATTCACAGAATCTCGTTTGTTTCATCAGGATACAACTCAGACACAAGCTTTTTCATGAAGCCTTTCTTAATCTACTGCTAGTACTGTTATCTTTGTATTTATTTTCTTTATGTTCATTCTGTATGTACTCACATGTGAGTCGTTGTGGCACAGTGGATAGGGACCTGGCCTCAGGACCAGGAAAACTGTCCTGCCTTGGACGTGTGTGGGTCATCTGGCTCTGGGTAGGTAAGTCACAGCCTCTCCGGCTTCTAGGCAACTAAGACCATTGGGCTGCAGATGAGGTTACAACATCCATAGAACGTTCCCCAGTGAAATCACAGGTTCAGTCCCTATTCATTTCTATATGTATTTGTGTACGTGTCTCTTCCATGAAAATATAAGCTGCTGGTGAGCAGGGTTTTTTCATTCCTTCTCTTTGTAGTCCCCAGCCTTTTGCACAGTGCTTGATACATAGAAGGGACTTAATAAACGCTTGTTGACTAGATCCTATCAAATTTGAACTAATGAAATAGCCATGTTTCTTGTGTTTCACCTGTGGAATTAGGCCAATGTTACGTAGAATACTAGGCCAAGAATCAAGAGGACTGGGCCACAGTCTTGGCTCTTCTGCAGGCTTGGTATGATTTCAGCTGGCATAGTGGATATAGCAGTAGGCCTGCAATCAGGGATACCTGAATTCAAATCCAGCCTCAGACCCTAGGTCACACCCTAGCTGTGTGAACCTGGGCAAGTCACTGAACCCTATTTGCCTCAGTTTCCTCATCAGTAAAATGAGCCAGAGGAGGAAATGGCAAACATTCTAGTACCTTTGCCAAGAAAACCCCAAATAGGGTCCACAAAAAGTCAGACACAACTAAAACAACAATCATCCAACACCTTGGATCCTCTTCTGTAAAGGAAAGGGCTGGACTCGGGCTTTAAGGTTCTTTTTAGTGGGAGCATTTTGAGATCCTTTGTATCACAGGGATGAGCAGAATCAGAGTGCTTGCCCAGTTTAAAAAACAGATTTAATTCCTTGGTTTAAATGCACTTCAAAGGTGAAGGAGCCCAATATATTTTCATCATTCATTAATATTGGTGGAAAAGAGGAAATTTAAGTAGATGAACTTACAAAGCAATAAAGGAAGTGATTTCTTCTAGCGCTTAAAAAAAATTCTATGATTTGACTATTCCAGAGGAATGGAAGAGTATCTAAATTAAGGTACTGAAAGTAATGGCAAATTCCAAGTAATAGAATTCTCAGAAATTCTCTGTTAAACACCCCTACAGTGTACTGACTATGACAGTTGCAAGAGGCGGCCAGATGATCCAGTAAATAAAGCACTGCATCTAGATAAACTCAGGAAGACCCGAGTTCAAATGTAGCTTCTTACATTTTCTAGCTGTGTGATCCTGGGCTAGTCATTTAACCTCTGCCTCAGATCAAATGAGATGATCGCGGTAGAGTTTAGCACAGTGACTGGCACATAGTAGGTGCTTGTTTTCTTCCTTCACATACCCAAAGTTCACTTGGCAAGCGACGTAAAATGATGTTCAGGATAGTTTTGGTGTTAAAAACATTGTAAATGCTCAAGAAACTTGCAACCTGTTCTCATACTTACCCAGAGAAGATAAAATATGGTAGAGGCAAGGGAGGAATATAGATGTTCCTTAATTGCACTAGAAACAGTTTCTTTTACTTGATAATGTTTCTTGCTTGAGTTTTATTATAATAACTGTGCTATGCTGTGACAGTCTTTTCACCAAAATTCAACGAATGGAGGCATTCCTGTAACTGACAAATGTAGCAGTTGGGATGTTTAAATTGTTCAGATGCCATATGTGATCAAGAATGATCCAAGAATTTTATTTTTTCCTGGTTTTAAAATGGGTGTTTCTCTCTTTGTATTTATACATAACCTGCAAAATATTAACAGGAGGGTTTTTCCCCTTTTTAACCTTATTATATGATGTGCACTTGGAAATATGTAGTCTTACCTTTTATTTGTGCATCACTTACAATGGTTAGCCTCAGAATCACAGACTCTCAGAGTTAGAAGGTGCTTCCAAGAGGGCCCTTTTACACGAGAGCTCTTCATATAATTAGGACAATAACTACAAAGCTGAAGAGAACTTAAAGAGTTTTCTTATGCAACATACCCATTTTAAAGATGAAGAAAGTAAAGGCTAGAGATGTCAAGTGACTTGTTCAAGGTCACATAATTAGCAAAGGGCAAGCTGAGGTTAGAACTGAGGTCTTTTGACTCCCAACAACACATTATTATGTCCTTCCCTGAGTCTTCTCCAGGCTAAACATCCCCCTTCCTTCAAGCAGTCCTTAGATGGCATTAGCCTGAGGCCATGTGCCATCTTGGTCTCTTTCCACCTGGTTGTGTTCCAGCTCATCCATGCCTTTCACAACTGTGGCACCTATAAGTGAAACCAGTGTTCCAAATGTGATCTGACCATGGCAGAGGGTCAGCAGTACATTTATTCACCATAGAATTAGCAGCTTTGTTCTATTTATTATAATATTTATACTGACAGTCTTTCATCTCTGTTTCAGGTACAACCAAAGTAAACCTTGTGAAGATCCCGTCCACCACCTCCAGTCCACGAGACACAGCTCTGGCGGCTGTGATCTGTAGCGCGCTTGCCACAGTTCTGTTGGCCTTGCTCACCCTTTGTGTCATCTACTGTAAGAGGCAGTTCATGGAGAAGAAGCCACGCTGTAAGTCTCTATTTCTGTGCCCAAGTAGGAAACTGGAGAAGTGAATTATCACCAGGGCCATTAAAGGGTTTGACAGGAAACCTACCTAAAATGAGAACCAGCGAACTGTTAAAGTAATCGGAGATTAATGAAAATAAACCCTATAGTCTTTTAGTCTCAGGGAGGCCTGAGGACAGGGAGAAGGAGGAGGTGTAGAATGAATGGCATTTTTATAGAAATGTTGACAAGTACAAAACATCTTAATGCCCACAGATAAAAATGAACATTGCAATTTCTTTGTAACCTGAGAGTCCTACCACTTGTCCAGATTTCTTGACAAATGGTTTTCCATGTTTAATGATTTCATTTGAAAATTAAAACTAGCAGTAATTAAAAATGCTAGCTCTCTCATCTTAAAAAACTAGAAAAGGTTAGTTTGCAATTTTCCACATTCTCATGTTAATTTATGCTTCATAAAGGAAAGTGCAGAAACAAAGAGTTAGCTGGATGCATTCTCCTGTTTCCCTCTTTACCAACAGGGTCTATGAGATCACAGGATATCCAGTACAATGGGTCAGAGCTGTCATGTTTTGACAGACCTCGGCTTAATGAATATCCTCACAGAACTTGTTGTCAATGCCATCAAGATTCAGCACAGACTTGTGGTAAGTAAGGCCTCATTATGAGCATATTAGAGGAATGAGAATAAACCAAAGGAAGTGAGAACAGAAGGAATTGGGCACAATTACCTAGGATCTGAGATGCTCTACTTTAACTCCTAGTTAAAAATGATATTGTCATATTATCCCTCCCTTCTCTCTGATGGTTTAATTCTGATTCTAAGTGTTAAAAGAAAATTGTCACCTCATTAAAACCCTAGAATGTCTGGGTGAGTTCCTCTTCATTGCTTGGGGTCAATAGAGCTTTCATTTAAACAACCTGACACCCTGCCTGTTTAGACAAGTGTTTGCTTCCTGCCTTCCCTGTAAAGTAGTTCTGAGAGTTCAGTCTTGACAGTTCAATTGATGTATGAGATCTGTTGGCCTCCAACCCAGGAATTGTGTGCATGGGCCTTCATCCTGGAAAACCTTGAAGAAACCAAATGTTTTTTAGGAATTTCCATACAAAAATGTTCTCTCCCATGAGTTCTAATCACTGTATCAGTGATAACTACCAGCAATACCAATTGAGGCAACCAGAAGGGGACTAGAGAAAGGCTATAGCTCTCCAAAATGATGTTAACATGAGGAGGGGTTAACCCAAGGGGCTGCTAGTTCAAGAATCTTGAGTTTTTATAAAAGACTGAGTTTTGTTTCTATCAGAGGAACAAGTGGAAAGTCTTTTTATGGGCTCTCTTGTAGGATTCAGAATGTGAAACAGAATTAAAAGATCAGTTTCAAGCTCATGAGAGAAGATTTACAGAATATACTCGTGCACCACAAAATTATTATGTACATAAAGCTGAAAATGTGAGAAAATAACTTTTCCTAAATATTTTAATTTATTCCTGCAGGATTATACATTTGCTCACAAATGGAAATTAAATACATTTCTCTCCAGTACAAGACAATGAGTTTAATAAATGCATGCTGCATATAAAGCTGGGAATTTTGTTTATCTTTGTTTTTTCTCTGTAGTGTCTGGTGTAGCAATGAGTATATGCTCAGTCATTTTTATATGATGACTGAACATATGCAGGTATGGCAGGTAGACTTAGGAATAGCATGATATCAGTGCTCCATTATATGTGCATGACCACTCCCAGTAGAGGCAGAAAGGTAAGGTGGATAGAGATGACTCAAAACTAGAAAAACCTGGGTTCAAATCCCCTCTTTGATACGTGATCACTGTGAGACCCTGAGCAAATCATGTCACCTTTTAGCATCCAAGGCAACTCTCCAAGACTGTAAGTGCAGAGAAGGCACCAGCCTGTATTGTATACAGGGTCCCCTTATCTGGAACGCACTCCCTTCTAATCCTCTACCACATAGAATCCCTTGCTTCCTTTCTTGATGCTCCCAATTATTAACCCTCTCTCCTTGAAATTGTTTTGTATTATGTTTATATTCTTTGTATTTACTTTCTTGTGTGCATATTGAATACCTTTCAGGGTTCCTGAGGGCAGAGACTGTGGGTTTTGCTATTGTAACCCCAGTGCCCTAAGAAATGAATGTTGAGTTGTTGAACTGAATGATGTTGCAATGGGAGTTACCTGAAGGAATCTCATGACCCTATTTTATTTTTCAATTTTATTTACTTAAATTTTAGTTTTTGACATTCACTTTTATAAGATTTTGAGTTCCAAATTTTTTTTCTCCCTTCTTCCCTTCCTTTTTCCCCGAGATGGCAAGCAATCTGAAATAAGCTATACATATACAATCATTAAACAAATTTTCACATTAGTCATGACCCTATTTTAAAAACCATTGTATTCCTCATAGGGCCCGTTCATTTGATTCCCTCCTTGTGCTGTGATGAGACCTGTAGCATGGATCATGGCACTCGGGGCTGTGCTCTCCACTCCAGGACCACCCTTCATGAAAGGTAAGTTCAGACATTCATGACATTTCACATCTCCAAGGACAAGCAATGGATTGATTGACTTACCAGTACCAAAATAGACCTTCTTGTCTCCAAATGCTGAATTCAAGAAGAGAAGTCCCATGTTACATACTGATTCCTTTTCTGTGAAATGCCCCCAAATTAGACAGATTCCCTTAGAGCTGCTTTACAGTTCAGCACTCTGCCTTCCACTTGTACTGATTCTGTTGCACTTTTGTGATTTCTACCAATTGAATACACTTAACCCCTATGCAAGACTTTGAATTAAGTACAGACGTGTTTTTATTGGAGATGATTTTTCAGGTGATTGTCTGGTATGGATGGTTTTATGGATATCCAATAGAACATAAGCACTTTGAGGGCAGAGACTGTTTCAGATATCCTCTGTATCCTCAGATCCTAGCACAGTGTCTACTATGCACATAGTAGGCATTTCAAAAAATGTTTGTTGTTCTACTGATTGATTGACCAATCTGTTTTAGAGGAAATGAATTATTTTAGCTTAAATTAGTGAGGTAAGTAAATTAGAACAGCAGACAGCATAATGTGACAATTCACAGAGGTTCTTCTAAGAGTTTGGTAATCATTGCAGTAATGTCTCTGGACATCAGTCTTTTTTATAAGTTTTCTCCATTCAGTTTTTACTGATGTTCCTTTTTAAGTTTAATTTTACTTTTGTTTTGTTGCCCTCTCAGGAATGCAAGTTCAGTGGGGGAAATGCTTCCAACATTCTTTGGTCCCATTTCCCACTCTACCTGCGGCGAGCTTTCAGACGCCTGGCCACTCATGCAGAATCCCATTTGCAGTGACACACTCTCTCTCTCTGAATCTTACTTGGAACTGAATGGAGGAGAGAGGAATTCACTCAACCTGGAAAGTGAAAACTCAGCCACTTTGGATTCAAACAGTAGCCAGGACCTGGTGGGCACAGTGGCTCCTCAGCCTGAAAACTTGGCAGAAGCTACTGAATGGTCTCAACAAAACACCATGACAGATCTACCACTAACTCAGGAGACTTTATCTTGTAGAAACCAACTGGAACAAGAGAATGAGGATACCATGAATATGGTCCCCCAACCTTCCGTCCAGGTAAGAAAAGATGATTAATATCAATGTTTACTTAGCATCTTCATCAACCTTCAAATGAAAATACTGCAGGGCAACTAGGTAGTGCAGTGAATAAGCACTGACCCTGGAATCAGGAGGTCCTGAGTTCAAATCCAGCCTCAGACACCTAACACGTACTAGTCGTGTGACCTTGGGCAAGTCACTTAACCCCAATTGCTTTGCCTTCCACAAAAAGAAAAAAAAATGAAAATTCTGGTTCTGGGTTAGTAATTGGGAAATGGGGTTTACTCAGATCTTAGAGTATACTTGATGAGAAATTTAATATTCTGTTTCTTTAAAAAAAAGGGAATTGACCTACAGAAGGGTTCTGAGTATATTAAATTCCTATATACAAAAATTTATGACATATTCTATGACCTCAGTGGTCAGTCCTTCATTACAAAAATCCTATTTCAAACTGGAAAATCCTGTATTGGTCATAAATAGGGCTCTGGTTGTACTAAAAGGTTAATGCGTTATCCAGTATTTTGAGGTAGGGTAGGGGCAGAGTACTGACTACAGATTACTTTGGGACTAGGGTCCAGAAGGCTTGAGGCTGGGTCCAAGCTCTTCTCATTAGTAACTCCATGACCTGACCGGTTAATGCCTGAGCCTCAGTTTCTCACAAATAGTGAAAAGAGTAAACCAAAGTAGATGATCCTTGAACATCTCTTCTGGATCTAAAACCTTTGATTTTTAAGACATTTAATAAATGCTGAATGGAGATAGTTTATGAATTAGAATAGAGTGTGTGTGTGTGTGTGTGTGTGTGTGTTACTTTACTGGGTGAGAAAGAGTGTGAACTTTTGTCTTTGAATGGACAACTCATTCGTAGAAGAGAACAGATGAGCCCTTTCCCCCAGCTGGGAGCCAGAGAAGGGAGTGAGGCCAGAAAGTGAGTTCATCCCACATTCTCTGAGTTATGCCCAGTGGCCACTTGAGCCTGTTCATATAATGCCTTCCCTGTATTCAGCAAACGTGAACTTTGAGAGAATCCAGTTACCGAGAACAGGCAGCACATAATAATCAAAGAGGGTGCTTAGCATCTTATCTAACATGCATTTTTTAGAGAGAAAATCAGGCCCCTTGTGGCATATGCAAATATTTTCTCAGGCTTTTTTGTACCAACTCATGATACCTGAAAATTAAACTTGAATAATAATTATACTATATTAGAATATCAGGAGAACTTTGCAAAATACCTATATTTGAATTCTGGTTATTTTGTTTACTATCTTGTATGACCTTGGGCAAGTCATTAGTGTCAATTCCCTGGTCTATCAAACGAGAAGACTGGCCTAGAGAGAAGGTCTTTAACATCCCCTACATTTCTAAATCCTATAATTCTAATTGCATCTCTGTCAGTTTCTATGGACTGAATTTTCAGTTATTAAAATTACCTTTAATATATTGAGTCTCCATTAGTGATTTCTTTTTACATACAATACAGTTGATTTATGGCATTAAGCAAGTCATCGGGCCTATGTTCCTTCAGCTATCAAATATAGGGTTTCACCTAGATGTCGTCCCAGCACTAAATTCTGTCAGTCTGTGATTCTTCCATTGATGGGTTTTGGTTATTGCCTTTGTTGTCAACTATTGTTGTGGGAGACACTGAGTAGCTAGAACAATTATATGCTACCAACAGAACTCTTAGGCAGAGCTTTTTTTTTTGGTAACCAAGTGTGTTGACAGCATATGAAGTTATTAGTTATCAACCATTTCATGGCCTTTCATCAAATATTTTGATATAATATTTGTGGGGACTCTCCATGTTCTAACCTTGACTTAATTCTAGAAATATTTCAGTAAAAGTCCTATCTGTTATTGGCTTCTTTTCTCATTTTTCTTTCATGTTATTTTCCTGGTGGTGGTATGAAAGAATTGTTATGCCTTGGTGATTATTAAAGTTTTTCTTAGAAATTAATTTGTAATATTAGCCTTAGACTATACAATTAATAAGGCAGTGGGTTTTTTGTTTTAATTTACCACTACTCAAATAAGAAAATTATCTAAACCAGGAAGGAAGGAAGAAAGGGAGGGAGGAAGGAAGGAAGGAAGAAAAGAAGGAAGGAAGGAAGGAAGCAAGGAAGCAAGGAAGGAAGGAAGGAAGGAAGAAAACAAGGAAGGAAGGAAGGAAGAAAAGGAAGGAAGGAAGGAAGGAAGGCTTTGAGGTAGATACTTGTTGTTATTATTCCCATTTTACATTGAGGCAATTGAGTTAGACAGAGGTTAAGTGACTTGCCCAGGGTCACACAGTCAGTAAGTTTCTGAGGTTGGATTCAAACTCCCATCTTCCTGACTCCAGATCTAGCTCTCTGTGCCACCTAGATTCTTCTAGGAATTAATCCTCCATGACAAAATTTTCAACACTAAAAGACATGATTGTAATGATGATATTAGTCTTGTGTATAAATATTATATTAGTCAGGTAATATGTATTATTAATGAAAAGCCTTTTACATGTGATTTGTAAATATTTTAAGATCATAGACTTGAAGCTAGAAGGAACCTCAAGTCATCTAGTCCAGTTCCTTCATTGTATAGATGAAGGAACTGAGTCACAAAGAGTTTTTAATAACTTGTCCAGGGTTATACAGCTAGCAAGTGTCTAAGAAGGGATTCCAACTCAGGTCGTCCCAATCAAAAATCTAGCATTCTATTCCACTGAGGCATGTTTCCTGATAAAGGTCTACAAGAATATTTCTTCTCCAAGAAGGTCTAAGTGTGTTGGTCTTCTCAATATTGTTCCAGGCCCATCTGTTCCCTTAAAGTATACTTATGTAGTGCCTTACAAATAGAAACCTGTGTCAATATTTGTCCGACTAGTAAATGCTTGTTGAATGACTGAGGAAATGCATGGATGGCTAATAGGAAGGAAGGTACCAACAGAGAGCACAATAAGGAAAAGTTACATTTTTTGCATTTTTTTTTCAGCTTGATTCAGAGGCCTTAGAAAATCACACATTTGCTTTTCTTCATTTGTGTTTGAGGAAACCAAAAAAGAATATAGTCCAGGCAAACCTCTCTAATCTATGGTAACGGGATTATTGTGAACATAATGAGTTTGCCTTAAAGACCAGAAAAACCCACATCTCATTTGTATTTAATAGTACCCATTAGCATTCAGGCAATTAATATAGTAAAGTTCTTAAACATCCTTCCCTTAAATGAGTTAGGCATACCCCCTGGAATCTTGCTTATTGTGGTTAATATATTTAGCAAATTATTTTCTCTTTATATTAGTGTACTTCAGTCAAGCCCAGGTTAAGCTTTTTAAAATCCAAATTACTGGAGGCTGAACTTGATTGCAGAGTAAACTTCCTTCTCTAAGCTCTTCCTCCAGGGCCTTATCCTGGAGTGAAGGGTGACCCTGAGATCTGTAAAGGAGCACAAGCCTTGGCAAGTCTTAGCAAACAGAAAAGGCCTTGAGTGGAAGAGACTGCTTACAGATTGGCCCCCTCAGGACCAGGCAAGCTGAGTGCCCAGAGGCTCATCACTACCCAGGGATTCATCTTTTGGCCCAAGCAAATCATCCAATAAAGTGTGGAGGAGTCACCACCTGTGTCATTACATGCAAGGAGTGCCCCCCTCCTCCCATGAAAGTAGATCTTTTGAAAATATTAAAGATGTAAAAAAGAAACTCACTGATTTACGCTAATTTCAGAGAAAGTCTGGGTTGTTGACTTAGTTATCAAATTCATTCATATGAATCAGTTACAAATCAGAATTATCATATATATATATATATATATAGGTAATATTACTATAGGTAATATTTCATCTTTTCCTTTTTCCTCCCCATACAATCAATCATTATTTTCACAGGTGGTATGGAGTAGATAGAACCCTAGACCCCGAGTCAGGAAGGCCTAAATTCAAATCCTGCCTCAGACACAGTGGTGTGACTCTTGTCAAGTTACTTACCCCTTCTCCCTCTCAGTTTCCTCATCTGTAAAATAGAGATAACACTAGCACATACTTCCTAGGGTTCTTGTGAGGACACATTGGAGTGGTACTTATAAAGACAGCTGCAAACCCTAATGTCTTACATAAATGCTCCTTATTATTTTTATTAATTCACATACATATGTAACTTAATCTATCAGTGATGCTAATATATACCTCTAAGGATTTACCTTAACAAGCAGATAAGGCCAACTTATAGTTACCCTGTCAATAATTTTAATTAATTAAGAAAACCAAGGATAACTACCAGTACTTTGAAAACACCTATTTCTATTTCCTTTCATTCTTGTTCACAGTATTATTTTGCTCAGCAGGTCTCTTTATAGATTGTAGAAAAGGTGTTTTTCAGCCTGGGTCTTGTCTGAATCATTCTAGATTCTGCATTAGCAGGATCTGAACTAATGTTCTTTTACTATATTTAATGCAGCTTATTTTTTTTTGGTAAGCTCTTCCTTTTGGCCTGAAGTATCCTTGTTTTGTGATTTCGGGAAGTCAATGTCCTATTTTGAGAGGGCCAAACGTAATGCTTTCTTTTTGCCTGAAGCCTATTCCTCAAACTACCCTCAGGAGGTCAGAGGTTCCTTCCGGCTAGGAAAATCTGTAAGAGGCTGATTGTACATATTGCCATGAGACAAATGAAAAAAATAAGTCTTCTCATCCCCCACAGCTATCTGCAAACTTTCTTCTGTTGCTTAATTGATGATGGTATCTTCTAGAAACTCAATCCAGGCATTGTACATAGACTCCTTTCTATTTCTATGGAAAATAAGCAATGTATAACCCTCCTCCCTCCAAGACAACCTATTTACACTTTAAGGGCCCAGAATACAGGAATGATAAATACCACCTATTTGTAATATTAGTAACTAGGCCAAATAGAAGTGGTATGGAAGCAAGGTTAGTGCTCTGGACCTAGAGTCAGGAAGACTTTGAGGCAGATCCTGCCTCAGATACTTTGTTGTGTGACCCTGGACAAGTCACTTCATGTCTGCCTGCTTCAGTGGCCTCATCTGTAAAATGGGGATAATGATAGTATCTGTCTCCCAGGGTTGTTGTGAAAATAAGATAAGACATTTCTAAAGGACTTTGCAAACCTTAAAGCGCTATATAAATGCTAGCTTTATTATTAATATTTCCCTCACTGCAACCAGACAGACTAGAGAGTCTATGAGTTTATGGGATATGGATCATGTCATTTATTTAGAGGGGGAAAGAAAATCCATACTATATCTCACTGTGTACGAAAAAATCAGAGTTTGCAAATATTAGATTGCTTCATGAGCTCTGAAAATGTTCACTTTGTTCCCAGACTCCAGTACTGCTCACTGTGTGAAGCTGTCATCCAATGTCAGAGAACTAGCAATGGTCCTTTTGGTCCTACAGTATGACAACAGCACAAAACTTTAACAAAAGGGACATTTGAAAATTAAATCACTCTTCCTAAGTCTATGTTCTACCTTGGGTTTCCTTTAGTTTGTATTTAACAAACTTATTTTTTTCTTCTGCTGTGGTTTTAGGAAGCATAAAAGACTCTTTGCTACCAGGAATGGAAGTGTATATAACTCTGATGCCACTCTGCTAACACTGGGGAACCGAACCCAGTCTGGACCTTGGATGGTTTCTAACAAAGCTGAATTGAACTGGCCATGTTTCAAGTCTTTCTGCCAATTGTGTCTGAGCCAGACCAGCTGGGAGCTGAAACTGCAGGGCATAACTTGAGAAAAGACTAAAGGCAGATTCATGATCCTTTGCATCTCTTCCAAACAAGCAGTTTCCATGCTACATGTGTGACTGAAAAGACTGAAGGATTGAGCTTGAAGCTAAAGAGATTATGTCCATGTAACTGGAAAAAAGAATTGAGTTAGGACTTATATTCCTCCACCAAATGGCTGCATGAGACTGAAGAGATGGGACATTTATGGACGTCCATGCTTTGTCTTTAAAAACAAACAGTAACTGCATCATCCTGGACATAAACTTGTTTAGTTTTGATGTAGAAGGAACTCAAAAATAAGTTCTTCTACTTGTGCCAATGGCCTTTTTTGATGGTCTAAGCTCCTTAGCCCAGGTGGTTAGAATGTTAATGAGACCAAAGGCTTGGGGTAATCTCTACCCAGGTTGCTTAGCATCTCAGAAAGATGCATAGACTGCATTCCCACTGGTAACCAGGAATCTGACAAATGTATGCTCTTGGTCATAAAGGAGAGTGCAGAAGAGAGCGGATGGCTCAGAGTCGTCTATCACCATTACTGCCAAAAAAAAAAAAAGTGACAATGCACATACCTTACCATCAAATCATCTTTGTGTACAACAGACAATACATACATGTATGTATTGATGATGAAGCTTTTTATTGTTACATCTGTTTCCAAGGCTGAGCTTCCAATGCTCAGAAATGTCTATGTCATAGTTAAACAGTATTTCTAGGATAAAGAGCTTTTATTAAAGTAGTGCCTTTTTTTTGAAGGTTTAATAAACTGTAAAATAGCAGGTTAATCCATTAGTAGAGTGTAGAATTTGTTAGTAGCCTTTGACAAAACTCCACAGTACATGAAAACCAAAAGAGTATTCAAGGTTGGCAGTATGTAGTTACATTAGAAGGGGGTCCTTGACCAGTACCAGTATGTTATGGTACTGAAGCCTCATCCTGCCCCCATCAGGATTACTAACTGCCTGTAGGAGCATAGGAAAGTCACAAAGGCCGCAAACTCCATCCCCTATCACCTCTGGATTTCTGCACTGGATACTCTTTAAGTGATTTGCTAGGGGGAAAGATAGCCCTGTCAGGGTGAAAAAGAGATGTGCATGGTATGTTTTTGAAGTCCTTTCCTTTTTCCTGTGGCTAAGGAAATGTTAAAAAGGGCTCCCCTTCTCACTACGTAAAGCCTACACAATCAGGTTTGCCCTGTGTCTTCTAACCAATTCTTCTTGTTAACTCTTGGCCACATTTGCACTTTTTAAACATTGATTTTTATCTCATCAGCAATTGTCCCTTTTTTTCAGTCCTTTTATATATTTAAGGTTTAAAACTGACCTTCATTTTTCCCCCCAGGCTTGTTAAAGTCCATCTTTTCTCTCCTTTTGTACGCTGTGGTTTGATAATAGTGGAAAACGTTATGTGCCCTCTTCCACATAACCTTACCTCTCTCCAATCAGTGTGGGGCTGAGGTACATTTTTGTTAGCTTGTCTTGGTTTTTTTTTCCTCATCTCATTACCTCACTTCCTGCCAGCTGAAAAAGGAAATTACATGGTTTCTCATAGTCTATAATCTTCCACATCTACCACGTGGGCAAACAGAAATGAAATTTTTAAAAAAGTAGAAACATTACTATCAGTTAAGTCAAATATTTGCATCAGAGCAATCTTGTACATTGTAGCATTAAGAAAAACATTATAACCCACTAAAAAGAAACTCCAGTGAGCAGCATTATTGTGCAGGACACTCTGCTAACCAAGAGCTAACAGGAATGCCCTTAGCACAGCCGTAAGAAGAAACTCCGTTTTCATATTAAAGGAACTACGCTTTGTGGATATTATGAAATTCATCATTGGGTCGTAAGTCTAAGTTCATTTTGCTCATGTAAACACCTTCGACCTTTATGAAAATAGCCCTCAGGAAAATCTCTTTTTGTGGACAGTTTCCATAGATTGTTTAAAAATACTTTTGAAAATGTAGTCAGTCTCACCACAAGCCAGTCTTACTGCATTTAAGTCAACAAAGAGAAAGTCTCCAAGAAAGTATAGTAGGGAGCATCAGTTTGAGTGACTTAATATAACTCATACATATGTGTAATTGATTCCAAATGTTTTCCATCTACTCGGGGATTTAGAGATAGAAAGAACCCTAGAAATCATCTCAATCCAACCTTCTCATTTTACAGTTGAGGAAACTGAGGTCCAGTGACTTTAAATAACTTGCCCATAATCACATGACTTGCTAGTGACATAGGCAAGAGCAGAATTCAGGTCTTCTGGCTCCCAGCCCAATATTCTTCTCCCTACACCCAGCCACTTGTGTTATAACAAAAGAGCAATGGAATGATTTGGTTTTTAAAATCACCCTTCTGTGCTCTCAGTATTTTTTTTTTCCAAGTGAAGAACTCTTACTGACTTCAAAAACGGACACCTGCAAAAGAACATTCAATGATGTGAATGGGATTTTGGCCTTGGATCTCAAAACATCACTTCTGATCAGTGGAGAAATGCAAGGCCATTTCATTACCACCTGCTGAAGAAGCGTATGAAAATGTTCTGCTGACTCTCTCAGCTTGGTTAATATTTTAGAGAAATGCAGTGCACACTTCAGCTTCCTAAAGATATTGTTGGAATGTTACGTAGCAGTCAACAAGCTGACCTTTCAGGGTATGTGTGCCAAGGAACTCAGATAATTCATGATTTAAAGCACGTAGCCAGTTGGAGTTTACAGTCAGTGTAATCATTTTGGTTCAAAGGCATTGGGGGTGTGCTGGAGCCAATTTGGACCAGTTCACAAGAGCTGATTATTAAAGTTTTAGTGTGAGCATTTACTTCTCGGAAATCAGCAAATGCTACAATTCAGGACTTGATTTATTGTTTTGTTGACTGTATAAACTTGATAAAGTGAAGGGGAAAATGTTGATGACGCAGATTAAATTTAAAAGTGTGTCATGCATAATTTTTTTTGTTTTGGAGAGCTGGTTGTTAAACATTTACTAGTATGCCCCTGAACATTATTATGTATGAAGTTCATTCAAAGAATGAAGTGTCTATTGAGATCACTGAATTAAAGCACAGGATTTCCCCCTTCCCTCTTAATGTAAATTGTATATATTTTTAAAAATAGATTTTTCTACTTCAAATTGCCATTGTTTATGTTGCTTAGGTCAAGCACTGTGGTCTATGCCAGTAGAAAATGTCCACTGCCACTTTAAGGGTGTCAGTTTGAATGAATTTAGTTTGCATCATTGCTTTTTTTTGCATATGAAACATTTTTTTAAATCTATAAGTTATAGTTTCCTTGTATAAATAGTTGTGTGATGCTTTTTTTATTTGTGAATAAAATTGCTACTTAAATTGTTCTTACATGTATGTTCAACGAAGAAATCATTTCATGGAATGATAAGATTTAAAGCTGGAAAGAGGAAGATTTGTACATACTTGAAGAATCTTAATTCTAAGATTCAGAATTGAAAGGGACCCCAGGGGTCATCTAGTCCAAACCTTTCATTTTATAGGTAAAGAAGCTGAGGAAAGAGTCAACGTTGAATCCCAAGTCCATAGACTCCAAATCTGTTACTGTGCATTTCACCATACATGCATTTTGAGCTGAGTGTGATATTTTTTCCTTCCTCTACATACTATAAAGAGAATAAGGATGTTCTTCATGACCACAACAGACCTGTGACCTCAGCAATTTGGCTATTCCCTTCATTGGTGCAGATCATATCCTCTTCATGCCATCCTGGACTGTCTGCCCATAAATCTGCCACAAGGGGTCCACTCAAAGTAGCTCTTCCTCGAGTTCTCTTTGTTTGCTCTTTTTGTTTTGTTTTATTTTTGGAGGGGAGAAGGCAGGGCAATTGGGATAAAGTGACTTGCCCAAGGTCACATGACTAGTAAGTCAAGTTCTTTTGATATCCGGTGATTATCAATAGAAGATGTGGGCTATCCATGCCCTTTTGTGATGTGACTTTTTCATTCTTTTTTCTCATTATGTAGTTCTTTCAATGGCATCCTTTACCACTCACCCTCTTCATGACTTCATTTTCAGTACACAGTGGCTTGTGCCTTTCATCATGGCTTATTGTCACTGCCCTTCCCTTCAGGTAAGCCTCAAGTTTAGTCATCCAGAAATTGGAGCATATTATGTTTTGCAGCCATACAATATCATGAGAAGACTCTTAGTGTTAAAAATATATATATGGGCCTTTTTTTTGAGAGAAGCTTGAGGATATTAAAAGATCTCTGCAAATTCTCAGCTGAAATCCAATTCGCACTCCTGTTTCTATTTGATTTGGGGCACAGCTAATTGTCTACAGTTTTATGGGTTGTCCATCCAACTTCTTATCATAATCTTAACAATAGGCACTATTAATCCATTTGATTTTTTCTAGGGATAGTTGAACCAAGTACTTTTGAGGGTAGGAGGCTTTGCAGTTTCTTGGGGTTTTATACAATTGGTAGAACATCATGTGAAAACAAGAATATGTACAGAACCTCACTATCTAAGGGAAAATGCCCCGAACCTGCTCCACGGCAGTAGCCAAAACCTCTGGCAAGCATATGTCTCCCTGTCATATGCTTCAATGGATATCAGTAATCATAGGTCATCAAAATTATCTCTGTTGTTACATCTTTAAAAGAATGTTGTATGATTTTGATACATGTATTAGGGATTCCTTGTAGGAGTCTTTAAGGTGGCATTTTTATCTACCATATCAAATGCTTTTTTATGGTCAACAAATATAAAGCAGGATTCTGTATTCTCTCTATTTCAACTGTGTATTCACAATTACACAAGGGTACTGTCTAATCAACTTAAGAAATATTTATTGACCACCTATTCTATTGTTAGGCACTGGGGAAGTCAGTTGTATCTGACTCTTGGTGACCCTATTTGGGTTGGTTTTTTGGCCACTAGCTTGCCATGTCCTTCTCCAGCTCATGTTACTGATGAGGAACTGAGGCAAACATGATTAAGTGATTTACCTAGGACCACACAGTTAATCATCTAAGCACTGGGGATACAAATGTTTAAAACCTGATCCCTCCCTTCAAGATGCTCACCATACAGAGTAACCTAGAAATCTTAGTGCAACCTTAAGCTTTAGCCACTCAGAACTACACGTGTGGCTCCCGGCATAAAGAGAGGTTATATGAAGTACCCAAAAAAGCATGATAGCAAAATAAAATGTGATAACAGCAAAAGAGGGCTAAAGGAAGAGCTACAAAAATACAGGAAGGGAGGAACTGCTTTAAGCTGGAGGGATGAGCAAAGACTTCATGGCAGAAAGATGGACCTGGGCTAGGGCTTGAAGAAACAGGATTTCAAGAGACGAAGACAGAATAAGTGCCTTCTGAGGATGATGGACCCTGTTCAAATGCAAAGAGAAGGGAAACATGGAAGACAAAATCAGGAAGGAGCCAGAAGAGTTGTAGCACATGTGACAGTGAGCAAAGGGAAATAAAACTGGAAGGCTGATCAGAAATAGACTGTTTGGTAAAGGGTCTCAAAATGATTTTCCCAAGTTCAGGATTTGAACCCTGAGTTTTCTGACTCCATAATGACTGCTCTATCTACAGCACCACTCTGGGATGGCAGAGTCAGGTGGTTTTCCAAGCCCAGTATGCATGCATACAGTGCATGTGCGTGCGTGCATGCACACGCGCACACACACACACACACACACACACACACACACACTCATTCCCTCTTTCTGTGCCCTTTGCTCCTGTCTACCTTTCCTCCCTGAAACATCCTTCCCTTATCAGTAGTGCCTAGTGCTTCGCTCGCATGTATTTAAATGGGAGGGATTATTAAATTAAATACATCTGAATGCCTAGTGCTTTGCTTGCATGTTTCTAAAATCTATCCATCCTTCAAGGCCACTTTGTGTCTTCTCTCCACCTTCTCCAGCATATGCTGACCTGTCTCCCTTCTACTTAGGGCCGGCACCACAGGATTTAGAATTCTATTATTCTCCAACTATTTCACATGCTTTAATTTTCTCCAACCAAATGATAATTCCTTTGAGAGTAGAAATCCTGTATTAGTACTTACTGGGTATCCCTGGATGCCCTTGGCACAGTATTGGGTACATAGAGGGGCACATAGTGAAATAAAGTGATGAGCTTGGAGTTAGGAAGACTTAGGTCAGTCCCACTCTGCCTAGTTATAATGATGGGCAAGTCATTTAATAATCCCTCCAAGCCTTGGCTTCCTCATCTGAACAGCAAGAGTTAAACAGCATTTGCAGTATCTAATACATTTGCAGTATCTAATTATGGAGTTCACATGAAGCTCAAATGAGATCCTAGGCCCGTCCTTCTTTCAGATGAAGAAGCTGAGGCACAGAGAGATTAAGCACACAGGTTAAGTGACAAAGCCTTGATAAAGGACATAAGTGCATTCGGCAAACTTTAAAATAATAAATAAATATCAGCAATGATTGTTGCTCTTAAAGTAAGTGCTCAAGAAATACTTGTTGGTAGATTAATTTCTATATTGATGACACTTAGATACACTTTGAAGTTCAAATGGTGGTTCGTTCTGCCATTCTGAAACCCAATGGTGGCCTATGAGGTTTTAAGTAGGCAATTTGTCTTTAGCTTTTGGCTGGTCTTGGTGGAATTTAGTATATGGTGACAGGTTACCATTATATAGTTCTGTAAATGCCCTGAACAGGGTCTTTGGTTTACAGCATCATTAGTCAGTAAGTCGTTGATAGTGCCCATTTAGCCACAATTGGACCACAGTGAACTCAGTTTCCATTCAAGATCATGAAGAGACTGTACCATAGCATCTCTTAAACTGCCCCTGATATCCACAGTCATTTCATTTTGGCCTGCTTTCTGAAGCAGAGGAAACAGGCCAACGGGCAAAACTCAGCTAAGAGAACCTTCATTTCAGAACCAATCAGGAAAGCAGACAGCTTTTCTGTGGAAACCCGGGTGGTCTCCACAAGTAGCTTCCACTGTTTAGAAATCAAATTATTAGTCAGTGTGTACACTGAGCTCTGAATTAAGAAACTTTCTCATGGCATTAACCAGTCATCCCTACTTAAGACTGGAATGGCTGTGTTCTATAGGATGGTTTGGGATTTAAGTTAACTCTGGGCAGAGCTCAGCAGAGGGATTTTCTTCTTACACTTCTGTTCTTTGTTGATAGTATAAATGAAATGAAGCTCCGAAATGCTATCTTGGCACTCTCTCTGCTTTAGGTTTAGGAGTTTGAGATCTCTCAGACAATGCTGCCATGTATTTGAGACCACTTCATAAATTTGGAGATTTTAAATTGATTCCAATTCTCCCCAGACCATTCAGTATTGAAGGATTCAGGGGAAGGAGGAGAGGAGATAGAAAGAGGAAGAAGTGCAGAAAAAAATTCATGATGATTTGACTGGCAGAGAGAGTTCCCCAAAGGAGAATCTCCCTCTACCAATGCAGTTCAATCACTGTTCTGCAATCCATAGTGTAAGAAAATTGTATGAGGTCAAGTGACTTGTGAAAAGGCTGTAAAACCAGTTATGATCAGCTCTCCTGAGGACGGCTGCTGTGAATATCTCTAAGGATCCAATCACATAGTATAGTGAACTCTCTATTCAGCAATAAACTAAAGCACAAGATTCATAACAATAGAACATAACAACTTATTACTAAGGCGGCCACATAGTCTTAAACAAAACACATCATTCAGGAAGTTACAGTCTTCTTGATCAATATACAGTACCCATCTAAAGTCTTCTTTGATCTTGATTGGAGGCTGGCTTCCAATCATCCTTAAACCACTCATCCTTAAGGGGTAATCATCCTTAAAGGATAGTAGAAAGTACAGGTCACAGTAAGTCATAATCTCATCAGTCATCACTAAGTAATCAAGTAAAGGTCTTTTCATCTTAACTGGAGGCTGACTTCCAAACACCATGGCTCCTCTTCCACATTCCCAGTTCTTGCCTGGATTCACAGGTAGCCAGCTGTTCAATTGCAGCTCACAGGGACTGCTCTGACCCAAGCTCTTCACAATTTCTGTTTCTAGGAAGACACAACTCAACAGGGCTACAATAATATTTACACTCATTGCCAGAACAATCATCTCAATTCACTTTCTGTCTGAGAAAACACAAATCAACATCACAAACGTCCTTTCTCTCAGTTCTGCTTGGTCCGAGCTTGCGCTGGAGCTTTTATATGCTCTGCTCCTTCCTGTCCCACTCTTCCTATTCCTCTCTTCCAGAAGTTTCTCCCACTGTGGGCTTCATGTGATGATGTTAAGCCTATTAAGGGCAAGGAAAGTCTCCAAACTCCCTTAGACCTATTAAGGGCAACACAATGTACATTATTTCCACACAATTCTTGACACAATCAAAGGTGAGCCTCAAAGGTACTTGAATAGTTGAAACAAGGAGTCAAGTACTACTTTGATTGCCATTATAATAACTGAAACAAGGAGTAAAGTACCACTTTGCTTGCCATAATAGAAGCCCACAGTCATTATGGCTCAAGGTAAGACTTCTACTCCCCAAGTCCCCAACCACAACCTCCCATCCTTTCATAGCCAAAATTTTGTATCTACACCTCTCCACACAATACTTTCCTTACCAGGCCCCTGAGTTGAGTATTTCTTCTCTCTCTGACCCATTCCAGTTGTCAGTTTCCTTTTATATGTTGACTTCCCCCGTTAGAATGTAAAGTCTTTGAGGACAGGGTCTGCCTTTCTCCTTATATTTGTATTCTTGGTGCTTAGCATAGTTCCTGGCACATAGTAAAAATTTAATAAATACTTGTTGAATTGATTAACTGATTGATCGCTCCTATAAGCCCCCTTCTTCCCTCTAATGCTGCCACCGTCTTGATGCAGGTCTCCTCACTTCACTCCTAGACTGTTGCTATCTGATTGGTCTCCCTGCCTCAAGTCTCTCTCTACTCCAATCCATTCTCCACTCAGTTATCAAAGGGATCATCCTAAACTACTGGTCTGACCTTGTCATGTCACTCCCCCATTCAATGAACTCTAGGAAGTCTCTATTCCCCCTAGGATCAAATATGAAATTCTCTGTTTGGCTTTTAAAGTCCTCTGTAACCTGGTTTACTTTTACCTTTCTAGTCTTCTTACATCTTACTACCATTCATGTCCTCTACAATCCAGTGATACTGGCCTCCTTGCTATTCCTTGAATGTGACCCTATATCTTTCAACTCTCTTTATTTTCACTGGTTGTCCCCCAGTGTCTTGATTTCTTTCCCTCTTCATCTCTACTTCCTGGCTTTCCTGGCTTCCTTCAAGTCTCAGCTACAAGAAACCTTTCACAGTCATCCTTAATGCTAGTGCCAGGCCTCTGATAAGATCTTTAATTTATCCTATATATATGGGTGTTAGCATGCTGTGTCCCTATTAGAATATAAGCTCTGGGGGGTGGAGCCAAGATGGTGGCACAGAAGCAGCAAAGTTTCGCAGCTCCCACACAGCCACCCTAAATACCCATGAAATATGACTCTAAACAAATTTTAGGGCTCCCAAACTCACAAAAATACAGAAAACATGTCTCTTGCTGAAGACAGCTTGGCAAGAGGGGCTCATCATGGCAGGTTGGGAGCTGAGGCCAGCCCAGCCTGAAACCAAAAGCACAACCAGGCCACATGGCAGTCAGGAGGAGCCCAGCCACAGCATGAGTCTACCTGAGAGCAGATCTGCAGCACCTGGAGCCATCTCCACATTTATCAAGCCAGGAAAAATAAGGCTTATAGAAAGGTTGGTAGAATTCAAGCTTTCAAGCTAAATTTAGGGGAGGAAAAGCAGTCTGGCCGAACTGCCCCCAGGGCAAGGAAGCAGTGGGAAGCGGCAGGATCTGCTGCAACCAGCAGCTGCCTCCACTGGGCTGCTTCAGAGCTCCTGGCCTGCCAATTGCAGGGGGGCTGAGACAAGCCTGGATCCGGATCATGGTCTTGGGTGGTGGTCCTGGGGTGTGCTTTCAGAAAGCCAAACCTGGTGGGGGCTGCAGCACCCCCCTAATAGCTCCGGAAGCTGTGAAAATCCCAGCAATTTGGGACAGAGCTTCCCCCCTGGAAGCAGAGTGCCACAGAGCTAAAAAACCAAGCAATTAATTGACTGGCCAACATGAGGAAAAGGAAACAAAGTAAGAACAGTAATCAAACTCTAGAATCCTTTTTTGGGACAAAAAGGATTGAGGTATGGAGCAGGAGGAAGACAGCGCAGTCAGAACATCCACACCAAATGTTTCCAAGATACATGAAGATTGCCTACAAACCATAAATTGCCTTAAAAAAGACTTTGAAAAACAAATAAGAGAAGTGGGGGAAAAATTGGGAAGAGAAATGAGAATGATGCAAGAAAATCATGAAAAGAGAGTCAACAACCTGACTGAAGAAAACAACACTTTAAAAAAGAGATTAACCCAAATGGCAAAAGAGGCCCAGAAAGCCAATGAGGAGAAAAATGCCTTAAAAACTCGAATTT
>CM053596.1:146592379-146607282 GCA_028646575.1 Pseudocheirus occidentalis
CTCTTTGGGATACAACCCCAAAAGTGGTATTACTGGGTCAAAGGGTGTGCTATTATTTATAGCCCTTTGGGCATAGTTCCAGATTGCCTTCCAGAATGGTTATATCAGTTCACAGCTCCACCAACAATGCATTAGAGTTCTAATTTTTCCACATCCTCTCCAGCACTTGTCATTTTCCTGTCTTGCCATCTTAGCCAAATTGACTGGTGAGATGTGGTACCTCAAAGTTGTTTTGATTTGCAATTCATGAATCAGTAGTGATTTAGAGCATTTTTCCATATGCTTAAATATATCTTTAATTTCTACCTCTGAAAATTGCCTGTTCATATCCTTTGACCACTTATCAACTGGGGAATGACTGGCATTCTTGTATATTTTATTTATTTTCCTGTATATTTTAGAAATGATCCTTTATCAGAGGCACTGGTTGTGAATATTCTTTCCCAATTTCCCACTTCCCTCTTAATATTGGTTACGTTGGCTTTATTTGTACAGAAACTTTTGAATTTCATGTAATCAAGATGATCTATTTTGCATTTTATAATGCTCTCCAACTCTTCTTTGGTCATAAAGTCTTCCCTACTCCATAAATCTGACAGGTAAAAACACATTATTTCTGATGGTCTTAGGAACTGAGACACTGCTCCTCTATCCATCTCCAGGCGGGTCTGCCCACATGCAGATACACCCACATACAAGTATTAAAGGGTCTTAGCATTGGTAAGGTTGAGAACCACTGTTCTAAGTCCTACGCTCGTATGAACCTCCAAAGGTTTGCTAAACAAGTTAATTGGTCTCTGAGGAAGGCATATAAGTTTGGTTTGTGTTTGTCTGTTTATATCTTCTACCATTTCTTAGCAGGCCACACGGCTTCTGTAGGACCTCGTTTATACTTTCCACTTGGATCTTTCAGTGTATTGTGTTATGCTTCAGTAGTGATATTCAGCTGAAGCTTTCAGGGCTATTAATGCTCTGTTATTTTCTCTTACTTTTGAGGTTTGGCTCTGGAAGTTTTGCCTTCCAGAAGTTATTTCAATTCCTCTTTGATATTATGCCTACTCAATCAAGTAAACTGCCACCCACAATTCAGTGGCTATATGATCAAGCTTCTCTTATGCATAGTTGAGAACACAGATCAGCAGGTTTTCCCATTCCATTGTGCTTTTTCTATCTATGGAAAAAAATTGTGCATGAACAATTATTAGCTGTTATGCTTTAAAAGTTAGATAATAGCAGATCACAGAAACTAGCTACTAAATGAGCAAGAAACAGAAACAATAGAAAACAGAACCTGCTAAAGAATATAAAGGACTGGGGAAAAGACTCCCTTTTGGACAACAATTCTTGGGAAAACTGGAAAACGATTTAAAATTAATTAGGCTCAAGTCAACAACTTGTACTTTAAACTAGTATAAGCTCAAAATGGATATACCACCTGAACTGAAAAAAAATTTAAAGGTCGTATTATAAAAAGAAAAAAAATAGAAGAGAATAAGATCAGGTATCTCTTAAAAGGTAAGGGGAAGAATAGAAGAGATCACAAAAGACAAAATAGACAACTCTGACTATATAAAATTTTTTTTAAATTTCACATAAATAAAATCAATTAATATAGAATAAGAAGATAAATTATAAAGTAGGGAAAAGATTTGCACCAAATTATCACCAAGAAAAGTAGAACGTCTAAAAAGGGAACTTACACAAATTAGCATGCTTTTGGTCGAGCCATGTTCTAATAGATAAAAGATCAAAGGATATGACAAAATAAGAATTGTAAACTACAAATGCCATGTAAAAACGTTCCAAATCATGAATAGCATGAGAAATGAGAATTTAAAACAATATTGAGGTTTCCCCATATAGCAGGTGTATCAACAAAGATGACCAAAAATGGGAATAATCTATGTTGGAGAGGCTATGGGGACACAGACATACTGATGCATTACCCTGTCAGGGGAGCTGTGAAGTGGTCCATACAAATTTGGAATTATACTCCCCCAAAATGACTATTTCTTTGACTCAGAAACTCTACCACTTGGCTTATAACACAAGGAAGTAATAACAATAATAATAATGCTTATATAGTACTTCCTATGTGCCAGGCACCATGCTACAACCAAAAGTTGAAATTGATTAACATACAGGAAGTGCCTTGTTGCTGATATATAGTAGTCATTACTGAATTAGTTGTGTGTGTTCAGACCAGTAACTTGTTAGAAGATCAAGACCAATATGAATAAGAACATAGGAGGAAGAGCAGGAGGAAAGTGAGGAGGAAGAAGGGAAAAGGAAAAGGTAAAGGAGAGATAAGTAGAGGTAAACAAGGAAGGGGAGGAGGAGGACACATGACTTGGAATTAAAACAACTTGGGCCTGAACTGATGTAGATCAATTGCCATAAATAGCCTAAAAACCCTAGCAAACACTTGATCTACTTGCCAAGAGGAGAGTAGCCAGAGGGTAAAACTGATTTAGATTATAAACTTGTTTGTAAAATCTTACAGAGAATGATGGTGGAAGATTATGAGTAATATTGCCTCATAAAATAGCAAGAGTCAGTGGAGGGAAAAGCCAGTTTGAATTGGCAAAATAGTGGAGTGGGAAAGAAGGAAGGAAGGAAGGAAGGAAGGAAGGGAGGGAGCGAGCGACGGAGGGAGGAAGGAAGGAAGGAAGAAAGAAAAAGAAAGGAGGGAGGGAGGAAAATATATGAGGCTGGGTTAGAACTACTCTAGGCCCAGTGCTATATTCATACCCACCTGGCTGCTCACTTGGACTTCATTACTGTCTGCAGAAACTCATCTTTCTGCAAGAGTTCATCAGCTCTGAAACTTACATCTCAGTAGTCCCTGCCTGCTGGGGCCTCTCCCAGATCTTCTATTTAAGGAGAGAGTTCAGAGCAGCCACCTCATCATTTCCCACCTGGCTGCATTACTTAAAATCATGCCCTTCCCCAGGGAGGTACCTTCCCTCTTCTCTTCTAGCCCTTTTAAGCTTTTTTTTTTTTTTTAACGTGTTATGTTCCACTGTTTTTTGCTCATGTCTCCGGAGCTTAGCACAGTGCTTAGCACATAGCAGGACCTTAATAAATCAATGCTTATTAACTATCCACTGTACCACCTATCTGCCTACTACCAATCATGTCTAATTAACTCTATTTCTTTTTTATGAAAGGGATACGAGGATGGGAGATCAAGAGAATGCGGCAGGTATAGTATATCTGAATTTCAGCAAGGCCCTTGACAGAGTATCTTATGCTATCTTTGTGAATAAGATGGAGATACAGGTTGGGCTATGGTATAGCTACATAATAATAATATGAATAATCAGATCCACAGGGTCATCAACGTCAACTTAGACTGTGATCTCTACTGTAAGTCCTTCAGGGGATCTTTTTTTTGGTTTTGTGCTATTTGATATATTTTTTCAGTGACTTGGATGTAGGCACAGATGTCACATTTATCAAAACAGGATAATATGAAGCTGAGATGAGTAGGCAATACACTGGCTAATAAAATCAGGATTGAAAGACACTGAAAGGTTAATTTAAGAGCATGAAATTTACTAGAGATAAGTTGAAAATTATACACTCTGATTGAAGAAAAACAATTGCGCAAGTAGAATATGGGAGTGGTACAGCTAGACAACAGTTAACAGCAAACAGACCTAGGGGTTTCAGTGGACCACATGGTCAACATGAATAAAAAGTGTGAGACTGCAGTCAAAATATTAATAGACTCTTAGACTGCCTTAAGAGTTGTAATATCTAGAACTACGAACAAAGGATGTGCTCTGCTCAATTAATTAATCAACAAAAATCTATTCAAACATCTATTAAGTGCTTACTATGAGTTGGATACAGTTGCTAGACCCTGAAAATATAAGGACAAAAGTGAAACAATATATACTTTCTTAGTATCCATATCTGGATTATAATGTTTAGTTCTGAGGACCACATTTTAGAAAGGACATAGAATAACTGGAATGTCTAGAATAATGATTGCAAAAGGTGAGAAGACTGGAGACCATGCATGCCAGGCCTTGGCTGAAGGAACTGGCAATACTTAGCCTAGAGAGTAAAAGATTTAAAGTGGGGTATGATTGCTGTCCTCAAATACATATGGAATTATCAAAGGTGGAAGAGGAATTAGGAATTATTTTGCCTGACCTTTTATAGTTTTAATACACTATGGGTCCAAGGATGTGAAGGGTTAGCATGTGGAAGGAAGATTACATTTATTCTGTTTAGTCCCAAAAAGAGAATGAGAAGCAGGGAATGGAAGTTGCAGCAATGAAGATTTTGGATTAATATATGGGAAAACTCCACCAAAGAACTAGTCCAAATATGGAATGGGCTACCTTAGGATGTATTGGGTTCCCTTAAATGGCTCTCTGGAGGCACAGAGTGGATGGCCTCTTGTCAGAAACACAACAGAAGGCTTTCTTAATCACGTATAGTTTGGATTAGATGATCTTTGAGGCGCTTGCTCACTGGCAGCTAGGTGGCATAGTAGACAGAGTTCTGACCCAGAGTCAAAAACAACCTGAGTTCAAATATGGCCTCAGACACTTATCAGCTGTGTGAACCAGGACAAGTCACCACTGGTTCCAGTTTCCTCATGTATAAGATAGAGATAATAACAGCACTTACCTCCCAGGGTTGTTGTGAGGGTAAAGACATAATATACACATGTCACTTTGCAAATCTTAGAGCACTATATAAATGCTATTCATTATCATTATCATTAAACTTACTTCAAGTCTTTCCATTGAATTCCAAGCAAAAATGTTTCTGTGAGCTTTTGAGTTGTAAAGAATGTCCTTTAATTTTGTATTTTATTATAAACTACTTTACAACTTTAAAACAATAAATCGAAGTCATACTCTATATTCTGTTCTTTGAACACCTGCTCATTTTCAAAGCCTTCTCAAAGCCAAGAGGACCAATAATTAAAAGATAATTATTAATATAAACTTAACAGGAAACTATGTAGTAAAATTACCATCTTGACTTGGTTCATTCTTTGACATGTCTGAAAATATGAATCTTTAGTTATTGTACCCAACTTAAAAAAAACAAACCATTCCATTTGATTTGAAAACCACAACTCATTTCTTTGTTGCTGTGTGATTAAGACGACTTTCAGGACAGCATTTTAGATGTATGGTAAAATGGATTAGCCAACTTTTAGGAAAATTACATGTGTAATCCTTCCACTGAGTACTAAAATTGTGTCTAAGTCACTATTTTAAAAAGTTTTGTTCTTAATTAAGCTAACCAATTTAAACAATTAAAGATCAATGGGACAGCACTATTGTACTAAAGAAATATGCCTAAGGAAATGCCCACATCTTAAATTTAACAGTTGCACGTTTAAAGATTGTTTGTATTTACTCTCCCTACCTACGTAGTAGTGGCTTCAAACAGACTAAGACTTATGTATGTCTGTGAAATTTGCCAATCAAGATGAAAGCCAGTGTCATTATTCATTATAGGACAAATTATTTATTTCAAGTTCTAACAAGGTTTTACAGAAGTTGTTATGGAATAAAAATGAACACTGAAAATAAGAAACAAGTTTTCATAGCTAGGCCATTTCCAAGTTGTAGTTATTAAACCGCATGATTTCTATGAAAATAAATGGGGTATTTCCACATCATTCAAGAGTCCATAAAATATGTTTCAAAGTCCATATCCAAGTCTGAAATGAGAGCACCAACAAAATCTTCAGTGGAGAGACACTTTTGAAGCATACCTGAAAGAATGAAAGGGAAAATGTTCATAAGTTAATCTATATTTTGTAAAAATATCATGAAACTTTTGGGAACTAAATTCACAACAATTAGATCAGATCAGATCAAACATAAAGGTTGTCCAGCCTTTTGAAAGGATATGGGAAAAGGGAAGAGTAAGTGTTAATACGGTGCCTAGTATATGCCAGGTACTGTGCTCAGCACTTTGTTTTTTTTTTTTTTTTACAAATATTAATTCATTTGATCCCCACAATGACCCTACAGGGCAGGTGCTACATGATTGCCATTTTAAATTTTGAGGAAAGTGAGGCAAATAGAGGTGAAGTGACTGGCCAGGGTAACACAGCTAGTAAATAGCTAAAGCCATATTTGAGAGGTCTTTGTGACTCCAGGCCTGGCCCTTTATCTACTGTACCACCATTTCCCTTTATCACTGCAAAGTTATAAACTACTTTTCTTATGTTTTTGGTTTCCACTTTGACATATGGATTGGCATTTCTGGCAAGAATATTCAAAAACACAAATCTGGTACTCTACTGATATTCTTATTATATTTGGAAATATTGGAACCTGCTGATATTACAATATACTTGGAGACAGATTTGGTAGATTTTTCAACTAACTTTGCTAAAGTTTAGGATTTGTAGTTTATAAATTGCATACATATCAGTTAAACATTGATTCTGCCATGAAAAAGTTTTATCAGAATCAGTTTCTTTCTTCCAGGTTGCAACTCACCAATAATTCAATTCAATGCGTCTTTAATTATCTTTTGTTTAGGAGCTTGCAATGTGATAGGAAAGATACAAAATTCATGTAAGCAACATTTCTGGTCCTAATGGAACTTAGACTATAGGGAGGAAAAAAAATATCGATAACTTCTATATGCAGTAATATCTAACAAGGGAAGGGAATAGAGCATTTATATAGTACCTACTATATGCTAAGCTCTTTTTTTTTTTGCTTTTTGGAGGGCAGTTGGGGTTAAGTGACTTGCCCAAGATCACACAGCTAGTTTTTTTGTGTTAAGTGTCTGAGGTCTGATTTGAACTCAGGTACTCCTGACTCCAGGGCTGGTGCTCTATTCACCGCGCCACCTAGCTGCTCCTTAAGCTCTTTATTATATATATTATTTGATACTCAGACAAGTACACTAGAGGGATTAAAAAAAACAAAGCGATATGTGAGGTGTGAATGGGGAACAGTTTTTACTGACTGGGTGTGGATGGAGGGATGGGCGGAGGGAAGCTTCAGGAAAGATGAGACTATTGTTTCCTCTCCACTCCTCCTTTAGTTTAGAAAATGTTTCAAGAAACCAACCCTGTTGCCACACCCAAATTCTAGAAGGCCAACAATACAATTTTGTTACAAAATACAAATTTGAACAAGATTCTTAATGGTATTAAAATATAAGAACAGACTATATAACAGAGCATCCAACGTTTGTTACAGGGAGGAAAAGGCCACCTCTCACTCTTATATTATGTATTCAAAATTTTCGCAGAATTATAAACAAATATGAAAAAATACTTTACTGAAAACTATCACCTAGTTTTTCCTAAAAAACTCAAAAGTGAGGGGAACCTACTACCTCCCGAGGCAGACCATCTCATTTGGATTTAAGAGCTCTCCAAACATCTTCTTTTTGATTTAAGCTCTATTTTGACTGGAAAACTCATTGCAGACACTAACATTTAGAATTCCATTTCCCTGTAGGACAAAAAATTTCTAAAGAAGCAAATCTGCTAGCCCAGCCGTCACTGATGACTTAATGCTTTCTCATTAAATAGATAAATGTATAAACAGTAAATTAACACATACCCTTTGGATACATAAACAGTTAAACTCGGTCTGATTAGAAATCACAAAGACTTTTGAAAAAAAAAAGGACTGGAATTTGGTGCTTCAATTAGTAGAAAGCACATTATACTTTTTATAGTGAAAACATGTTTTCTATATAAAACACAATGGTGGCATGAGGGCATAAGTTATTTTTAGTTATTGTACTATAACAAGACACATCAGCTTGTTAGCCTGTTTTTCTTCCTTTTAATATCTGAAATATTTTTATGGTGAAATGACTAGTTACAAGAATTGTCATAAGTTAAATCTAGTTCATTCAGAGCTAACCCTTACTTTTAAGTATAACCCTAGTGTTTCTTTGAAGTGGCTCATTTTCAACTCACCAAACTGCCAATATAAATATGACCTGACCCTACCCTCTTCCACAGACACACCTAAAGCACCTCCTTCTCCAGTTTTACATGTCTTCAAACCATTCCTTTTCTAAGAGAATGATAATAATAGTAGGCACAATGAAAGAAAAATACTTTTGCTGTCTCCTTTTAATAAAGTCTGGCTAAAGCCAACTGGCTCAGCTTAGAGGTGATTCTGCATGTAATGTAATGGTTAAAGATGATAGTTCAAAAAAAAAAACCAGCAAGGAAAGACATCAAGACTTGAGGCAATTGGGAGAATGTCCTTGCTCTGTTCTCACAGTATTCTGACTTTAATTAGATTTAAATGTGTTCTGCAAGTATCAACATGAGATTTGTGAATTAAAGACAGTTCATGAATTAAAAGAAAAACTCCATGCTTATAGACTATTAAAAATATGAAAAACAAAGCTGGTTTTTATGTGGGAGAGTGGTAAAAAGGAGTCTTTAGGGCCTGATTTTCAATTGTTGACAAAGTTCTTTTTGGCTTTGGAGCTTTATTAAATTTGGGCTAAACACTCTCTGTTGTGGAAGAGAAACTCAGAAATTATGCAGATGTTGGATTCCACAGTGAGCAGAGCTTAAAAAACAGATTCAACTGTGGAAATCATTAAAAATAGGAAGAAACTCCCTTTATCCTTAGTCCAGAGACCTGAAGAAAACTACTTTGCAAATATGTAGAAACTAGTAATAGCAAGTACACAGCAAGACAAAACTGTACTATGCTTATCTTAAAATACTAACTCAAAAAAAGGAAATACCATAACAAATGAGGATGGTTATTTATCTAGCACAGGGAAGTGAATAGTATACATAACAAAGGGAATGGAAAGACTGATGATTTCCTCTATTCCTGCCCCCCCTATTTTACCAGAGTGGTAAGTGGGCTAAAAAAATTTTGTGAATGAGTACATTTTGTTATCTGCCCATTTTGTTCAAATTATGCATTTTCCATAACTCTGAGGTGCCAGGGCAAGTGTTTGAGGGCAGACCAAAACAAATGATGATATTCACAGAATTTTAAGCTTTTCTTTAGGTTTTCCAAACTGTACAACATGGCATCTCTTTCTTTGTAATGTCTGTTAACTTAAAGCAGAGATTAAGTTACAGAAAAGAGAGTATGAGAACTTGACCCCCTGGAAGACAGTTCACTTTTCAGGAGGTTCTTTTGTTATTAGGGAATCAATTGATCCTCAATGTTTCACAAGTAGGAAAAGTAAGAAGCTGTTTTCCAATGCCACATGCACTTTCTCATACCCTTCTTAAACTTCTCTTTATGTATGTCATAAAGACACGGCTTAAATCACTGTCATTCATGCCAGTATACTGTCCCAATTTTTAATTTCAGGTACTACCCAAGTAAATTGATGTTACAGAGTTCATTCTACAAATAGCCAACAAGGCAGTATTTACAGGCCCTGAAGGATGGAGATAAAAGGAAAGACTTTGCTGAAAAGGAGAACAAGCTAGTATTAACAAGAGCTATGTGGAATAGGACAACATTCAGACAGGTACTTTTGGAAAAACATAAGTTGAGGGTGTTCTGGATTACACAGTATGGAGCCAGGCAGACAGTGGGAGCTCAACAAAGCTGTTGCTGCAGGGTTATTGCTATGGCTTCAACTTGAATGTTGGCAGCTAATAGATTTGTACTTAAGATGTTTTCTGAGTGCCCTCCAGGTATCTGTGCTAATGCTTCACTTACAGAAGTCCTTACATGTTCAAGGGTCTTCAAACTATGCATACTTCAATGCTATCACCAGGAAAATACTCTCTCCAACCCAGGAATGAGGTTCAATACAGGTAACAAAGTGATAATACTTCAGATTTCTCATGGTTTTAAATTTCACCCTCCAATTCTGCAATATATAATCTCACAAGGTTCATATTTAGATGACAACACATTTGTAAATATGAATTTAGTTAACCCTCTAGTATGGGTTTAGATATACAATAGAGGCACAGTATTTGACAGTTGTCCTACGTATGGCTCTGAATCAATCTTTAGAGCCTTAGGGTACATCAGGCCTTCCCTGTTTGGATCTTGATAAAGACTATGACTTATCCCCAGGTTTTACCAGTTCTTGAGGTGAGAAGGGTTTCTGTATCATTAAGATAAGAAAAATTAGGAAATGAATATTTTATCCACAGATTTGCTATTTAGCTAAAACGAAACAAATGAAAGAAATAAGACAGTTTTAGGTCTTCTCCAGAAGAAGGGGAATTTTTTTGATACCTTAACTGGTACCACTTCAAGCCCTACATTTAACAGCGAACTCTGCTTGGGTAACCAAATGGAAGTGTTTCAATTAGATCAGTGACCTCTGCTCAGGTAAACACTGGTATCATACTAATAACTCTAATGAAAGCAGAAACAATTCAATTAAGCAAGGATTAATAAGCAGCTTCCCAAAAGAATGCTACTGTGAACAGCTTTTAAGGTTCTGATTACACAGTATAGTGAACACTCCATTTATTCCATTACAAATCAAGGCAAGCACTGACAATTAATCAAGGTACAGTATAATATTCATAACATTACATCATATCACAGAAAATCACAAGATAGTGTTCACAACAACTTAACATTAGAATGGCCGCATAGTTTTCACTACAGTGGCCACAACATTTAGAACAAAGAACAAAAGAATAATCATCTGGTTTCCCTAAGCAGGGGAACCCTCCTTAATCATTCAGTCATTTCACAATACAATAATCAATCTTCCACTCATGGGGGGAATCATAAATTACCTTAATCAGTCACTTATCTAGCAATCAGTCACAAAGTATCATTAATCACTAAATACAATCATTAGAAAAATATACAAACCCTACACCCCTCGGTCTCTAGTAAACTTCAATTACATCACACATCCAGGGGGAGACCTTTTTCTTCATCTTGGCTCTGGGTGGTCTCTCAGATTACGTGGATCCCCTTCCATGCTCCCAGTTCCTACCTGAATCCACCAAACAGTCACCTGGATTCAGAGGTAGACAGCTCCCAGGTTCTCATCCAGTCCTCCAGGCAGTTCTTGGTATACACTGAAGTTCACAGGCTCTAGCACATCTCAAAATCTTCACCACTTCTGTTTCTTGGAACTCAAGGATCAATCAAGCCACAAACAAACAAAATCTTATCCTGGTCATGTTTCTTCAGTCCTCCAGCAGTTCAGCTGACTCTAGGATCCAGAAAGAATCACCACTTTCCAGGTGGATCTCTCAGCCTTCCAGGGGCCTTCCTGGCAACTTCAGCCTTCACCAGATTCTGGTCTCACAGAAAACTACAACTCAACTTCTCAGTCCAGTAATCCATCTTCCAGATGCTGTGAAAATTCTGTTCTCTCTACCAGGAGGATAATTCTTGATTCTGGTTCTCTGTCCCTGTAACTCTTCTTACACACACACACACACACACACACACACACACACACACACGCTTCCTATCTCAGCCAACCCCTTCCTGCCATGTCAGCAACAGAAGACAGAGTTCATACCCTCTGTTTCTTTCACAGAAGTACTTAGCCCTTAGTTACTAAGGACTAAATACCTGCTAAATTAATTACCTTACAGGTGCTAGGGATATAAAGGGTAAAAAAACCAAACAACCATTCCTTCCTTTAGAAAGTTTATGAGAAGACTGACTTATATAAGAAGAGTAGCACTAGTACTAAAGAGGCTGCAATGAGGAAAACACTATATAGGGTGTCCCAAAAGTTTTAATGCAGTTGTAAGCTATTAAAACTTCATATTAAAAGTGTTCAATTGTATTAAATATTTTATATTAAAACTGGTGGAACCTAGGATTAAAGCAAGGTCTAAACTACCTAAGGCTCTAGAGATTGATTCAGGGCCATACTCCAACTGCCTCAGTAGCATATCCAAGCAATATACCAAAAAGTTAAATAAATTAGTTATTAAATTTGTCAAATAAATTTATTAATAAATCTCTAATAGCTTTAAACTGCACTAAGACTTTTTTTGGGACACCTCACATGAAGGTGAGCCTTATACATAGTTGGTGTTAAATATCTGTTAAGCTGAGTTGAAATTATAAATTGAAATTACTATGGTTTTATTCACTCATTTACTCACTCAATTTGCATATTATGTTCCGGTGCCATGGGCAGTGTCATCACTACCAAGGACTTTATTAACTATTTGCATGTGGCGTGATACTAGCAGTTGTGTTAAGATGACATCCTAAGATGACTAGGAAATAAAGCATCGCTTCTTCTATGTGCAGGTAGATAACACCTGTATCATAGCAGAAGTGACAGAAAAAATGCGCGATATTTTAAAGAAGAGAAGTCAATGGGAGATGATGCCTATCTTCAAATACTCAAAGAGCTTTCAAGAAGAAGAATTAGATCTATTCTGTTTGACTCCAAAGACACACCTAGTCTTTCTTAGGTTAACCGTAAGGAGGAATCTTTCAATACTTACAACTATCCCACAATGGGGGGTTACTGTTAGATAGTACATTCCCTATTGCTTAGAAGTATTCAAAGAAGAGATGACAACTTTTTTGGGAGTGGGGCAGAGGGGTCAAAGGAAAGAGGAGGGTCTGAAATAACTGCTTTTTAAAGGATAGAATAGAGAGGTTTTATTAGATGACCTCTAAGGTTTACTCCAATTCCAAGATTCTATGGTTACTGTGTAAGGTAAATACAAGTTAAAATGCTAAACAAGGCAGATTTATACTGCTGTTTCATTCAGAAAATTAAACAGAAATTTGATACTACAAACAAAATAGGAAGCATCACCTTGCCCTTATCCAAAACCATGGTATTTCTGGTAGCTACAATATGATGTGACGTTTTGGTTGTCACAACCC
The DNA here is from genome assembly GCA_028646575.1 of Pseudocheirus occidentalis. NCBI lineage: Eukaryota > Metazoa > Chordata > Mammalia > Diprotodontia > Pseudocheiridae > Pseudocheirus > Pseudocheirus occidentalis. The sequence goes on from CM053596.1 coordinate 146,605,180, forward strand.
AAGTGACTTAATGGAGCTGAGAAAATGCCAGAACTAAAATATATGACCACGAGGTTAGAATGGGTTCAGGATGAAAACAGGCTAAACTAATTAGACCTCTAATAGGGAAGAAAAAAAAAAGACAGCCAACAAGTAATATGATCTAAAATGGTAAAATTGGGGAAGGGGGGGGGTTGGTTAGTGGAGCCAAGATGGCAGAGTAGAAACAGGAATTCCATGTGGGTCTGGCTTCCACCTCCTCCAATACATGTAAACAATGACTCTAATCAAACTTTAGAGCTACAGAACCCACAAACTGACAGAGAGAAACAAATCTCCCACTGAAGGCAGCCTGGTAGGAAGGGTCCATCACAGCATGCTGGGAGACAAGCACAGTCCCAACTGAGCCTGATTCGGACTAGCTGTGGCTGGAGCAGACTTCACAAGAGTAAATCACCAGCAGCTGTAGCAGTTTCCAGACTTTTCAATCCACAAATGCCAAAGACAAAGTAAAAAGTCAGTGTGGAACTTTGTTGGAACGGGGGAGTGCAGTCAGGTTGCTACCCCTGGAGCAAGAAGCTGTGAAGGTGCGGTGGCTGCAGCCGCTGCTGTATGGCTGCTTCCAGAGCTCTTGGCCTGCAAATTGTAAGGGGACCAAGTGACCATTCAGTGGGAAATGGCTCTTGCTTTGACCTGCTTGGATCTGGATCACGGTCTTGGGTGGTGATCCTGGGGTGTGTGACTAGTGAGTCACACCATTTTGGGGCTGTAGAGAGGGCACCCATCTGATAGCTCTGGTAGCTGCAAACCCCCCAGCAATTTGGGACATAGCTCTCTCCATTCTGGAAGCAGAATTCTACCATGGCAAAGAGCTCAAGGGTCAAGTAACTGGCTGCTGATATGAGCAAGCAATGGAAAAACAAACAGACAATAGAATCCTTTTTGGGGCACAAAAAAGATCAAGGAATGGAGTGGGAGGAAGACACTGAAGTCAGAACTCCTGTATCAAAAGGCTCCAAGAAAAAAATGAACTGGTTACAGGCCATGGAGGAGCTCAAGAAAGATTTTGAAAATGAAGTAAGAGAAGTGGAGGAAAAATTGGGAAGAGAAATGAGAATGATGCGGGGGGGAGGAGCCAAGATGGCAGTGTAGAAGCAGCAAGGATCAGCAGCTCCTGCACAGCCACCTTACATACACATACAACAACAAATTTTATGGCTCCAAAATCCATGGATCTGCAGAAAACACATCTCCCGCTGAAGGCAGTTCAGCAGGAGGGACCCATCGCAGCAGGTCTGGAGCCAAGACCAGCCTAGCCCCAAAAAACGTGGCCTGACCCCAGGGCAGTGGGGAGAAGCCACAGCGGCAGCCAGAGCCATTCTAGAGCTAAAGGCTAAAAATTGAATCTGAATGAATGCAAGAGCGACAGAACCAACAGGACAGAGAGACTGAGCGAGGCGGATTCCCAGCCCAGGAAAGTACCTACTTAGGTTGGGGTAAGAAGAACACTGAGCTCAAGGAAGCCGCACCAGCGTGGAGCAGAGAGGAGAGAAGAGCGGACCGAGAGAAAAAGAATAGAGTAAATTATCTCATATAAAAGAGACAAGAGAAAATGGTTACAATTTTCTGAGGGGAAGAGCAGGAAGGTGAAAGGGAACGGAACAATCTGATTCTCACTGAATTTGGCCTAAGGAGGGAATAACATACACACTCAATTGGGTATCTTACCCTTCAGGAAAATAGAGGGGTAGGGGATAAGAGGGGGGAGGATAGAAGGGAGGGAAGATTGGGGGAGAGGGTAGTTATAACCAAATATTTTTGAAAAGGGATAGGGTCAAAGGAGAAAATAGAATAAGTGGGGGGCAGGATAGGATGGAGGGAAACATAGTTAGTCTTTCACAATATAACTACTATAGAAATGATTTGGGTAACTACACATGTACAATCTATATTGAATTACTTATCTTCCCAGTGGGGGTGGGTGAGGAGGGAATTAGCGGAAAAAAATCTAGAACTCAAAGTTTTAAAAATAAATGTTTAAAATTTTTTTTTTTTTACATAAAACTGGGAAATAAGATATACAGGTACTGGGGTATAGAAACCCATCTTGCCCTACTAGAAATT
>CM053596.1:146607382-146625108 GCA_028646575.1 Pseudocheirus occidentalis
AACTAAATTTTAAAAAAATTGATAAAATCATGAAGGGTGAAGACAACTCAAACAGACATTTGTTCACCAAGCTCTAAGATACTAGGAAAAGAGGGCAACTTTGGAAGTTTAAGGGAGGTAGTTTCAGTATGAAGAGAAGAATGCAGATTTTGACTGGAAGTATTTTGGAAATAGTAATTTATTCTATTTAAAAGATTTACAAGAAAAAAACTTTAAGAAAGTCTCTTTCTCATCACCATCCTTATTGTCCTTGAATTTCAGACTTAAGAGTTTAACTAAATGAATTAGCCCAGTTACCACCCAGAAGGGAGGATCTTCAGCACAGGGGCTGCAATTGCTGAGCAATTTCTCTAGAAGACAGGCTAGAAACACAAATAATAAAACCTTACACATATATAATTCAATTCAACAAGCATTTGTTAAGAGTCTACCATGTACTAGGTACTGTGTAAGGGACTGGGAGAACAAAAACAAAACAAACCTACTCATTCCCAAATAGTCTTTGCTCTCAAGGAGATTTACTGCATTCTACTTTGAGGGAAACAAGGTGTACACAGGAATATATACAAACCATTGGATGAGACTTATGGTTTTACTAGTATTGGGAACTTGAGATGAGAAACTCCTTCTACCAACGTAGACTGCAACTTCCAGTCTTAATGGACTGCCTGAGAGGTTAAATGATGTGCTCAGAGTCACTAAGCCAGTAAGTGTCAGAGGGAGGACTTGAACCTGGATCTTCCTGACTCTAAGGAAGGCTCTATCTACTATGCCATTCTGCCTCTTCATACAAAGTACATTTTTGTTGTTTAGTTATTTCAGTTATGCCCAACTCTTTATGATTCCATTGAAGATTTTCTTGGCAAAGATTATGGAATTGTTTGCCATTTCCTTCTCCAACTCATTTTACAAATGAGGAAACGGATACCAAGAGGGTTAAGTGAGTTGTCCAGGGTCACATAGTTATTAAATGTTTGAAGCTGGATATAAATTCTGTTCCTCCTGACACCAGACCAGGTGCTCTCTCTACTGTGCCACCAGCTGTCCCAAAAAAGACACAGATGTAAACAAGTCTTTTTTGGGGGGATAGGGTAGCCCAATAAACATAGGACTCTAGAAAGATCTCGTGTCAATATCTGAGCTTTAAAGTGAGCCAGAGATTCTGAAAAGCTGATGAAGGAGAGAGAATATTCTATACCTGTGGCAAGACTGCAGGGTCAGGACAGGGCTGAGGCAAAGCAAGCTAAGGCACTTAGGTGGAGTTAGTAGGAATCAGAGTAGCGGCAGCAGCAGCAGCAACACCACAGGACAAAATGAAGCTGCCCCTGGGACTGTGGAGCATGAGCCTCCATGGTGCCTACCTAGTTGGACTTCTTGCTATTCTATCTTCTGGCTCTTTGTTTGCCTTGGGAATGCACCTCCCTCATTTCTGGCTCATGCTCCTGACCTACTCCTTGTAAGCAATGGGGCAGCAAAAATTTTGGAAAACCAAAGCCTCAAAATGTGCTAGTCTTCTGTGGGTATGATACTGTATCACAATTTATGTGTATATCTTATAAATCATTTACAAAGAAGAAAGTGCTTTCATTTCATGAATACAGCAGCCCAATGAGGTAGGCAAGGCATGTATTACATCTTCCCTTTATATATGGACAAACTGACTCAGAGGTGAAGTAATTTGATGTCCTGATCTTTCTTTACCATAGAAGAATGAAAAAAAAATCTATTCATCACTTACTATGTGCAAATTACTGTGCTAAGCACTGGACACAAACAGAGAAATAAGAAAGTCCCCCTTTTCAGATGATGAAGAGGTATTTGTAGGAGAAAAAAACTATATTTTTTTTGGAGGGGGGAAGGCAGGGAAATTGGGGTTAAGTTACTTGCTCAAGGTCACACAGCTAGTACAAGTCAAATGCCTGAGGCCAAATTTGAACTGAGGTCCTCCTGACTCCAGGGCCAGTGCACTATTCACTGCACCACTTAAAAAACTAAATTCTAACTAGATTCACTTTCGATTATGGAATTTCCTCCATTATAGCCACCAATAAGCACAACAAAGTCATCAAAATCTTTAAAGATTATTTTATAAGTTAAAGTAGTTATATATGCCAAGTTGAGATCAGACTGATTTCAAATAGAATCTACAAAGACAAGCCTAGCAGTAGGTAAAACTCTTAAGTGAATTTTATAAGATCAGTATTCTCATTCCAGATCTGTGTCACTCCCAAGCCTAAGGCAATTATATGGCTCATCTTTTCTTTGAAGTTTTTTCCCTTATTTAGAATGCTGGGTTACCCATACTTTTATTAACGATAGTTACCAACTATCTTCAATCAGGTGTAATAATTGGGAAAATCAGATTATCTGCCTGAAAACGACATTCCTTCCCACACAGATACCTTTACTATCAAAGCCTATCTAGACTGGGTTAAGTTACTGTTGACCTTAAGTAAGGTCATCTTGTGGTTGAGGTTAGGATTTCCTAATTGAAAGTCAAATGGAAGATTTGGACTTCTTGGCATGAATATAGATCCAGTGAGAGAGACAGAGATAGACAGACAGACATACAGACAGACACAGAGAGAGACAGAGAGAAACTGAGAGACACACACACACACAGAGCGATAGAGTATACATACGCATACACATGTTCTCCGTTTATATTATAAGTTTATTTTAATTTCATTGTGAGATTGAGTAATTTCCATTTAAAATTACGTTCTGGATTACAAAACATTTTTTCTTTTGAAGCTCAATGTCTTTCTTAAATAAACATACATACACACCCACACACTAAACACATACACACCCTCTCAAAAACATCAGTACATTTGTGAAAGGGCGGTCTTTGAGAACACAGGTGCTCTCTCCCATTTTATTCTTTTAAATAGCTCTGAGCTATTTTAAAGTCTAAGTTAGGTAAATAACTAAACAAGCTAGAGATTTCATTTACTTGGCTATTATTCTGTGTTGCCATTACCTATAGTACTGAAACTGTGTTGTAATGCTGAAGCTACTCCAAATACAGAACTCAGTGTCGTAACTACCACATATAAAATACAAAATGGCTTCTCCATCCAACAAAGAGGATGCTCTGGTATTAAAACTTGCTATGATGCTCAAAATCACCTTTGAGATGTGGCAGAAGGAAACCATCTAACAATACAATCCATCTCAATCTAATATGTATTTTTCAAGTACCTCATTTGTATAAGGTGTTGTGTTAGATGCAGGAGACAAAAAGGCAAATAAAAAACAGTTCCTTGTCCTCAAGGAGTTGCCATCTTAGTGTGTGTGTGTGTGTAGGAGGTGGTGATATATCATGCAAACATTTACATATGGACATGTTAATTTGGAGAGGAGGGTAATAACTGGAGGGAAATCAAGTATACTTTTCCTCAGGAAGTAGCATTTGGGATAAACTTTGAAATTAAAGATCCTAAGATGCAAAAGTGAGGGGAAAATGCATTTCCAGCGTGGAGAACAGACTCCACAAAGACACCAAAACAACAAGTATGCCAGTTTGGCTGGAGTGGAGAACATGTGAACAAAGGAATGACATGCAATAAGCATAAAAAATTAGGCTGGAGTAAGATTATTTGAAGGGCTTTAAAAGATATTATCTTGGTATGACTACAATCAAACTTTAAATTCATATTTATGATCAAATAAAACAATCTGCAAGGTTCTTTGAATAAGCTAAGGCAGCAAGCATGATCTCTAGCAAATCACTGTCAAGAGGCATGTGTTATTTTGGAGGGAAGGGAGAAAAAGCATAATTAGGATGGCCAGGTCATGGGACCAATAAGACAAATAACTAGAATTTTCTCTAGTCCCCATTAACTTTTACCTCCCCCCCCCCAAAGTGGAATTATATGCCAGAGGTAGAGCAATTACAGTTATATCCACAGGACAAGAGAGTGAGAAGTCCAAATGGGTAACAGGTTTATGAATTAGCAGTGGAAAACACCACTTTAAGGCTCTTACTCAGTACCCAACCCCTAAGAGCTTCTATACCCTAGCAATTCACACAAAGCAACTCATAGGTCTGCGTTTTGGAAACTCCTCAAGAGATTTCCCTGCTACCATAGTCTCTCTTGGCATACTCCCCTCTCTTGCCCTTCTTCATCATCCTGTTACAATATGTAGTGAACACTAACTGTGCCCTGCCACCTGGAGGAATTGAGGAGGGAGAACTTCCCTTCTGTCTAAGGCAGCATTTAGCTTAGGAACTCCCAAAGCTACCGAAGCTCTGCCTGGAATACAAACTTTATTTTCTTCCCAACACTGCAAAAAGCTGAGGACACTAACTCAGGATAACCAGAGGACTAAAGAATGGTGCAAACTCAGGTAGGACTGGGTCTGAAGGGGTTCCAGTTCCCTCTCCTTGAAGCCTGGTGTGACCACGTGTGGACCAGTTTTATATCTTCAGAATCTATTTGGGGCCAGGGGCAACACTGGTGAAAATTCCCCAGTATAGGAGGAGGCTGAGACAGCACCGGTGTCCAGCCATGGGTATAAATTCCATTATAAAAGGGAAAGATTAAGAAAGTAGAAGATTAAGAAAGTAGAAAACAGGGAAGAAAATTCAATTAAAAAAAATAGAGTACAAGCAACTAAATCAAGAGAGAAGATGCTAGGATTAGAAGGGAAGGTAAATACCAAAACATCCAAAAGATTACAAACTTCTCAAAACAAATATTTCATAACAATAACAATTGAATTGGCACCTGCCTAATGGAACATAAAAAAAAAACCAGTGGCTTCCCAAAAGGGCATGGAACCACTGCAGGATGGATCAAGAGAAAAAGCAGAGTATTGAGAGACATTAGAAAAATGGGCAGAACGGCTTGTACAGTGGAAACAATCTATAGAATAAGAAAACTCGAATCTATAGGATTGTCTTTAAAGAAGCAAGTAAGAAGAGAGAATTCCACTTGGGAAAGACAGTCTCAATGAAAAAAAGCAAAATGTAATAATGTTAAAAGAACATGTAATTTCTATATAAGCAAAATACTTTGGTATGGAAAACAAGATGTGAAGAGAAAACCCACAGATCAGAGGCCTCCCAGAATTACAGTGATAATTCAAAAAAACCTAAGCCAATAAAGTAAAAAATAATATAAGAAAGTCACCAATAACTTCTGAATACAGAAAAGAAAGTGCCAATTGAAAGCTGGATTGCCTCCAGAACAAAAGCCCTATGCTGTCTTAAAGCATTTCTTTATAGAGGGCTCACAACTTTCTTTTTAACTCCATTTTCCACCGGTAGCTCTGCTTGGCTTCAATTACAATGAATAACATGTCCTCCTCATTCCCACAAGCCCTACCCATTTAGGATAAGTTGATCACCATGAAGAATGACTCAGGTTTTGACACTCTGCATTTTCTCAACTCACTCTCAGTTGCCTATCCCCTCTGACTGGAGGGCAGAGTACTAAGTTCTTTCCAAAGCCTTACTTTAAAGAGGACTCACATCCTTCCTGGTAACTCCATTTTCCATTAGTTGCTCTGTTGGGCTTCAACTCCAAGGAAAATATAACTCCTGACCTCCCCTTCTCCACTTCTCTTTTCAGCTTCCTTTTTTTTTGTATTGTTTTCTCCATTAGATTATAAGTTTCTTGAGAATAAGGACTGTCGCTTTTTTTTTTTTTTTGCTTTTTGGAGGGCAGTTGGGGTTAAGTGACTTGCCCAAGGTCACACAGCTAGTTTTTTGTGTTAAGTGTCTGCGGCCGGATTTGAACTCAGGTACTCCTGACTCCAGGGCCGGTGCTCTATTCACTGCGCCACCTACCTGCCTCTCACTGCGCCACCTAGCCGCCCCCTGTCACTTTTTCTTAATTTGAATCCCCAGAGCTTACTAGAACACAACAGACACTTAAATATTTACTGAATTGACCTGAATTGTTTCAAATCCCAAGACATATATGAAGTGGTTAAATCTAACAATTCTAATGACAAACAATAAATTCTGCAAGCAACCAGGTGAAAGAAATTCAAATATAAAAGAATGGAAATTCAAATAACACAAGATTATTCTGAACATACCAGAAAGGAATGCAACAATATATTTTGACAAGCAAAGAAACTCAAGATGCAACCTAAAAAGATAAATCCACCCTGCAAACCTAACCCTAGTCATCAATTTAAAAAAAGATGGTCAGTGATTCAATAAATGAGAAACCTTTGAAGATTTGTGGCAAAAGTAAAAAGAAACACAAAAATATAAGCATATTATTGACACAAAAACATTTCAAACACCACCACCACAAGAGGTAAATACAAATATCAATAAAAATAAATAAGGAAATAAATTATCCAATCTCTAGAGACTATTAAAAAAACTAGAAAGAAAAAGACACCAATTGACTTGGTTAAAAACAACAATTTTTTTTTTTTCTAAAAGCACACAGGGGATCTTTTTTTTTAAGTAGTTGAATTTAAAGATGCAGAAGTGACATTGGAGGAGTACGCTTGAAATACTGCCGATCCAGCTCCACAAACATTCCTACAAATGAATCATTGTATTTTATGACTTTAAATTACAGAACAGGAGGAAACCTAAAAGGAGAAAGGCAAGGTGGAATACAGGTCTGTGGGCATACTATTCTAGAAGTCTCAACAAGAAGAAGGCTACAGGAGAATGGGTGAAGTACCAAAAGGAGGGATTGAAACAAGGAGAAAGAAAGGGCTAGTCTCAATCTAATAAGGAGACTGTGTCTAACTGAAGAGAAGTCCTGAGTGAAGAGGTATATTCTGCAATAAGAGATGGGGATCTAACACTTACACTATTCTGCAGGGAGACAGTATATAAGGCAGAACATTTCATCAGACTGTTATGCTCCATGGACAAGTATCCTGCCTCAGGAGAAGGAAAATTGGAACTTCTGAGGTAACTGGCATCCAGAAGGGTAAGATAGTGTTGAACCAGAGAGGTGATTTTATTGCAAATGGGAAATAAAATAATCATGGGGAGGGTCAGGAGTAGAGGAGGACCACACTATTTGAGACATGGAGGAATTTTTATCATGGAACAGTATTTCTTCATTATTTTCCTCATGAATTGATACTAAGAGTGAGGTACAACAGGGAAAAAAAAAGAGTGAGGCAAACATCTATAAAGGAAATAACAAAAATTAGTTAGACGAGATTTAAGTTTGGTATTTTAGAAGTTTTAAATCAAGTACAAAACACAATATAAACCATGAATAAAATATAAACCAAATGAATCAAAGAAACAGTTCAGAACAGACAGAAAGAGAATGAAAAAAGGATGATAAAAAAATCCTCTTTTTAAAAAGTCAAAGAAAAATTCTCAAAACAAAAGAAGTTGAAGGAATAAGAGAAGACTGAAAATTAACCATTTAAATGAGAGGGAAAAATAAGGAGGAAATATGGAAAGAATTAGGTAACTTAATAAAAATTTAAAAATGTATAAGTAAAACTCCAAAACTAGGGAAGGGGTTGACAAAAATGAAGGAGGTTAGTTAAAGGTAAGAGAAAAGATCCTATAGGTGAAAATATCTTATGGGACGAGGGTTGTCCTAAAGTAGATAAAACTAACCATAGGCACAAAATACTGAACTTAAAGAAGGGAGAAAATCCTAATTAAGGGGAAAAACAAAACAAAATTAGAAACACAAATAGAGGAAAATATAAACCTAACTCTCACAACTTTAAATGTGAATGGATTAAACATTTCAATAAAACTAAAGAAAGTGATAGACTGAAAAGGAAAACAAAACTCCACACTGTTGTTTCCAAGAAACATATAGAAGAAGCAAAAACATGCATAGGATAAAAATTAAACTGGATCAAACTGAATATATGCTTGAATTTTTTTAAAAAGCTGTCAATTATCCTATTAGATGATGAAGCAAAACTAAAATCACATACTACAAACAAGTAAATTAAATTATGCTTAAAGCAACTACAGACAACAAAACAATGTCAATAATAAACTTTTCTTCTCCACGTAGCAAAGCATATAAATTCACAAAGGAAAAAATAAATTGAATCATATGATATCTAGCCTAACACAAAAATAAGATAATTGGTAGAAAACATTTTACTAATATACTGAAATGAATTTGTACATTTCCAAATCTGCATGTTCCTTCCAATGATGCAGATCACAATTCATCCATGTTTGCTTATTCTATGCAACACCTGTCCATGTTAGGTCCATTTCCATTACAGGTTAGACACAAGGGGTTGACCTAATGTGCTGGAGGCTTTCTTTTAAAAGATACTTGTAGAATACTCAGGCTGTTAGCCTGCATTCTTTGCCTTTACCATAGGCCTCAGACAAACTGTGGTCCAGGAAAGACTTTAATTTAGAAAGGTCATCTACTACATCCCAGGTCATCACTAATTGTCTTAACTTTTGGTTTGTCACTGGACTCTGATGACTCTGGAAGAGAGAGTGAGACTGAGACTGATTTTGTGCAGCTCTGTCTCACTTAAATTCAATTCACTCACCAGTCAAGACATTACACCGTGATGTTACTGGTCTTTTGAGAATGAGAGACAAACAACAACAGCCCCCCTATCTCTCCCCACACTCCCCCTTACGTGTTTCCCTAATGATATCTTTTATTCCATTTCTCCTCTAAAGTTTCTTGCTTTTGGAAACTGTAGTGTTCTATAACTCAGTTAAAATTCTTTTGATGACTCCAGTTTCTTCTAAGAAACAAAAACCATTCCTTTTTTAAAAAACATCAATAATTAACAATTATCTCTCCATTAGTTTATTAGATTAGCTAGTTATAACTTGAAAAATAAGAGTGGACCTAGACAGAATTGGATTCAGGATATTGGTAAGTTTTAATATAGGGTTCAGGGTGAAATGTCTAGAACAGAATAGATTACAGAACAAAATATTCTATTAATAGTCTCCCTGGGGAAGAGTCCTCAAAAATTCTATAAAATTACCAGGTACTAGGTTTGGGGGCTGGAGATGAGTAATGCAAAAACAAGGGGACAAATTTGGTCCATTTTATAATTTTGCCTAGGATCAGCCCTGACAATTGATTTCTGTTAAAAGAATACTGCTAATAAAAAAAAATATTACTCTCTCAATCCACTTGTAGTCATTATTTCTGATGACTCTAAAGTAAGCATTTTCTAGGACTTTAACAATTGTTATTCATTTAATGGAGTGATTTCTTGGTCTGGTCTGGTATTAAGAGTATTATTTAAAAATAAAGGACCTACGTGAAGAAAAATGAGCTTGAAAAATTCAGACAATCATGGGAAGACTTATATGAAAAGAGTGGATACAAAGCAAAAAAGAATTTGGAGAATAAGATATACAATGACTACAGTAATGTAAATAAAAACAACACTAAAAAGCAGGTGAATTTAGATTAAATGTAATTGGTTCCATCTGATCGAACATACTTCCCCTCCTCACAACAGTAAGGTCAGGGTCTATGGGTATACTATGGGTATAGAATGTTATATATGTCACCAGATCTAGTCATTGTCTTGGTTGACTTTGTTAAATTGTTTTTCAGAGCTATGATGAAAGGCCCTTATGGTTCAGGGTGGTATAGAGAGAAAAGGCAGTTTGAATAAAAAAAACAAAAAGCATCAATAAAAAATTTTTTTTAAATGAAAGAGGGTCTGGTGTAATATATATCACCAATTAAGTATGGTGTTAGTTCATGTACTTGGTGCTTTATAATTCATAAAACATGCATAAAAACATACATACCTACTCTCTTAAAAATTAAGATCATTACATGGATTTCTTTAACTTAAGAAAAGAACATCAAGCTAAGAAGGTAAATTGTTGACTGGGGGAAAAAATCTTTGCATCAAATATCTCTGATAAGGGCTGATATACTGGAAATGAATACAAACATATAAGACTAAGAGGCATTCCCCAATGGCTAATTGTTCAGAGGATATGAAAAAACAAATCTTAAAACAATTACAAACTATTAACAACCATATGAAAGATTGCTCCAAATTACTAGTAATGAAAGAAATGCAAACTAAAAATGCAACTCTGAGGCTTCATCTTTTGGCCAGAAATTAACAAAGATGACAAAAGATGGAAATCATCAATGTTGGAAAAGTTGTATTAAGAAAAGAAGGCACTATGAACTGGTAGAATCATTCTACAAAAAAGATTTGTAATGTTGCTCAAAAAACAAAAAATATCCTTTTACTGAGGGATCCTACTGCTAGACATAAAACCCCAAAAATCAAAGAAAGAAAGCTCCCATAATCAAACATGCATACACACACACATTCACTGTAGGGCTGTTTTTCTTTCTTTTTGGAGGGGGGAAGGCAAGGCAATTGGGGTTAAGCGATTTGCCTGCCACACGGCTAGTTTTTGTGGTAAGTGTCTGAGACTGGATTTGTAAACAGGTCCTCCTGACTCCAGGACCGGCGCTCTATTCACTGTACCACCTAGCCACCCCCAACTTTTTTTTTTTTTTTGTGGTAACAAAGAGTTGAAAACAAAGCAGAAACCCATTAAGTGGAGAATGGCTATACAAGATGTGTCATGCAAATACAATGGTATTAACTGTACTGTAAAAATAATGATTATGAAAAATTCACAGAAATACGGGAGGGCATATATGAACTGATGCAAAGCTAAGTAAATGGAACTAAGAAAACAATATGAACAAGGAGTCCAGCAATGTAAACAGAAAGTACAATAACAAAAAAAGAAGCTAAGCTATATCAATATGAACTAAACAACAGCATTAAAATAATTAAGCTTAACACTTAGGTGGCTGAGGAGCCAGAGTATTGGCCCTGCTGTCAGGAAGACATGAGGTCAATTCCCACCTACAATCACTAGTTATGTGACATTGGGTCAGTCATTTAATCTGACTGCTTCAGTTTGGCCATCTTTAAAATGAGGATAATAACACCACCAGCTTCCCAACGGTTGTTTTGAGGATAAAATGAGGTAATATTTACAAAGCACTTTGCCATGCCTAAAGTGAGCTGAGAAAAAGGCAACTCCCTCCCATCTCTGCAAAGGGGGGCTGCAGGGATAGAATACTACATACGTTGTCAGACCTGGTTGATGGGTTGGTTGTTTGAACCGATTTTTTTTCTATGTTTTTTTTTTTTTTGTAGCATCGGGTAGAGGGAGGAAGGAGATATATATTTGGAAATGTGATATTAAAACAAAAATCTTGATTGCCATTTTAAAGAAAGAACATAAATTATGAGCCATCTCCAAGGTGATGAAGAGAGTTCTTAGGAGGACAGGGACACAGGACACTGGTGACTGAGGTAACCAGTAAAGATCCTAAGGTGAATGTGACTGAGTGGTTGGGAATTAAACATGTATCAGAGATGCTAAGGGTAAAAGATGAAATGCTGTCAACAAAACAGTTGCACTATCATACCTCCTGGGGCAAGACAAATGTGTGTATGTATGTATGTGTGTGTGTGTGTGTGTGTGTGTGTGTGTGCACGCCCGCACGTGTGTTAATCATAGTTATCTTAAAACCAAGGCCATTACACAAAGTATTTTGCTAGCTACATCTGTTTTCTGTGTACCAAAAACATTTTGGCCCTCAAAACACTTGGAAAATATTTCTGTCATGAAGACATACATAAAGTGAATCAAAATACCCAATCATTATAACCAATTACAAAATACAAGGAGCCTTTTTATATTTGAGAGTGTTTGAAACTGGAGACACAGATTTAATTTTCCGTTAAATTGAGACAATGAGGAAGGTGGGGTCAGGAAAAAGATAACATATTAAGTAGTGAAAAGTGCACCTATTTTGAAGCAAAATGTAACCTAGTCCCAATAATTTGCTTTTAACAGTACTGTTTTATTTGGCATGGTATTTCTAATTGTTTTATCCTTAAATGACTAATAAGTTTGGGGGGTTGGGTGGGAGGGCTGAGAGGGTAGAGTGAAGGAATCCTCATAACTCTCTTGTAGATGTAATGCTACATCCCAGATTATGCACAAGGCACAAATTCTCTGGGCATGTCATAGCATTTATTTGTGTATTTATTTGTGCCTGGGCCTCAACACTCCCAGGGGTATAGATATTGGCTGAAGCAGCATGCATCACTTGTCATATGTTAATGCTTATCCAACCCCTTGAAAATTACACTTCATTAAAAAAAAAAAAGCAAAGTGATATATTTTCAAAGTAAACAACTGGAAAATAATCACTCCAAATCAGACTCCTGATTTTAATTTAGTTTTGCATAGATAATCCAATGCAGGATAATTTTTTTTAAATATGAAGATAACATTTCAACACTATCTAGTGTGCATTTACCATCTATAACAACAAAAAGATGAGGGGAAACTATATAGAAAGATTCAAAAACTTTGTTGAGGCCTTTCTGAGCCTGAAGGAAGAAAAAGGAAATATCTGAAGTTAAAATATTTTTCCCATCAATTTTTAAGAACATAAATGTCCTTAATATTATGCCTCCTTTTCAAGTCACTCAGCACACATTTTGACAATACCAAAACTTAATCCAGTTAGTCATCTCAAACAATGACTGTTTATTTAGTTTTCTTTCTACAAATGTCAATTATTCATTTGGTGATAGGTAGGAATTATTGCTAGCTGACTGCTGGCATATCTGTACTGTACAAACAGCATCCCATCCAGTTGGAACAAGAAAGGGTATCTTAGTTTGGGAGAGATCTGAAGCAAAATATAAACTAGAGAGAGCAGAAATGTCAGTTAATGGAACAACAAGAATGAAATTTAAAACAAGTCAAGAGGTGTTATTTGGGGACAGTAGCTGCAAAAAATATCAAAGAACAAGCAAGAAAACAGGCCCAGGTCTGGTGCAAAGAATTAAGGTGACCAAAAGTTGACAATTTACACTTACTTTGACATATTCAATAAGGTAAGTATATACCTTTAAGTCTGATTATTATGCTCCTTCATTTTCTTCATGGGAAAGAGTTAGGACTAAGCAGTAGGAGATACCATTCTCTACCTGTAATGGTAATTAAATTAAATCTGAAGACCCCTTTTTGTTATGTCAAGTAAACAGGTACTTAGCCATTAGTCAAGCCTCTGTGAAAGAGGGAGAGGGTATGAACTCTCTCTCCTATTGCTGACATAACAGGAAGGGTTTGGCTGAAACAGGAAGCCAATGCTGTGTGTGTATATAAGAAAAGCCCTAGAGGCAGAATCTGAATTTTTCTCCTGGCAGGCTCCTGGTGGAAGAATCAGAATATTCTTCTGACAAGCTACTGGTAGAAGAATTGTGGAGACTGAAGCCAGCTGAGAGAAAGAGAGAGAGAGGGAGGGGGGGGAGGAGGAGGAGGAGGAGGAAGAGGAGGAGGAGGAGAAGAAAGAAAGAGAGACAGAGAGACGGAGACACAGAGAGACATAGAGAGAGACACAGAGAGAGACACAGAGAGAGAGAGAGAGACAGAGAGAGAGAGAGACAGAGAGACAGAGAGAGAGAGATTCTCTTGGCAGCATCTGGAAGCTGGGCTGTTACTACTGGACTGAGAACTGAGTTGGAGTTTTCTTGAGACCAGAATCTGGTGAATGCTTAAGCTGCTGCTGGGAAGGATGCCTGGAAGGCCGAAGTGGCTGCTGCCAGATTTCTTCTGGGTACTAGGGCCAGCCAAACTGTTGGAGGACTGAAGAAGCATGACCAGGATGCTAATACTTTGTTTGTTTGTGGTTTGGTTGATCCTTGAGTTCTCAGGAACCAAAACTGTGAAGTTTCAAGATGTGCTGGACCCTGTGAACTTCAACGTGTAGCAGGAACTGCTCAGAGGACTGGACAAGGACCTGGGAGCTGTCTGCCTCTGAATCCAGGTGACTGTTTGGTGGACTGAGGTAGGAGCTGGGACCATGGAAGGGGATCCAGGGAATCTGAGAAACCACCCCAAGTCAAGATGAAGAAAAGGCCTCTCCTTGGATATTCAATGCTATGATGAAACTGAAGTTTACTAGAGACTGAGGGATGGAGGGTTTGTGTAATTTTCTAATGACTATATTTAGTGATTACTGATACTTAGTAACTGATTGCTAAATAAGTGACTGATTAAGTCAACCAAGTTGCCCCATGCGTGGAAGACTGACTTGTATTTTGAGATGACTGAATGACTGGATAAGGAGGCAAACTTCCTTAGGGATACCAGATGATTGTTCTTTTGTTCTCTGTTCTAAATACTGTGACCACTTTGGTGAAAACTACATGGCCATTTTAAGGATAAGCTGTTGTGAACACTATATTGTGATTTTCTGTGATAAAATGTAATGTTGTGAATATTATATCTTGATTTGTTGTGAATGTTTGCCTTGATTTGTTATAGAATAAATGAAGTGTTTACTATACTGTGTAATCAGAACCTTAAAAGCTGTTCACAGTAGCATTCTTTAGGGAAGCTGCTCATACATGGTGTTATGTATGAGCCACTTTGAAAGATAGAATCCAACACTGGTAGGACAAGATATAAGGACTACCCTCCTCCCCCTCAACCCTCCCATTAAGAAACAGGTTCCCTGGGAGGCAGAGCCAAGATGGAGGAGTAAAAGCAGGAACTTGCTTGAGCTCCTGTTCCAACCACCTCCAATACCTATGAAATATGACTCTAAACAAATATTAGAGTTACAGAACCAACAAAGTGACAGAGAGAGACAAATCTCCCATTGAAGGCAGACTGGCAGGCCAACAAGAAGGGTTGTTCAAGAAGGGTTTGTCACACCAGGCTGGGAGCCAAGCACAGTCCTGTGTGAGCCACAAGGGCCCAGACCCCAGGCACAGATTTCAGGAGAGTGAATCACTGGCAGCTGTGGTGGTTTCCAGACTTCTCAACCCATAAATGCCAAAGAGAAAGTAAAAGGTCAGTGGGGAACCCTGTTGATCCTGGGTAAGAGAAGAGCATGGTCTGGCTCCTAACCCCAGGGCAGCAGAAGTGGTGGTAGCTGCAGCTGCTGCTCCAGGCCTACAGATTGTAGGGGGACCAAGTGACTGTCCAGGATCTCTCTGCTGGCACTGAAGCAGGATTCTCTTGCTTTGATCTGCTTGGACCTGGGTTGGAGTCTTGGGTGGTGGTCCTGTGGAGAGGAATGCTAGCATGGCAGTTTGTTGAGGCTGTGGAGAGGCAGTCCTCCTCACAGTTCTGAGGCAGGCACCTGGAAAAAACTGACAACAACTGCACAAAACCCCAGAAATTTGGGATGCAATTCTCTCCACTCTGGAAGCAGAGTTCTACCATGGCAAAGAGTGCAAAAATCAAGTAATTGGCTGGAAGATGAGCAAACAGAGGAAGCCTAATCAGACCATAAAATCTTTTTTGGGGGACAAGAGGACAAAACATGGAACCAGAAGAAGTCAACAAAGTCAAGACGGCTACATCAAAAGTCTTCAAGAAAAATATGATCACAGGTCATGAAGGAGCTCAAGAAGTATTTTGAAAATCAAGTAAGAGAAGTAGAGGAAAAATTGGGAAGAGAAATGAGAATGATGCAAGAAAATCATGAAATGAGAGTCAACAACCTGACTGAAGAAAATAACACCTTAATAAACAGACTAACTCAAATGGCAAAAGAGGTACAAAAAGCCAATGAGGAGAAGAATGCCTTAAAAAGCTGAATTTGCCAGGTGGAAAGGGAATTTCAAAAACTCACTGAAGAGAATAATTCCTTCAAAATTAGATTGGAACAAATGAAAGCCAATGACTTTATGAGAGGGGGCAGAGTCAAGATGGTGGCGTAGAAGCAGGAAAACTGTGCAGCTCCACCATAAGCACTTCAAATACCTATAAAATATGACTCCAAACCAATTTTAGGGCTCCAGAACTCACAAAAGAACAGAGAAACAATGCTTCCACTGAAGGCAGCTCGGCAGGTGGGACAGGAAGGGCTCATCGCAGAGTGCCCGGAGCCGAAACCATGGCTTGGCCCTGGGTGGCCAGTACAAGCTGGAGCTGGAGGCTTCAGGGGAATGGATCAGCAGGTAGTTGTGGCGATTTCCAGAATTATCAACACATAAGAAATATGGACTGAGTGAAAGGTCAGTGGAAGTTGGCTTAATCTGGAGGAGAAAAGCAGGTCTGGCCATCTGCTTCCAGGGCAAGGAAGCAGCAGAAGAGGCAGCTCTGCAGCTGCCCCCACAGCCTGCAAACTGTAGGGGGACCAAGTGATCATTCAGGGGCTAAGTGCTCTTGCCTTAAGCTGCCTGGATCAAAATCGTGGTCTTGGGTGGTGGTCCTGAGGTGTATGATCAGTGAGCCAAAGCTGATGGGGGCTGCAGCAGCCCCCTAATAGTTCTGGCAGTTGCAAAAACCCTAGCAATTTGGAACAAAGCCCTCCCCTCTGGAAGCAGAGTTCCACAGAGCTAAAAAAGTCAAGTAATTGACTGGCAACACGAGCAGCCAAAGGAAACAAAGTAAGAACAGCAATCCAACTTTAGATTCCTTTTTTTGGGGACAAAAAGGATCAAAGCATGGACCGGGAGGAAGACTGTTGGGAGCCAGGACCTTCAGAGATCCTGGCACACTAGCACCCCAGTTCTGCAGGGGCACTGGGCAGATAGGCAGGGATAGTGTGGTCTTGTTGGGTGGATGCTCTCATTGGCCTCGTAAATATCTAAAGTATGTACATTTGCAAGTCCTGATTGGGACTCCTGATTTATTGTGCCCCCAGAGGTGGTTTTAGGATAAAGATCTGGAGGACTGATTAACCGTGGGCTGAGGCCGAGGGATGGGCAAGGCCTAAGACGTAATCATCCCCGAAATTAGGAATATAAACCCTATGATTTTCTTGTATCACTGGATTTGGTATGGAATAGCTCTGGAATAAACAGACTATGAAATCCATCCCCATCTCTCTGTTTCTCTCCTGTAATCCAGCCTTGGGCTGTTCTCACTTTCTCTCGCTCTATTTTCCTCAACTGGTATCTAGGCCTAGACTGTGCTGGCCGCAGCAGAAGACAACACAGTCAGAACTCCCACACCAAAAGCTACCAAGAAAAATATAGACTGGTTACAAGCCATACCAGTGCTTAAGAAGGACTTTGAAAACCAAATTAGAGAAGTGGAGGAAAAATTGAGAAGAGAAATGAAAATGATGCAAGAAAATCATGAAAAGAGAGTCAACAACCTGACTGAAGAAAACAATACCTTAAAAAATAGATTAACTCAAATGGCAAAAGAGGCCCAAAAAAGTCAGTGAGGAGAAGAATGCTTTAAAAAATTGAATTTGCCAGGTGCAAAAAGAATGACTTTATGAGAAATCAAGGTACTATAAAACAAATCCAAAGAATGAAAAAATAGAAGGTAATGTGAAATATTTCCTTAGAAAAACCACTGACATGAAAAATAGAGCCAGGAGAAGTCATTTAAAAATTACTGGATTACCTGAAAGCCATGATAAAAAAAAGGAGCCTAGACATCATCTTTCCAGAAATTATCAAGGAAAATCACCCTGATATTCTAGAACCAGAGCGCAAAATAGAAATTGAAAGAATTCATCAATCACCTCTTGAAAAAGATCCCCAAAGTTGTATCCCAAAGAGATCATAGAAGTGGGAAAAGGACCCATATGTACAAAAATATTTATTGTAGCTCTCTTTGTGGTGGCAAAAAACTGGAAATTCAGGAGATACCCATCAATTGGGGAATGGCTGAACAAGTTATGGTATATGAATGTAATGGAATACTATTTTGCTATAAGAAATGGGAAGGAGATGGACTTCATAATTACCTGGAGAGGCTTATACAAATTGATGGT
>CM053596.1:146625208-146651528 GCA_028646575.1 Pseudocheirus occidentalis
CATACTATCATTCTTTTCTATGTTTGGTTTTGTTTCTTTTTTCCCATTGTTCCCTCCATTGATTACAGCACTTCTATACAACCAGACAATTGAACAATATGAAAGAGTTTGCAGATTCTATACATGATTGTATGCCACCATGGTGGGGAAGGAGGGGAGAGGAAGGGGAGAAAATCTGAAACTTAAGTGATTCTGGAACTGAATCTTGTAAACTAAAAGTAAACAAACAAGTCAATTAAAAAAACAACTTAATTAAAAAAAAAAGATCCCCAAAAGAAAACTCCTAGGAATATTATAGCCAAATTCCAGAGCTCCCAGGTCAAGGAGAAAATATTACAAGCAGTCAGGAAGAAACAATTTGAGTATTGTAGAAACACAATCAGGATAACACAAGATCTAGCAGCTTCTACATTAAGGGACTGATATTCCAGAGGTCAAAGGAGTTAGGATTAAAATTAAGAATCACCTACCCACCAAAACTGAGTATAATACTTCAGGGGAAAATATGGACATTCAATGAAATAGAGGACTTTCAAGCATTCCATGAAAAGATAAAAGTGGAATAGAAAATCTTTCAAATACAAGAATCAAGAGAAGCACAAGAAGGTAAACAGGAAATACAAACAGGTTTCCAGAATCTCTCCTCTGGTCAACGTCCTTTGCATTCCACCAAGTCCAGGAGAGAGTTCTGGTTCCTTAATGAGTCCTACACTTCTTAGCCTGTCTGGCCATTTTTATAAAAGCTTAAGAATGGCCTTGCCACTTTGATCTCCAGAGTTGCTGCAGTGAGGTCCCATGTTTGGATGAACAACTGTTTCTCTTGGTATCAGGAAGATACCAGTCATGCTTCACTTTACTCCTTACTTCTCAGGAATCTTCTTGACAATCTCTCCAATTGCCTTGCCTCAAGACACTTTTCCAACTCCCTCCCCACCCCCCAAGTTTAGAAATTATGATCAAATTAACCCAATTGTTCTTAGATAGTGTATGTTAATCTACTTTCCTCAGGCTCCACTCATCATAGTAACTTTCAGGAACCTTCTCTGGCCAACACAATCCTTTGTGTATAGTCCCTTCATTTGAATAAAAGCTTCCTGAAGGTAGGAACTACCTTGACCTTCATGTTTAGGAGTCTCTTGAGTGGCCTTGGGTGGCAGCCCCTTTACTTCATAACCTTGACATCTCATCTTGCTCACAGGACCCTAGGTATCTGATGTACACCTGGCCAAGTAGTACCCTGGTATCACACAGTAATAAGTATGCTTCCCTGACAACATGCCAAGACTGATGGGTTGATGCCAATTTTAGCCCAGGCTGCATGAGCTCCTTTGAGTTCAGTTACAGAGGTTGTATTCAGTTAGATGCAGTGTTTAATGAAGCCTAGAGGGTCACAACCATCTTTTTTCAGGTCAATTCATCTTGTCTTTGCTCCAACAATCCAAAACCACTCAGGTTGATTTTAAAATAAATCCTGGACCAGGATCTAGAACCTCTTTGTGAACTTTATTACTGATCCCTTCCCCTGTCCAAGCTGGTGGCTCCATTGATCGGTTAACTCTGCATAAAGGGGCGGTTGTTGTTGTTTGTCCTTTGTTTTGGAAAAAGACCATGACATTTCATACAGTGAAGGAATACTAGCATTCCTCTCTGGGTTTTTGTCACACTGCTGTCTCTTGGTTCTCATCCTATTTCCACCTCATTTCTTTCTGTTTTCTTTATTACTCATTTATATTACAATAGCCTAACTGTGAATGTATCTCTGTCTTGGGCCTTCTTGTCTCCTTTTATACTTTCACTTGACCTCATCAGTTTCCATGGATTTAATTTTTTTCTCTAAGCAGAAGGCTTCCAGATCTAATTTTTCTACTGAGCTCCAGTCCAGCATCAACTGCTTATTGAAAATTCTGAATTGAATGTTCAACAATCATCCCAAGTTTCCCTTTCCTCCCAATTCCATTCCAGTTCATCCAACACACAACTTCCAAAGCAATTTTCCTGAAGTGCAGGTCTGATGATGTCACTCTCTTATTCCATAAACTCCAGTGGCTCCTTATTATGACTTGGATCAAATATAAACTCCTCTTGGCATTTAAAGCTCTTTACAACCTGTCCTCTTCCTCTTCCCACCTGATGACACCTTATTCCTCTTTACATACTCCTTAGTCTAACTAGATTGATCGTCTTATGGTCCCTCATAATAATACTCTATCTCCATGTATTTTCACTGTCTGTATACCATTCCTGGAATGCTCTCCCACCTCACCTCTACCTCACAGAATTTCTAGTTTCCTTCAAGATGAAGCAAAGCGCTGCCTTCTGCATGAAGCCTCTTCTGATCCTTTGAGCTTCTAATGCTTCCCTCTCTGCCAATCACTTTATGTTTATTTTGTAAAAGTTTATTATTTATGTACATGTTTTTCTCAAGAGAATGTAAGCTATTTAAGGGCAGGAACTATTTTACTTTTGTCTTTGTATCTTTATCTGGAACACAGAAGGTATTTAATAAATGCTTGCTGAATGACTACCTGAAGTGATTACATATCAGGCTTCTCTGAAGATGGGGGAGCCCAGAAAGGAAATCTGCCATATCAGAAAGGCTTGGCATGGTCACTGGTGCAGGGTCATGTCCAGTGCTATTAACAGATGCCCTGTAGCTAGAGGAAAGAGAATTGATTTGGGACAGCAGTACTAAATCCTCTCTGGTACTGCTTCAGGTTATATGGATATGGTCCTGGTGGGGCTAATCCAGTTGGGACAGAAAAGTCTGTAATGGCAAAGTCTCAGTTCATGAAGAATCAAAAGCAAGAATCATGTTGAATTATGCATAAAGGTCAAGTGAGAGAGTATGAGGCATTAAATGCAAATCAAAGGGAAAATAAGGAAAGCACTGTGTGCCAAAGAATAAGATGGTAATGTTAAGACAATTAAAATCAACAGATTAACCAGAAACAGTTGTAACAAGTTTGATCTTATGCAAAGAGTTAACATACAACTTATGCTTCGTGAGGTAAGTGTAGCAATGTCACCTTTAAGAATGCTCATTTATTGCTATCCTGCAATTTTTTTTTCTTTCTTGAAAGAAATTCAAATTCCATTTTGGACAGTTTTTCATTGCTCCTGGTATCCTGTTCATGGAAAACTGAGGTACATTTTATGGGGAGAACAAGAGAATTGCACCTTTAATGCTAATTATTTAATATTGATAATCCAAAACTAGCTTTCAGATTTTGGCCCCAGCCTAACATATTCAGTCACCAGGACTTTCAATTTTCTCATTGTTTGGTTATGTGAAGGGCAAATTGGTGGAGTGTGAGACCCCTATGAGTAAACAATTGTAAATCTGTTTGAAAACCTTATTAATTTTGTTCTTGTAGGGGTACAATTTCTTATAGAAATAAGTTTTCAGGCACTCTTTCTAAAGCAAGTTTAAAAAAATGTTGATTGCCTCTCTTGGGAGCCCAGATCTTCCCCAAAGCAAATGATTTCTTTCCTTTGGATTTTTAGCAAGAAAATTTATCTCTACTCCCCTTAACTTTGGCAATAATGATGGACACAAGCATGACATTGGGAACATCTCCTTGTCTACTTAAGGCTGAGTCCCTGGAAGCTTTCTTCTTTCTTGCTGTTTTCTTCTCTAAAGAAAAGTCAATGGCTAGTTTAACAGAAATTTTCAGCCTTGACAGCTTCCTTCTGGGTCAAGAATTTCTGGGTTTGAGACTGGATGATAAGCTAACCAAGCAGAAGGAAGCATCTTAGCAATGACCTAAGGTGGACCTAGGTCAAGAGCTCACATCAGCTCTTCTTGACCCAGACCTTATCCTCCTCTCATATTGTTTCCATCCTTGCAGTGAGAAATGGAGTATGGGTTTAATGACATCTTTTCAAATGAAGGAAAGATGAAAGCTATTAATCAAACATATTCAAATCTACAGATTTTAGTAACCAGGGAAATGTCATGCCTCTTGGCTGTATCATCATTAGTGTTAGAAATATATATTGTGTATTTTGGATGGTTATTTATAAAGCATGGGGAAATCAGATCTGATCACACATACACACACATCTATGTACGGGCATCCATAAGCATGTATAGGCACATGTACATGCACAAGTACATATACCACACATGAACACGTATGTGCATACACACATGTACACATATACACATGCCCACATACAGGCAGCTAGGTGGTGCAGTGGGTAGAGCCCTTGGCCTGGAATCAGGAAGATTTATCTTTGTTAGTTCAAATCTGACTTCAGACATTAACAAGCTGTGTGACCTTAGGCAAGTCGTCACTTAACCCTGTTTGCCTCAGTTCATCTGTAAAAGGTGCGCGAGAGGTCATGAAGAGTTGGATACAACTGAAAAACAACTGAACAAGCACACATATTTTGTTGTTAGAGTTTATCCACTGACCCATCTAGCTGTCCGTACATGCACACACACGTGTATGTATAAAACCTTAATAATGAAAGGCTATCTGTTTTCTGGTATACAACATTCTATCCTCATTGCTTCTGTGACTCTGCACACACTGACCAGAGATGATCCTCCATGTCTGGAAGGGGAAAAGAAGAAAAGATATGAGCCTTCCAAGCTGATAAGGAAACTACATAATGAAAATAAAGTTTTTCTTTACTTGCTAGGCAGGGTAAACAACCTGTAACTGAAACAGAGAAAAGTAACTGATAATTGAATTGGGAATCAAACAATCAATAAGCATTGGTAAAATGCCTCGTATTTGCCAGAACTATATGCTAGGGATACAAATACAAAGAAAGAGACAATACCTTCTAACAAGAAACTACTGGGGAAGACATAGTACACATAAAAAGAGAATTAAGTACAAATAAATACAAAGAAGTTAAATGAAATGTTATTTGGGATGGAAGGCATTAGCCTTTTTTTTCCACTTTGTCTACTTCTTGAATAACCCTTCTTTCTGTACTACCTCACTGAAAAAAAGTAAAAGAAAACCCTTATAACAAATATGCACAACCTAGAAAAGCAAATTCAGACATTGGCCATCTTGCCATCTTTAAAAATTTATGCTTCATTCTACACCTTAAATAAGTCTCTCACCTCTCTGTCAGGAGTTGTAGCTTGCATTGTCATTAGTTCCCTGGAAAAGTAGTTGCTCATTGCGTTTATCAGACATCTTAAGTCCTTATATACTGTCGTTGCTATGGAATAATTTGTTTTTCTGGTTCTGCTCATTTCACTCAGTTTCAGTTCCAAATTGCATTCCAAAATGGCTGGAACAATTTGCTCTTGGAAGCAACAGGACAATACTAGAGTTGAATAATCATGGGAGAGTCACATGGTTAGATCTGGGCTTTGCAGCAGTGTAGAGGATGGACTGGAGTGTTAAGAGACTTGAGGCAAGGAGACTAATTAGGAGGCTATCGCATTATCTATTCTGATGGGCCTAATCCATCTTGGATATATATACATGGTTAAGAGAATATATAGAGAGAATATGATTCTAAGACAAAGATTCAAGGAAAACCACAAGTATTCTGATTAAATCTGGAGGTAAAAGTTGGGCAACATCAAGCAGAAAAGTCATATTAAGGATTAGTTAATCCTTTATTAATTTAAAGGCACCAAATCTTACCTAATTATTTTACCTAACACTCTACTACCACCAAAGCACACACTCCTGATCAAGCCTGCTAACAAGACTCAGTAACAGCCAGATTAGTAGGCTGGATTAAAATCTGGAGATCTGACCTTTAATCTCCTAACCATCTGCCTTGATCAGCAGACCCCAATATTCTCCTGGGTTAACATGTTCTCAGTCCCTTCTAGCCTCCCCATCCCTGTGATACTGAAACTCTGGCTGCCAAAAATCTTAAACTTTTCCTTTTATCAAGCCTTTCATCTGCTGGCACTGTTGAGACCTGGGTCCTTCCTGATGATACAGCATCCTGGGTCAGTCTTTTCAGCACTGGTTGTACTTTCATTCATAC
This sequence comes from Pseudocheirus occidentalis, assembly GCA_028646575.1. Classification (NCBI taxonomy): domain Eukaryota; kingdom Metazoa; phylum Chordata; class Mammalia; order Diprotodontia; family Pseudocheiridae; genus Pseudocheirus; species Pseudocheirus occidentalis. The sequence continues at coordinate 146,631,182 of CM053596.1, forward strand.
TTCTCACTTAAACACATTTCCTTCTCCTTGTTGCCACTTCCCTATTCTCCCATTATCCCCATCACTCAGTACCTCTCCTTTGAGTTTTATTCAATCCAATTTGTCATCCAATTTAGATTTTAGTAGCTATTATCCACATATCCCCAAGGCATTAGCACTTGAGGGAATCAGGAAAAACTCCAAGTAGAATGTGGTGCATGAGATGAAGAAGAGAAGTATTCTATGAGGAAGAGGTGAGAGAGGAAGTGCATTCTAGGAATGGGGGAGAGCAAGTGAAAAAGCCTGGATATGGGAGATGCAGAGTGTTGTATATGAAGAAGAAGAGATCAGTTTGGTTGGAGGGGAGTAGTTTGATGAAATAGGAAAGACAGGATGGGACCAGGTTGTATAATGCATTAAAGCTAATCAGAGATTTATATTTGCTCCCCAAGATAAACTCCCTTCTTTTTTCAATGAGTTCAATGCCTGGCTCACAATCTTTCTTACCATCACCCCCCCCCCCAAACCCCCTCATCCTCCTCCCCAGCACCACCACCACCCACAACTTACGCTCTCATTCTAGGGGATTTAAACACAAATGTTGATATTCTCTCACTAACTTAATTTCTCAATATTTCAGTCGGCTCAACTACTATGACTTACTCCTCTGCTCCATCTGAGCTACATGAAGGGATGTGGATGTGGCCTTGATCCTGAAACCATAAACCTTCCATTTCCACATTCAAGATCACTGAATTTCCTTTCTCTGATCACACCTTTTTATCTTTCCATCTTTCCTTGTTTCTTACTCATCTAAAACCTATTCCTTATTCTCAAAATGGTCTTCAATTCCTTCCTATACTTTACTACTAACCAGTTCCTAATCTTGACCTATAGCAGAACCAATTCAAATTTTATGCCAACACATGAATCTCTTGTTCCCTTATCTTATCACCAGTCACATTGTTAACATTGTTAACTTTCAATTCCCAGTTACTCCCACCATCTACCTCCTTTGTTTCTCATGTGCTGCTGAACAGAAACAGAGATCATAAAAGTTTGATGACTAGGTTTACAATATCATGGTACCTAATCTCAATTGGGCCCTTACTGCAGCAAAGCATTACTACTATATCCCCCCCCTCCCCATTAATTCCTTAGCTCACTCACTGTAGCAGTTATTCCAACCTTTTCTTTTCTCCTCAAGCTTCTCCATGTTATACTCCAACCCCCTTGCTGCTAAGGATGTTACCTCACACTTCACCACCCTCCCCTCCCAAAAAACAAGGTCATTCACTTAGAGCCCTCTCTTTTCTCCTTTTCTCTTCTTTTCACATCCCTCTGACATCATCTTCCATTATGTCCTCTTTCACTCCAGTCTCAGATGATGTGGAATCCCTCTACTAGAGGGCCCTTCTCAGTCTCCACACCCATCAGTACCTTCCCCACTAAGGTTACCTTCCCTCTGGGCTGTATTTTTCTTATATGTATTGATTTATTTATATTTGCTCATTCATTAGAATGTAAGATCCTTGAAGGCAAAGACTAATTTTGTCCTTTCTTTTTGTCCCAGTGCTAATCAAAGTACCTGGCATATAGTAAGTGCTTAACAAATGACTGGTTGATTGAATTTCTTAAATTCTTGTTCGACAGAGATATTATTAACTTATTAACCATCAGTTTTAAAGGGCTTCTATTTATTAAAAAAAAATTAAGGAGTCAAATATGCTAATTTCATGGTTGAGCATATGATATCTACATGATAAGCTCATTTGGACACAACTAAAATACTGAACATAATAACCCAAGGAGCACAGTTTCTTTTAATTGCTGGCAAAGAAACAAAAAGAAAACATAAACAGCCTTGTGTGTAAACTAACAAATCTAAACTGTAATAAGTGATGTTAGTAAAGATCCATTCTTTCATCACATGGGCATATTACAGTTGTCAGTCAGAAACAAAGATAACTGGAGGACAGTTGCTAAGATGCATAGGAAAATGGTAGATGTCAAAGTGGCAAATGAGCATGAAAAAAGAATGTTACACGGTGGCAAATTTGTCACAAATTTCTAACCCTTAGAGTATCATTATTGAAAGTCTTACCAAGAGAAGATATATAAAGCTTTCTTCCTTAAAGGATTTTAAGAAAAGAATAAAGATTTTGCTTTCTAGGACTGTTAACATTAGTTAACATGATTAGAACAGGGACATAATTTCAATAAACTCAGTGGGATCTTATATTTTCTATACCTTTCAGAAAACTCTGTTGTTTAAAGAAATGGTGTTCTGTGGAATATCATTTGTGAAAGCCCATTCGTCCTCTTCTCATTGCTTTATCACGGAGGACATTAATGCATATCTAGATTGCTTATGTAAGATTTTGTAGAGCTAGAAAGGTAAGTACATGGGTCACTAATAACTGATAACCTTCTTGGTCACTCTTTTGGGGTAATGAGACCTATGATTCCCCCCCCCCCAAGCAGTTGGTATTTCCTTCCCCTCATTTTTAATTAATCCTTCAATATTCTTAAAATTACACTGCTTCCATCATGGGCCACCTGTTCTTTCATCTCGATTATATAAAACTAGAAAGGCTTTTTCAAAAACAAAACCAACACAGTGACATTAGAAGGCAAATTAAAAAAAAAACTACTAAAAATTTCTCCGATGATTTGACAGCCAAGATATATATGGAAATAATTCAAATATTATATAAGAACAAGAGTCATTTCCCAACAGATAAATTGGTCAAAGGATATGAACAGGCAGTTTTCAAAGGGAGGAATTCAAATTATCAACAATCATATGAAAAAATGCTCCAAATATCTAATAAAGAAATGAAATAAACAATTATTCAAGAGCCTAACATAAAACAGGAACACTAATGCCCTGTTGGTAGAACTGCAAATTGTTCCAGCCATTTTGGAATGCAATTTGGAACTGAAACTGAATGAAATGAGCAGAACCAGAAAAACAAATTATTCCATAGCAACAACAGTATATAAAGACTTAAGATGTCTGATAAACGCAATGAGCAACTACTCTTCCAGGGAACTAATGATGATGCAAGCTACAACTCCTGACAGAGAGGTGAGAGACTTATTTAAGGTGTAGAATGAAGTATAAATTTTTAAAGATGGCAAGATGGCCAATGTCTGAATTTGCTTTTCTAGGTTGTGCATATTTGTTATAAGGGTTTTCTTTTACTTTTTTTCAGTGAGGTAGTAGAGAAAGAAGGGTTATTCAAGAAGTGGACAAAAAAGTGGGAAAAAAAGAAAAGAAGGCTATTGAAAGACAAACAGAACAGCCTTGAAACTTACATGCTCAGTTTATGACATACATGAAAAGCAAGTTGGATGTAATAAAAATGTATATGTTCATGTACAATCCTATTTTTCTGATCTATTTTGTATATGTAATGCCCATTGTCTTTGGTGTTTGTTCAGTTCAGAATTTTTTTTTTAAAAAAAGAATGTTTGCTGACCAGACTATGACATGCAGTTTGATTGGTACATATATCTTGAACAGACGCTGCATGGACAATGAGCCAAGTCTGCAACTGAATGGACAGAGGAGAGTAGGGTGGATTGCTTTTGGGAAGTTGTGAAGGGCTTTCAATGACCCTACGTTTCTTTCAGAAAAAAAGCCCTTTTTAAAACTACCAATATCTCTCAAGTGATGCTTTCCGGCTGTACCATGGAATGTCACACTCTCTAAAAAAAATTAAAGTTGAGGGTTATACACAGGGTAGTGGAGAGACATATGATGGGTATAATCAGATTTTTTTTAACTCAATACCACTGAATGAAAAATTGCACAAGGCGAATTATTAAAGCGCTCATCCAAAAAAGTAATGTTCAGTTATGAGGGTAGGTAATCATGCAGTTAAGAGTAAGGTATAACTGACAGCAACTTCATGTATCCTACTGGTATGAACACAATGTCCAGAGACACAAAGAAACTTGGGTAGATGTGGACTCCCTGTGGAGCAATTACAGGAAGATATGAACAAGAAGCATACAGGACTAGATGGTGCAGACGAGTTGTGTTTTGCATCACTGACATTACCCACATCAATGAGACCAGAGATCCATTACAGCAACTAAAGTATAGACTATGTAGGGGTTCATTTAAGAACACTAAAAGCAAAGGTAAAATGAGTCTTGGGATGTGTGAATCTTTGCTTTGAAAATCTTTGCTTTGAAAACTATAAAGCTTTCCAGAGATCTATAGTAGCATTACTATGACTGTCTGAAAAAACTTGAGAGAGTAGTAATAAGTTGGTGGTAGTAAGTCAGTTTAGTAGAAAGCAGTTTATCCTTGAGAATTCTGTTAGTTACTATTCCTTTAGGCAATATAAATTTCAGTGCTCTTGTTTTGGTGACTGGTTTTAATTGAAACTTTGACAAGTTATTACTTTCTTCCACTATTTCTTGACTGCTTTTGACTACAATGACTTTTTTTTCCCCTTAAAAAAAGGAAAAGACTGTAACAACAAAATTGCTTGACATTTTAAAATGACCTCTTGGAACGCTAACATCTTGGATTTTAACCTTTCCCCTCCACAATAAAATCCTTTGTTCAAAGGTTGAAGGGTGAGAGCATATGGAATGCTATAACCAGAGGCATAAATAGAAAAAGGAACTAGTGTGTCATACTCATTTAGCTATGGTGGGAATGTCTTAATAAGAACCACAATGTCTAAATATGACTAAAATTTACTATAGCTTTACTACAAAAATGTAAAGGACACTTAAAAAAGGATAAAGGATATTCTACTGACATTAGGGAAGTTCTAATTAATATCAGTGGAAACTTGACATGGAATTGTGTGGCTCATAAATGAAAAATTCAATTGAATGCAATACAGCAAATCTTTGCTAACAATATTACATGAGTACAAGGTGCCACTGTAGATGAGGCATGGTCATGGTTTCTGCCTTCAAAAAAATGTACAATGCAGGAGACAAGTCCACAACTATTTAAATCAAGGCAGAGTTTATAAGTGGAATAAAAGTAAAGAAAAAACAGAGCAATCAAAGATGCCTCTGTTTCCCTAAATCTGAAGTAAATGCCAACTCTAAAACAAAAGGCAAGTTATACACTAAAAAGGGTTCAATTCTAAAAGAAGAAAATGGCAGATTCACTTGATCTATTCAATGAGACCTCTACGTGGTTGGAGCAATTCTGAGTTTCTTAGTGTTTTAGGTTCATCTCAATTCCATTTGGATTCTAGTTCAGCTTGGTCATAATTAAGTATGCACCCCATTGTACCCAGACTAATTCAGGGACTGCTGTGCTACTCCGTTATTCTCATAGTAAAAATAGTGGTGATGGAAATGAACTAACATCCCATTCCCATTCTGATCTGTCTCCTAGAATAGGCAAAGTTGAAAAATATGTAGCTGATAGTCATTAATAGTTATTTTTTCATAATCAATTCAATTCAATTTACTAAGTAAGCACTATGTGCCAAGCAGTGCTAGTAACTAGGGATACAAAGACCAAAATGAAATGGTCCCTTCCCTCAAAAAACTTATATTGTATTGGGATGGGGGTAGGGGTGGGGGCGGAAACAATATGAACATAGGTAAACATATACCAAATATATTCAATACAAAGTACAAAGTAATTTCAGGACTGGGAGAAAAGAACTAACAACTAAGGAGATGAGGAAATACCTCCTCTAAGCCAAGAACTTGAACTGTACTTTGATAAGAACTATGTTTTCTACAATGTAGGGGTGATGGAGGAAGGCACTGTTGACATAGGAAACATGGTATTTAAAGATATAGAGGCAGGACATAGAATAAGCTATATGAGGCTAAGGAAGGAGGCCAATTTGGCAAGAAAGTAAGGACCTTAAGGGGAGTAATGTACAATTAGTCTGGAAAGATTTGTTGAGGTCAGTCTGTGAAGGGTTTTAAATGCCAGACAAAGGAGGTTTTTTGAATTCTAGAGGAAACAGCGAACCCTTAAAACTTCTGGAATAGGGGAGTACTATGGTCAGACCTCTACTTTATGATTACCAATCTGACAGCTGTATAGAGGATGGAGTGGAAAAGAGAGAGACTTGGGGCAGGGAGATCTCTTAGAGAACTATTAAGAGTAGTGTAGGCAAGAGATGATAAGGGTACTAACTAGGGTAGAATATAAGTTCCTGGGCTGGCTAGGTGAGTAGAATACGGGTCGTGGAATCATGAGGACCTGAGTTCAAATCAGGCCTCAGACACTTAATACTTACTAGTCATGTGACCTTGGGCAAGTCACTTAACCCCAACTGCCCTGCATTCCCCCCCTCAAAAAAAAACCCCAACCTAGAATATAAGTGCTTGGAAAGGAAAATGAAATTAGTACTACTGTTTAGAGAAAGACTAACTCTGAGTTTGTAAGTTTCTTCTCCTAATAGAAGAGTAATTTAATCATAAAAAAGGCCAATGATAAAATTATTATGATAAATCACATAAAATGCCTGTAAAAAAGTAAAAAAGAAACAGCTTTTGTTTAAGGACCACTTACCTCCCGCAGAATTTTTTTTTAAATCTCTAATTTCATCTATTTTCTGCTCCCTCTGGCCTTGAAGGAGGAGGTAACTCTCCTTACCTGTGCCTTTCAGTCCACTGCTGCCACAACCTTGCTCCTTCAAGGATCATATTTTTCTCTCATAGCCAATTCCACTTTCTAACGGCTCTTTCCCCACTGTTCTGACTTTGCATGATTCTTCTCTGCTCCCAACCCTCAAACTTAGAACTCATTCCCTCCTCCTTTCTGCATTTCAGATGATTTACCTTCTTTATTTTTCAATTCACTCATAGAACCTTTTCTCCATTGCTGTTTGTGCTCTCTTCCTTCTCAAATATTACTAGAGCATTTTTTCTAATTTCTCCTTTACTCACTTCACTCACCTAATTTTATGAGACACATCTGTTAAATACTTTCAAGTAATCTAAACTTCTTGAATGCAAGGGCTATTTCAATTTTGTTTTTGTAGTCACAGAATCTAACACAGTGCCTTGTACACATTGCAAGATTATGAAACATCTGTTTAACTGAATTAAAACATATTCAGCTCTGCACTACACTATTAGCCATTTGTGGATATCAGTCTTTTTTCTATTATCTTTGTGAATCTGCAGGTATCAAACTTCATCTTGGGGACAGACTTCTTCCACATCTCTGCCTCAGGAAATCCTTCCCTTCCTTCAAGAACCAGCTCTGCTGCCACATCTATTCCACTGTCCCAGTGATCCTTTATTCATTGAAGCAGTTTTTCATTCCTCTGTTTAATCTCTAATATGTATATATATATATATATATATATATATATAAATATATATATATATATATATATGCATTCTCACTTAAATGAGACTTAATCTATACTTTTCATTCCTTTTCTTTTTCGATGCTCAGCTACTGTACTGCAGATTCTTTAAGTCTGGGGTTTGAGTTGTTTTATGTTTTCATGTCCTCAGTACACCTAACACAGCAATATACAGCAAATACTAAGTAAATATTTGTCGAAATAAACTGGAATGACGTCATGCCTTACCTTCTGTGACAAAACACTGGCACAGTTGATAGAGAACTGCACCTGGAGTCAAGAAGATCTGAATTCAAATTCAGTCTCAGTCTCAGACATTTACTAGCTGTGTGATCCTGGGCAAGTCATTTAACCTCTATCTTCTTCAGTTTCCTCAACTAGAAAATTCAAGTAATAATGGCACCTACCTCAAATAGTTATTTTGAGAATAAAGTGGGGTAAATATTTGTAAAGTGCTTTCCTTCATGGTACTTAATAAATGCTTATTCCTTTCCTTCCCTCAATGTTTTAAGAAATTGTGGGTGCCTAGAAAAAAAAATGGATTTAGACCTTTTAAGAAGTGTCTATCAACAATCCAGGTTGTTGAAGTTTGCTTTGTTTAGGGTTTTTTTTTTTGTACTTTTAAAAAACCTGTTAAAAGTAGGTATAGGATAAATGTAAATTAGAGAATTATTGAATAGTTTGAAGATCTGAAATCTAGGACCAAGCTTGGGTTATTATAATTACACAGTGTTCAATTTTAAGAAATGTTTTTCTTATTGCTAATGTTCAAGACAAAAACCCTAAGGAACTTGGCATTGTGCTCTGTGGATGATTCCTTTCCCTGTGGTGATTCTGCCTCTGGCCAGGAAAATCTATCCCCATGAAGTGGCTGTGGCATTTGGTTTTCAGATTCCAGATCCTCAAAACTGCTTTTTCTTTTCTCTCCCTTTCTTATTTTGAACTTTGTTATAGGGGAAAAGTTCTGAGATTGGAATGATTATTTGGAAATAAATGTGATAGAGAAAAAAAAGATGTCCATAAAAATAAGATTTTTTTTAAAGAAAGAAAAATGGTTTTGTTTTCTTTTTTTCCCTGTTCTGAGACTAAGAATCATAGCAGAGTCCTTCAAAATAAGCTTCATTTTGATAAGGCCAAGAAGCAGGTTAAGAAACTTGTCACTGGAGGCTTTTCAACATAAAACAACATTGCAGTCAGAAATAACTGCCGCTTGGTGAAACAAAAAGGCCTAAAAGCTCTTCTGACCTTGAGAAAAATTTCGGAATGAATGAATTTGCAATTTTATGTCTTGGAGAATAGCAGGGATAAAACAGAATCATAGATTTTAACACTGTCAAGAACACTGGTGATTTAGTGACTTGCCTAAGGCCACCCAGCAAAGGTCCCTTAAGTACAAAGAAACATTTGGCTTTAAAAATCAGTTTTTTGTGTGACAACTAGTATTCTCATGGAATCACAAACTCACTGTGAACCTCTTCTAAAGGCCAGAAAACCTCCTGAGCTAGTGTATGCTCCACAGGACCATCCCCATTTCTTGAAACCACACCTAACACTAGAACTGGGCTTTTGTTATCCTCTCATTGAGAATATTAAACTATCTGACCAATCCACAAGCGCTTATTCATAGAATGAGTCCTATAAGGGAGTCCCAAATATCATTAGGTCCCATCTCATTTTACAGATGAAGAAAATTAAGCCCAATGAGAAAAAATTAATTGAGTCCCTACTTCCTAACTCCATCTACTTCTAGTGCTTTCTCCTATACCATGCATGCTCTTTTAAAGGTACACTTATTAATAGGTGAATGCTTCATACAAGATACAAAATTGTATTGCATTACATTAGATACATTAGATACTATTACATTACATAAACCACTAAGTTAATAAGTATGTATTGGTTGCCTATTATATGTCACACATTAAGCAAAATGCTGGGGATGCAAAGAAAGGCAAAAGATAATCCCCTGCCCCTAAGAAGTTGATAATCTAATAGGGGACAGCATGCAAATAAATTTTTGTACAAATATGTACAGGATAAACAGGAAATGAATTAACAGAAGGAAGGGACTAGAATTAAGAATGACTGGTAAAGGCTTTCTATAGAAGGTGGGTTTTTACTTGGGAACTGAAGAAAGCCTGGGAAAGCAGGAGATGGAGATTAGAATGAAGAGCATTCCAAGCAAATGGGACAGTTAAAAAAAAGCTGGAAGCAGAGAGACAGAGTGAATCAAAAGGAGGTCAGTGCTTTACTGGATCAAAGAGTATGTAGGGGTGGGGGGAAAGGTGGTTTAGGATGTAAGAAAACGGAAAGACGGGAGGAGATGGCTATGTTATGAGGGCTTTAGGAAAATTACTTTGGTGGTTGAATGGAAGAGGGACAAAAATGGGGACAGACTTATGAGAGGCAGATTCAGCAGCAGGATATTGCAATTGTCCAAGTGTGAGGAGATGAAGGCTGCACTAGGGTGGTAGCAGTACTAAAGAGAGAAGGTGTATTCAAGAGATGTTGCAAAGGTTAAACAGACAGACATTGGCAACAGATTGGATCTGGAGGGAAAGTTTTGTGGTGAGGAGTCAAGGATGACATCTAGGTTGCAAGGCTGAGGGACTAGAAGGATGTCCTGGATAGTAACAGTAGGGGAGAAGGAAGGATTTGGGGGTAGTAGTGGAGAAAATAACGTATTCAGTTTGGGACATGTTGAGTTTAAGAACATCTGTATCAACATGTCTGAAAGGCAATTGGAAATGTGAGAATGGAGGTTAGCAGAGAAGTTAGGGGAAGCTGTGTAGATTTGAGAATCATCAGCATAAAGATGACAATTAGATCCATGGAAACTGATGAAATCACCAAAAGAAGAAGTATAGAGAGAGAAGAGGAGCAAGGATAGAACCTCTCGGGGCACCCTTGCTTAGGGGGGAATGAACTGGGAAGACATTCAGTGGGGACTGAAAAATGATCAGGAAGGGGAGAACCAGGAGAAAACGGATAAGAAAGCATAAAGGAAAAGAAGTTGAACAGTGTCAAAAGCTGCAAAGAGGTCAAGAAGGATGAGGGTTGAGAAAAGGCCAATGGATATGATAATTAAGAGATCACTGTTAACTTTGGAGAGAGCAACTATGGTTGAATGATTAGGCTGGAAGCCAGACTGCAGAGCTAAGAAGAGAGAAAGGAGAAGAAGTAGAGGCACCTATGATAGAGAGCTTTTTCAAGGAATTTAGCCACAAGGGGTGGAAGAGAAATGGGTTTGGAGTCACCAGGGATACAAGAATCAAGTAAGGGTTTTTTAAGGATAAAGGAGACACGGCTATGTTTATAACAGTAGGTAAAGAATCAGCAGACATGGGGCGGCTAGGTGGTACAGTGAATAGAGAACTGGCCCTGGAGTCAGGAGTACCTGAGTTCAAATCCAGCCTCAGACACTTAACATAAAAACTAGCCGTGTGACCTTGGGCAAGTCACTTAACCCCAACTGCCCTCCAAAAAGCAAAAAAAAAAAAAAAAGAATCAGCAGACAGACTTCAATAAAGTTTCATCTTGAAACTTCTTTCAGTTTCCCTCTCCAACCTGCCAGTTCACTTACTATGAATCTACCCTATCAACCGACCCTCTGCAAGGCCCTATTCCTGATTTCCTCTGGACCACAGAACCTTATCCCTCCTTTACAACCAAACTTTTTACTTTTATGTTCTACCTTCACACACTGGAAATACCTTCTTTCTATGTGTCTACTCAGTGGTTCTCAACCTTCCTAATGCCGCGACCCTTTAATACTCATATGTGGGCATATATGCATGTGGGTGGACCCACCTGGAGATGGATAGAGGAGCAGTATCTTGGTTCTTAAAACCACAGGAAATATGTGTTTTCTGATGGTCTTAGGTGATCCCTGTGAAAGGGTCGTTTGACCCCCAAAGGGGTCGTGACCCACAGGTTGAGAAGTGCTGTTCTAATTGAATATCTCCTCCCACAACCTTTATTTTCTATTTCTGCTTTGTCTCTCCCTGGGATTGCAGAAGGAGTTTGTCAGATTCTCTTCCTATTTTTACAAAGTTTGTGTAGTGTTTGAATTGTTCTATGAATGTTTGATAGAATTTACTTTTAAATCCATCTGATCATTTTTTTTTTCTTTTGAGAGTTCATTTATGATCTGTTCAGTTTCTTTTTTTGAGATTAAGCTGTTTTAAATTGTTAATCTGGGTACTTTACATTTTTGTAAATATGCCTCTTATTATTTTTCAAGGTATGTTGCATATAAATTTTCAAATAATTTCCTTTATTTCTTCTTCATTTATTGAGAATTCTTTTTCATTTTTGATATATGAAGTTAGAGTTTTCTCTCTTTTTACTCAGACAAGTTAACAGTTTATATATTTATCAATTTCTTTAAAAGCCTAATTTAATGAGGTGGAGTTTTTTTGTCTTTCAATTTTATTAATATGTTTTCTGATTTTCAGAATCTATATTTTGGTGTTTTTGATTTGTTGCATTTTTAGTTAGCACTCATTGATCTGCTCTTTCTCTCTTTTGTTGATGAAAGAGATATAAAATTACCCTTAGGGCTGCTTTGGCTATATTCCCCAAATTTCAATATACTGTCCTTTGTTATTTTATTTGATGAAATAATTTATTGTCTTTATGATTTGTTCTTTGACCAATGATTCCATAAAATCAGATGATTTCTTTTCTATTCACATTTGACTCCTTTTTTCAAAAAATCTCTATTGATTACAATCTTTAGGGTGTTCATGGTCAGGAAAAATTGCATTCAATATTTCTGCTTTTTTGCATTTTTTCATGAAGTTCTTATGCCCCTAGTACATAGTCAATCATTTGCAATGGTGCCATGTTCAGCTAAGAAATATGCAAATACGCATACTCCTTTCTATCCCTCATAAGTAATGACCAAGGATCAATTCATATCTTTAATTACTATTGGTTTGGGGCTTTTTGGGTTTTTTTTGCTTTTTGGAGGGCAATTGGGGTTAAGTGACTTGCCCAAGGTCACACAGCTAGTTTTTTTTTGTGTTAAGTGTCTGAGGCCAGGTTTGAACTCAGTTACTCCTGACTCCAGGGCCGCTGCTCTATTCACTTGTCACCTAGCCGCCCCAACTACTATTGTTTAACTATTTATTTCTTGGGCAACTCAACTGACTTTTCACTTAAGTACTTAGATGTTAAGACTTTATTATCAATAAGCATTTATTAAGTCCATACTGTGGACCAAGCATCGTGCTAAATACAAAGAAGACAAAGAAATGTAAAATAAAAACACCTACCTATGTACAATACATAAAAACGTCAATAATTTAAAATTGCCCTAAGACTTTTGGGACACTGTGAAGAATAAACATGGGAGGTAGTCTGAGAAAAAAGGCCTTAGAAGTAGGGGAAACCAGGAAAGGCTTGTTGCCAAAGGTGGGATTTGAGTTAATTTTTAAAGGAAGCCATGGAAACTGGGGGTGGGGGTGGGAATGAGGGTGAATGCTCCAGGCAAAGGGAAAACTAGGGTAAAGGCAGAGTCTAGAAATGAAGCATCCATTAAAGGAGGCTTCTGCAAGAAGGCTACTGTTGGAGTCCACATGATGAGTCTATACACCAGACTGGCAGCTGTTTGAGTAAAGAAAAGGGGACAGAGAGGAGAGATGTTGTCTGGGTAGAAATGGTAAGACTTCAAGACTTGCTGTATATATTCCTTGAATAAGAGTAATGAGTGATTGGGAGGACAGTAGTACCCCTGAAAGTAAAGGAGAGACTGAAGGTCAGGAGAAAGATTAGGGCTGGGTAAACAGATCTGAGAAGCATCTATGTAGAGATGATAATTAAACCCAGAGGAACCAATGAGATCACCAAGTGAGACAGTATGGAGAGAAAAGATGGCCAAAGACAGGAGCTTGGAAGACACCAATAGTCGTTCAGCATGAACTGAATGACAACTGAGTAACAAATTGAAAAGGAATAAGCAGAGAGATAAGAGCAAAACCAGGAAAGAGTAATGTCACGAAAACATAGGAGTATAGAGTATCTGGAAAGAAATATTCAGTTTCAAAGGTTTGTAGAGAGGTTAAGAAGGAAGAAGACTGAGAAAAGGAAGTTGGAATTGGCCATTAAGAGGTCACTAACAATTTCTGAAGAGACAGGGGAAGGGAATAGGCATTTATATAGTGTCTGTGCACACTGTGCTAAGCACATCACAAATATGATCTCATTTAATCCTCACAACTATCCTGTGAAGTAGGTGCTGTTATTATCTTCATTGTACAGCTGAAGAAATTGAAGTAAACAGAAGTTAAGTGACTTGCCCAGAGTCACACGGCTAGTAAGTGTTTGAGGCGGGATTTGAACTCAGGTCCTCCTGACTTCAGACCAGTGCTTTATCTATCCACTGTGCCAGCTACCTGAGAAGTTTCAGTTGAATGATGAGTTCAGAAGCCAGAGTACAGGGGAATGAAAGACTACAAGAGAATGAGTAGAGAAAGTGGAAACATTTACTGCAGAGGGCTTTGTCAAGGATTTTAGGATTTAAAGGGAAGAAACAGGATAGTTGTCAACAGGGAAGGTCAGATAAAATGAGAGCTTTGTAAGGATGGAAGAAACATGGGCATGTTTTTAGGCAGCAGGGAAGCTGCCAATAGATAGTGAGAGTCTAGAGGTTAGTTAGAGAATGGAGAGGACAGAAGGGACAATCTGCTGGAAAAGACAAGATAGAATGGGATCAAGTTTCTTGCCAAGGTTTACCTCTTCCGAAGAGATGAGTGAAGGAGAAAATACGCAGTTACATCTGAGTTACATGAAATGAAGAGGGAGGGAGAAAATGGAGGTCTTGGTGACTGCTCTCAATTTTTTCAGATAGGGAAAAGGCAACATCCTCAATTGAGGGGCTGTAAGAAAGAACATAATTCAAAGTTTGGGGAGGGATATAAAGGTCTGGAATAGCCAATGTGTTAAGTGGGATGTTGAATTGATTAGGGCAGTGCAAAAGGACTGCCTTATATCTATGAGGGTCTTGTTGAGATGATGTAACATGAATTTATAGTGGGCCCAGTCAGCATGTTTCACAATATTCTCTATTTTTCTTCAGCAGCTCACGAATACGGGTAAAAGTGACTGATGGTTGGAGTAATTCAAGGTTGGGACTTGGCAAGGCATGATCAGTGATACTGTAAAGGGGCAAGAGACATGAGTATAGAGCAAGGGTGTTAAACTCATTCAGTCCACAAACCTCCAGTGGGCTACAGGGAACTGACACTATTTGAATTTGACACCAGTGGTATAGAGGATAGTGTAAACTTAAACAGATTCACAGAAGGGTTGAGATAGGTAAGGGAGGAGATTGTAGCCAGTGCAAGGGTGACAGCCTTGGGAAAGAGGGAAGGACATAAATATTTAAGTACGACTGTGTGTCAGGCACCATCTGAAGCACTTTACAAGTGTTATCTCATTTGATTCTCATAATAACCCTGTGAGGCAGGTGCTGTTAATTTCTCCACTTTCCAACTGAGGAAATTGAGACAGATAAAGGTTAAGTGGAATAGCTAGATAGCACAGTGGATGGAGTTTCAGACCTGAAGTAAGGAAGACTCATCTTCCTGAGTTCAAAATTGGTCCTGAACACTTACTAGTTGTGTGACACTGGTCAAGTTATTTAAACTGTTTGCCTCAATTTCCTCATCTTTAAAAAGGCGTTGGAGAAGGAAATTGGAAATCTCAGTATCTTTACCAAGTGAAGAGCTGAAAACAACTGAGAATGAGTGAATAACAACAAGAGGTCAAGTGATTTGGAAAGGGAACAGCTAGTAATGTCTAAGCTTGGATCTCAACTCCTCTTCTTGACTCTAGGCCTCGCGCTCTTCCCAGTGTACCATTTAGCTGTGAAAGAGAAGGGACTATAGGTCACTTTGAGGATAAAGAAGAGCTGGGTGGGAACAAAGGAAAGGACAGAATGATAAAAAAAAATTATGATTAAAGGAATGTTGGAATTCACAACCATGGAAATGTAACATTAGGAAGTAAAGATCAAAATTATCTCTAAATGTAGTTGAGGTATTGTCAAGGAATAGGACATGAGAATTAAGTAGACTGAGGAATTGGTTCAGGGGTAGGGAACGGCACTGCAGCCTTAAGTCCACAACTGGCCTGCTAGGTCCTCAAGTGCAGCATTTTGAGGAACAATTTGTCCTGTGTAGTCTGGGTTCAGTCAAAGGGCTGCACTTGAAGACCTAGAGGGCCAATTATGGACTCAAGGCCGCAGGTTCCCTATCTTTCAGTAAAGTTAAGGCATCTAAGGGAGTAACAACATGTATGTTTTAGTCCCTTAATGTGAGAGTGGCAACTGGGGCCAAGAGAAAGACTGTGACACAAACACTGAAATCCCTGAGGAACAATCTCCCAGGAATCAGCAGATGATAGCAACCAGTATCTTGATTAGGTTTGAATGAACCTCAAGAAAGGTGAGGTTACCTAGGATTAGGTGTACCAAGGCAATCTGGAAGAGTTGCAGGAAACAAAGAGTATTCTGATTCCTCCACTATGACCAGTAAGGTGCTGGCTATAAGTGAAAGAGTAACTAAAAATAGAAGGGTGGCCATGTGATTAGAAAGAAGCCAAGTCTCAGTGAGAACCAGAAAATGGAGGGGATGGGAAAGGAAAAAATATAAGATGATAAGCAACTTTGTTAACTATGGAGCAGGCATTCACAGTGAAAGGGGCAGGTAGATCTATTTCTGGAGATGGGACAAGGGAGGTTGTAATAAGGGAACAGGCAGGTGCTACTACTATTTGGTACATATCTAATAAACATTAAGATTGCATGATGTAAAAGAAAGAAAAAGTAGTTGGAATCAGAAGTCCAAGGTTCAAGTCTGAGCCCTGCCCATTTATTAGCTAAACAACTTTCATCAACTTAAACCTTTCTGTTTCCCTCTGTAAAAATGGAGATTAAAAACAATTGTTTATTGCTTATTTAACAAATTTGTTGTGAGGAAAGCGCTTGATGAAATATCAAGGGCTTCCTAAATGTAAACCTAGTAGCATATATCATTAATTTATTCCTCATGAAAATTCTAATTATCAATACTAAATTCATGTTATCGGGAGGAACTACTATAACAAGCTAAACATATCTAAAATATTCTGGAAAACCCACAAATACATGTGCTATGGGTTAATCAAATCTAATCGTTACAAGTTATCTAATCACCAAAAAAAAAATTTGTCAAATGTTACAAAATTGGTAGCTGGCAAATCAAAATTTTCACTTATTATAAGCAGCAGAAAAAGCTTCTCCAAAAGGCAGAAAAATGCAAAAAGTTGTATTTTGCTTGAAATGATGATAATTATTTTAACAATTATTCCATTCATACTAAAAATTTTTAAGTTTTATAAGAAGAAATACTGAGCTCACAAGCAGAAACACAAATGAACATCAGAGTTAAGATTATAACGGAGGTATCATAACTTAGTCTGTTACTCTGCTTCTTATGTGGCTTGTAGAATATGTTGAACTCACTTCTGATGTTGTGCAAGAAATGCTACAACAAATTTAATGGAACAAACTGAGAATTTACCTACTGAAATAACTTTCTCAAAGCTGCACTGACATAATTTCAACAGGTGAAGAATAAGAAAGAGTCAGTGAAGTTAAATAAACCAACCAAAAAACCTAGAGGGATTCAAAGGCACAGAATCTTAAATATCCATTATAATTAATAGCACCTTAGGGAAAGGATCAAGTAGAGAGAGGCAGGGAGACAGAAGAAAAAAAAAGTTGCAAGAGTCATGACATTTTAAACTAAACTGCATTTCACGGTCTAAAACTGAATAATAATAGAAGAAAAGACAGTATAGTTATAAGGAGACTGTTAGAATATTATTCAAATTAGAAAAGATACAGATGAAATTGGAATGTGCCTTCAATTTTATTGCTATTCATATTTCTATAGTCTATACTATGCTATTCCTGTACTCTTTAACTGACAAATAAGACATTCCAAGTAATTATTATGAAATATTTTATAACACATTAGGGCAATAACAGCTAATTTTAAGCAATGTATTTTAATGGGTTTTATAAGACTTTTAACACTGAAGCTCTAGTTCTCAATGTATTATTGTAAAAATAGCAAATTTAAAGTCAAAGCAGACATTACAATATGCCATAAGTTTTAATTATGTTCTAAATTTCCAATGGGGAAATGGTATAATTTAGTGTTGAGGAATTTTTGACAAACGTGTAACAATAAAACTTTTGCTATAAAAATATACTGCAAACAAAGAGCTTTTTTGTTTAACAAGCACATGTGAACCACTGGATTCTAAATGACCATTTTTAGGATTGTCTATTTTATTGTATGATAGCAAGACATGGGACACAACTGTTTTCAAAGAAGTGAAAATGGATATCATAGAGGGGGCAAAGGAGAGGGTGGGTATGAGCACACTGTACCATATTATCAATGGGGAACTTTGAAGAACAGGAATAAAAGATGTTGTAAGGGAAATGTATGATGGGAAGAGAAAATATGCTGGTCCTGGATTGTGAGAGAAAAGGATGGCAATGGCAGTGAATAGCAAAGGAGGGTAAGTACTCTACTTGTAACATCACTAGGAAGCCAGTAAGGTCCAATATATTGGATGGGGCCCCAGTAGCAAACTTGTAAGAGGACACAGAAAAGTGTTACACAGGGGTAGGCATAGATAGGCTGCACCAAAGTTGATTAGATTACAGATCCACTTGAAAATGTGAGTTTTCAGCATATATGTTTTTAAAACACACACAATTTTGCAAAAATCCAATACTGTTTCCTACGAAAATGTTAATAAAATACAAAAAAAAAAACTTGAGTGTTTTCTAGTATCTAAATGAATACTACTAACACTTATCCACATTATAATTTTAACATGCCTCTTTCAATCGAAGGGAGAAAAAAGTTTAACTGGGTTTTTATATAGCCTAATGCCAGTACATAAAGAATAAAGCATACAGGAAAACACACAAACTTCAAATGTACAAGAAGAAAGTGAAGAGGAAAAGGTTGATGAAACAGGTGTGGAAGTTAAAGACACAGAATTGGTAATGTCCCAAGCAAATATATTCAGAGCAAAGGCTGTCCAAGCACTAGAGAACAATAGTAATAATATTGCAAATGCAATTATGGAATTAACAATGTAACAATCTGGAGACAAAGACATTTTTTCAGCATTTCAGAGAAGATTAAATGCAATCTGATTTGACACTTGTACTGTTTCTATCAATAAAGTTGTGGCTTCTTGTTGAATGAAAAAAAGAATAAAGCACCCAGCAAAACCATTAGTACTTTTAGGAAAAGAAAATGGGTGAAGAAAACAGATGATGGTGGTACAAGGTTAGTTACAAACATAATTATAAAATCACTCTCAATGAGGTGCTTCATATAGACTTTCTCTAATTTTTAAAAAGAATTACAATATTATCTTGCTTTCTACCTTTAAATAAAATCTAATAAAATAAAACACAACTCTTGACTAATAATACTGCTCTCCTCTTTTTTTGTATGTTAAAGCCCTTACACAATTCTAATTATGTATAAATCCTATAAATGTCAAACAGCTCTAAAACCTTAATTAACTTAAAGATTTGACCTAAGAATAGGTTAAAAGTTTTTAGTACTATATAATCACAAGTGTTTATGGCTTGCCAAAATGTGTAAATTATTTTAAAAAGGAAAATATCAAGGAAATGAAACCTTAATTTTGTTTTACCTTGAACCATGAGCATGGGCTCTTTGCCACCACCATGTGCCAGCATCTCCCTTCGATAGCGTTCCCCCATAGCCCTAGAGGAACAGACAGATAAGATTACAGTCACCTGTATTTGCAACCTTTTCAGGTTCCAGTCACAGCTATCTCAAGTTTCCCAAATGAACTGACAAGTAATATTTATTTACTTTAAAACACCTTGAGACAATTCCTGTCTTCATTCTTTTCCTGTTTCTAAAAATCCAATTCAGATTTTCAATTATATCGAAATAAATTCAGATGCAGTACACATTAAATATTATTTTGTCTGCTTTGCAGAATCTTTATTTTATTTTCTTGTTTACATCATTCATTTCCACAAGATTTTGAGTTACAAATTTTCTCCCTTTCTTTCCCCTTCCCCCAACCCCAAAACAGTGATCCCACTATAAAGCCCCTCCCCTGATCTGTTCTCTTTTATGTCCTCCTCCAACGCCCCTCTAACTTTCTGGTAGGGCAGGGAGGGTTTCCCTATCCCATTCTCTGTATGTCTTAATTCCCAGATGCATGTAGTCAATAATAATAATAATTATTATTATTACATATATATATATATATACACACACACACACATATATACACATACACAAACAAACATAGGTTTGTTTGTTGTTGCTGTTTTTAACATTTGATTGTAGAGCTTTAAATTCTAGATTCTTTCGGCTCCTCCCTCGTCACGCACACCCACTGGAAGGACAAGCAATTCAACACAGGCTGTGCATGTGTAATTACAGAGGACATCTTCATAGTAGACATATTGTGACAGTGATCATATGTCCCTCCTTCCTATCCCTCTCCCCCTTGTTCTATTGTCCACCCTATCCCTTTACTGAAGGTGTGCGCTTCCAGCAACCCTCCCCCAACCCCACCCTCTCCTCCATCATCCCGCCTCTCATCCCCATGCCCCCTACTCTCCTGTGTGGCATGATGCCCAGTTTAGAGTTTGTGTCATTCCTTCCTAAGACAAATTCAATGAGAGTAAATGAAAGTAAAGTTGTAACAGTTATCCCTTGCCTCTTCTATATGGGATGATTAACCCCATTTTGTCTCTCCCTGTCTCCTTTCATTCTAGTCCTCTCCCACCTCAGAATTTGAGCTTTTAAAGTATCATCTCTTCCTACTCAATTGATTCTGAACCCTCTATGTACACATATACACACATGCTCAGATATGTATTCATACGCATATATACCCTCATATATATATATATATATAGACAGATAGATAGAGAGAGAGAGAGATACACATTTGTATTCCCTTCACCAATC
>CM053596.1:146652028-146668807 GCA_028646575.1 Pseudocheirus occidentalis
AAGAAAAGAAAAGAAAAGAAAAGAAAAGAAAAGAAAAGAAAAAAATCCAATGAGAACCCTCAGTAAGTGACTTACTCTACCCCAGAATTACAGAAAAGATTAGGCTGAAAACTAAAGGCAAAAGAAAAGGGAGTCCTTGAGCAAATCCAAAGCCAATGCAGAGGAGCCTCCCACTATGACCACAAATGTCCAGGGCACATGTAACCTTCATGGCTCTGGGTATAAGGTTCCTGTGAAAAAACTTCAGGGTGTTCAGGAAGCCCTACTGTAGGGAATGTGGAAGTACAGGAGAGCAACGGTCAAGCAAAGCAACTTAAAGCCCTCAAACCAGGGTTGCTGAGGCCTAGAGCTGAGCTCTTTAACACTCTGTCCTAAGACACCAGAGAGCGCCCTAAAGAACCAGCACTCTGAAACTGCAAAATATAGGAGGGTGTAAATTTTTGTTCCTGAATGCAAAAGAGATTTGGGAGTGATATGGGGGAAAAGTCTCAGGGGGCATGGGATTTTTGCCCCACTGCTAAGCCTAGACTGTGGTCTGCCAAGTTGGACCTCAGCCAGGCTGCCACCCTTCTCCTTTCATCCTAGCAAATGAAGGTCAGTGCAGGAACCCAGATGATCCAGGGTAAGACCAATCAGGACCAATCAAAAACACAGCAGGAGACACAGTCTGGTCCTGACACAAAGCCCAAGTTTAGGATGAGATGAATCAAAGAAAAAGCCAAGCAATATATAAAAAATGATTGCAAGAAAGATTTAATTGCACTGATCAATGCAATGAACAACCATGATTCCAGGTAGTGAAGAATATGACTCTCTCACTTCCTGATAAGTGTCAAGTCATCTTAACAAGCATTTATTAAGTACTTACTATCCTCCAGGGAGTGTAGTAAGTGCTGGAGATAAAGGGGGGGAAAAAGTCTTTGCTTTCTAAGAACTCACAGTCTAATGGGGGAGACAACATGTGAACGGCTATAAACAAACAAGATACATTCAGTATAAATTAGAGATACTCTTAGATGAAGACATTAGCATTAAGAGAGCCCAGGAAAGGCTTCTTTCAGAAGGTGGGCTTTTTAGGTGGTACCTGAAGGAAGCCAGGTTGATAAAAATAAGGAGAGTGAGCGTTTCAGGTATGGCGGATAGGAGTTTCCTGTTCAAAAAACAAGGAGGTCAGTGTCACTATTAACACAGATGGAAGAGAATAAGGCATAAGAACTTGAGCAGATAGGTAGGAAGGTAAATGGGTATGATGAGCTTTAAAACCAAACAGAGGGTTTTATATTTTATATATTTATGTTTGACCTTGAAGGCAATAGGAAGAATTTACTGAGTAGGAGAGTGACATAGTCAGAACTATAATTGAGGAAGATCACTTTGACAACTGAGTGGAGAACTGCCTAGAGTAGGGAGGGACTTGAGGCGGGAAAACAATTACAGAGCTGTAGGCAATTATCCAGGCATGAAGTGTTAAGGACCTGCACCAGGGCAGAGGCCACATCAGAGGAAAGATATTTATATTTACAGCCTTTATGAGAGATGTTACAAAGGTCGAATCAACAGGACCTGGCAACTGATTGGATTTGGGGCATGTGAGAGAGCAAAGAGGCAATGATAATATGAAGGTTTCAAGCCTGGGTGACCAAGAGGATGGTAGTGACCTCAATAACAATAGCTGATGAACTCAATATGCAGAATAAGACATAAATTTTTGCCATGGCCAATGTAAGAATTCATTTTGCTTAACTATGCATAACTGTTACAGGGCTTTCACTTTTTTAAGTTTAGTTCACTAAAAAAAGTGAAAGCCTTGTAACAATTTCCCCAGTGTGGGGAAAAAATGGGAGAGAAAATAAATGTTTGCTAATTGAAAAAAAATTAAAATTAAGTGAAAGGATACACTAGGCTGGAAATTATGAATTTTTCACAATTGGGGTACAAAGGAAGAGTAAACATAAAGTGGTGAGGAGAATGGACATCAGATTAATTTCACTCGTTTGAAATTGAGAAGAGTCTTGAACACATACACAGTTTGATGTAGAAATATGATATTTTAAAGAAAAACAGCTCTGAAAGACTTAAGAATGTTAATCAATGGAATGACCAATCAATGGGGGACCTATGATGAAATATGTTTACAGAAGTGACAGATACAAAGTGTGGAAAGAGCCACTTTTTTTGGATATGGCCACTAGGTTTATTTGCAACAAGGGTCCCTCCCTACCCCTTTCCTTCATTTTTAATTGAAGCAGCTTAGTCAGTAAATATTTAGTAAGTACTTTCTATATGCCAAGCATTGCACTAAACCCTAGAAATACAAAAAGAGGCAAAAGACAGTCTCTGCCCTCAAGAAGTTCACAGTCTAATGAGAGAAATAATAAACAAACCAAAATGTACAAACAAGCTACACACAGGATAAGGAGGAAATAATTAAGAGAGAAAAAGTACTAGCTCTTAAGAGGGTTTGGCTCAGCAATGATGCAAAAAAAGAGAGCCACTGTAACCTTTTTTTCAAAGGAGTTGGGTTAGCAATAGTGATGCAAGAAAAAAAAAAGAGGACCACTGCAACACTTTTTAAAATGTAGAGAGGAAAAGAGAAAGTACTTCAGAGGACAGCACAGACCAGTAGAACTGTTTTGAAAATATGAATATTGATTGAATATGAAAATTGAATTTATTATATAATTTTTAAAAAGCAAGCTAAATTAAATGGACATTTATGATTTTACATAGTCTTCTTTTTATGTTCTGTTGTGAATATGGGAATGCTCAGCAGCTGATACAGTCTTGATTCTGCAGTCCAGAAGACCAGAGTTCAAATTCAGCCTCAGATACTTGCTATTTATGTGACTCTGAGCAAGTCACTTAATGTCTCAGTTTCTTCATTTGTAATATGGAGATATGTAGTACCAGTACATTATTTACAGCACTGACTGTGGCAATAAATGGTCCCAAGTAGTGCTTGATCACAAAATACAACAGATTCTCCATTTATCTTATTCTCCATTTATTTGGACACCAGAAAACTAAATCCCAACACCAGGAAACTTAAAAGCAACATAAAAGTTAATATATCACAATGTAGCAGAGAGCCATATCATCCTTTAGCCTTCCCACAAACCAATATAAGATCAATATTTATTCACAAACTTCTCTATCTTCTTGCCTGAACTCCTCTGTTTCTTCCACCATCTCTCTAGTTCTGACTCCCAGCTTCCTGTGGGCTCTGCTCCACCCTTCAGCAAAGTTCTCCCATCACAGGCTCCATGTAATTACATTCAGCCTATTAGGGGGCAGAGTTTACTTTCAAAGCAGGGGAGGTCTTCAAACACCCACCTAGGCCTATTAAGGGGCAGGGAAGATCTTCAAGTTCCCATTCCCATTACAAGATAATAAGAGCACCTATCTCCCAGGGTTTTTGTGAAGATCTGATAAGATAATAATTGTGAAGTGGTAAGCACAGTGCCTGGCATATAGCACATGTTACATAAATGTTAACTACAAAAGGATGTTAATGAGGAAGAGAAGTAGAGGGAGATTTTTTTGCCATTGTGCCTTTCCTTATTACTGTTTCTTCTGCTTAGGTTACACATCTTAACAAAAGACTCTACTAGAATTTTATTAAAAAATAAACATCCATGGAATATCAGACAAATTTTAATGGTGAACTCAGAAACTTGATTTTTAATTTAGTTAATATTGATTTTTAGTTTTGAATATCACTACCTTGCCAAAAATTAAATACTCTATTTGGAAAATCTATGAAGAGAGAATTTACTTCGTATACAGAATATCCTTAGTATTGTGTTTCTGTGTTCTCAGTCTGAAAAATACATCTTGATTTCAAATTATTTAGCTTATAAAACAAATTTTCAGGCAGCATTGCTGTGTTTACATTTAACACCTTTGGTTCTCCTACTTAATTATAACCATGTCTGTTCAAATATATAGCAACATTAGCTAGAAAACAATTATTTTTGGCTGAAAATACTTATTCAAGGAGTAACAGGGAAGGCTGGTGCTGTATTTTCAAAGTCAATAATGCTCTGCACAATGTGAACATTTTTCAAGAGTGTTATGGCCTTTTCTTTGTGTATTTCAAATAATAGTAAGTTTCAAAAGTTCCAGATCACAAAAACTTAAGATGTTGTAGATCCTCATTAGTGGACTTTCTCTAAGAGAGGCAGAAGTATGCAAGTTGTCATAAAGAGAGTACTCAAACTAATAATAAAAACCATCCTGATAAACTGAGTTTTCCTTTGTGTAGTTAGAAGTGACATTTGCCAGGTATGTGGCTTAATGGAGCATTTAAAAAAGTATGCATTTAGTTTGTCTATACCATCAATTTTTTTATCAATTATGAACAGTGAAAAGAATATTTTTGCTAAAAGCACTGATAGAATCAATATCATATAAAAAACATCCCAAGTAGGTGATGGATTCTAATGTAATACAAACATTTGTCTTATGCAACAACAGAAAAAGAATATCAATGAAGAGGTTAGCAAATATATTCTTTTCTGCTCTCTTAGTTCACCCTACTAAAGTTAGCACATATTTTGAGAGCAGGCAAAACGTCCCAACATGTTTCTGACCTAATTTCATACAATGAGTTATTTGGAATGTGAGTTACTTGAGGGCAGGTGACATAGTTTTATCTCTCTTTGTATCTCTAGCACTTTGGCACATAGTAGACATTTAATAAGTGATTATTGACCCATCATTATAGGAAGGAAAATCCAAAGATATTAGTATGAAGTGAAAAAAATTAGCACAATGCAAAGCAGAAACAATATTAGGCTGGGTTGTAAATGAGGCAATGTCTGCCCATGTCACCTTCTTATCAGCCCCTTTAAGTGCCCTTCCCACTATTGTGGTAAACCCTTCTAATGCTGCATTTCATATTTTAAACTTCTCCTTCCCCTCATCAAAATGTAGCTTATAATTTTTCAGATAATTGTCACAATGTAAAATACTCTCAAAAGAAAAGAATCTCGCCCATGCTATAAATCACTGATAAAGACATTAAAAATTTCTCTTCAAGGGGCATTTTCATTTTTAGATTTATTTACACATCAACCCCACAGATCTACCAGGGGAGCAGTAGAGGAAATATTTGTGCTCGGGAAGGCCTTTCTGGAAGCCTTTAAATGAGATGACTGACACTTAAGACTAACTCAGACCACCAGAGGGGACCAGTCTGACAAGAAGACAATGTAGCATCATCAAGACCTTCCATAAGCTATTGAGAAGCAGGTATGTGGAACAATCTGTCTCAGAGTCAAGCTGAGTCAAGCTCTCTGTCAAGCTCTCTGCAGGCTCATTTTCTGCCTCAATGGCTTTGTGTGGTTTTGTGAGGCAATACTAGTTGTGTCCTCAGTTACCCTTTTAGCATTTTGCAAAACAACTGATGTACCAAGTCAGAGCTAGCTTGGCTGCCATGTCTCTTTGCTTAGAAAGGAGACTCTTCTAAACCCCTCTGTCTTTTGCACTATTCTGACTACTTAGCATTTGGTTAAACTTCTTTAAATGTCCAACTGCCATCTTCCACAGTTAAGAGCTTACTTAACAAGTCAGGTCAGAGCTGGTACAATAGGATAGCACTTTCTTCTCATATGTCTTTTTTGTTCTGCTGTGATATCTATTTTGACCTCTGTTCTACTACGCCAACAACAGACCTGCACACACGGATGCCAACAAGGAAAGAACTATGCCTATAACTATTGGTCTCCTGATAGTTAATAACATACAACTGATTTCATTTTTATGATGTTGGTCAGTGTTCTCCATGTCTGGCTTTTTCCAACTCACTTATTTTAAAAAGTATTTGTGACATATATATATATATATATATATATATGATGAGATTTTTCAGCAGTCTTCAAATCTTTTGTCATCTTTCATTTCCAAACCACAAACATCATTCTCAACATGGTTTTCAGTTGTATCTTCCTGTGCTCTATATTCCACTGAATTCCCTGAGACTAGCAAGGTCTATGCTGACTTAGTATGGAGAATCTTATCAAATTCCTCAGGAAATTGCTTCTACTTCTTCAGCTTATGCTATAGATAATAGTGTGTAAGCAGCAGTTAACTTTGTAGCTGTTTATGATCATTATGAGTACTTCAAGGCCTTTCAAAACATATGGGAAAGCAACTCATCTAACTTTTTTTATTCATATCTACAAAGAAAAACTAACTATGAGTTACCCTTCTATTTTACTAACTTCCTTATATTTTCTGCTTTCATGTATGGCTAGAAGATAGAAGGCAAATTTGATAGAATTCCTCCCATAATGTGTCAATTTACATAATATGTCAATTTGGCAAAGGACATATATTAGGAATATCAAAAGTTAAATTATTGTTTGCAAATGGTTTATCATAAGAGCCTATTTCCTTGCAATTTACCAATAATACTGTGGAAGTAGAAGTTGGTTACACAAAGTTTAAGCACAACTTGAGTTTCTGATGTTTTATGAAAAAGAAAAAGTGCATCACCTGTTAGCTGGTTTTCTGGTGAAAAACCTCTGAATTTAGAGAGATTAGTGCCTTCCCCCATCAGATTACCTTACATTTACTCTGTATGTATCTTGTATGTACTTAGTTATCTTAAATAAAATGTTTTCTCTCCCATTAGATGACATTCTCCTGGAAGACAGTGATGATTTTTGCCTCTCTTCACATCTCCACTGTTTGGCACAGTATCTAGAACAGTATATATGTTATTCTGTCCCTAGTTTTAATAATTACTAAGACTCTTACATTTAAAAACATCAACTAAAAAATGGAAATGATGTGACTATGCATGATATGGTTCTTAACTTCTGAAATTAGTGATAAAGCAACTTTTAAATAAGGACATAACTATCACTTATTAAGAATTTATAAGGTCAAATCATGACATACATATATTTTAAAATAAAAAGAATGTTGAATATATTTTCCAAATGCTACAACTTTCTCAGTTGGGTTTAGCTCTCTTTTTTTTTTTAACAAGCAGATTTCAATGGAAGGGGGAGGAGAAGTATGGGTAATCTGGCAAATGATTCTAATATTTGAAAGAAGGGAAAAATAAAAATTATTAACTGGAGTAAAATATAAAATATTTAACTAATATATAAAATATTAGTCTCCATATTCCTTTTGTGGCAGAAAAAACTCAAGATTTCTGATAAAGGGAAGAGTAATATCTTAATTTATTTTGAAAAAATATTCACCTAATAACTTAAAAACAGTACTTCTTCAACTTTCTTAGCTTGGAAAGCTCTTGTATTTCAAACTTAGTTCCTAATTTCTGTGCTGAAAGATGTCTTCAATTTAATTTTAAAACCCTACCTATTAACTTTTCCTTAAAGTTGCCTAAAAGGCATAAAGGCTAAACATACACAATTAGGAAATATATCTTTCTAAAGGTTATGTTGTTGGTAAGATATAACTAAGTTAATGATGATGGCTAAAACACCTTTAACTCTAGGAACATTATAACCTTCTTCCATAAGTTTCATGAAAACATTCCAGAAGTTTATTATTATCCAGAAGCTGCAGATTCTGTAGCCCAAGGCTTACAATAATATGTCATTTGCAGGTCATGTTACTGCCTGTATTTTGTACAGTATAACTGACATAAATAAGATATGTAACTGATCCAATGAAATTATTAAAGTTGCCTGTTTTCTATCAACATATCATCAATCATGCCTGATTATCTTGTCTAAAAAACTTCCAAAATTTCTCATGCAACAGTGTTCTTCCTCCCCTCCTTCCCCATTTCTATTAGTAAGAAAAAAAATCTTACAGAACTTTGGCTGAAATCAATGGAAAACCTAAGTTCAATATCATTAGGGTGAATAGACAGATAAATTTTAAAAATTATACAAGTAATTCCAAGATACAGTTGATTCTACTAACCAGTGTTTCTATAAATCATGTATATATTTATAGAAACCTAATCTAAGTTTTAGGAGAGATAATGGCACTACTGTTATTTCAATGAATTCAATTCAACAAGCATTTACTAAGAGAACTGTTAGGTGATGATATAAAAATTAGAAAAGAAAAAGCTACTTTTCTGATCAAACTATGAGACTAGTGATAGGAAGTGATGTACGTAATAACTATTTATGAGATTTTAGCCTTTCTTCTGTAACTCAGTCTTCATGAAGGAAGTGGAACTTAAATGATAAGAGGCATGAGAAATAAGCATGTCTAAGTACAAATCTAATGACATGATCTACACCTAAATCTATGACCTCATGCTTTATGAAAAGTCTGAAAATTATTTAGGAGAAGATAAGAAAACTGAATAACATGAAGTACCTGAAGCTTATACTTTGTAATTTTGAAGCACATTGACTTCATATAGAGGGTTACCAGGGGTCCAAATAGAAATGGGGACCACCAATCCATACTAAGAATACCTGCACATACTGATAGTTTAAAAATGTAATGTTATTAAAAAGGTTGAGAGGCTTTTATTGGCATCTAGGAAGGGGAAGAAGTAACTAAGCTGCCCCTGCACGGCTCCCAAGTGAACACAGCATATTTTTCTTATATGATTGGGTTCCCAGGAAGGGGAGGGTTTGGTGCTAGGAAACTTTAGTGATTATGGAATAACAACAGCAGAAGATGAGAGACTTGGGCACCAGCTGAGGTTAAGCTGTAGGGACAGAGCAGATCCTGGCACAGATGAAGGAGGGCTGTCCTCCTGAGTCATGTCGCCTGGGGAGGTCAGTCTGTGCCGGGGGCTCTGTGGCTCTCAAGAGCCCTGAAAAAAAAGTAATGTACTTATTTTTTATTGAATTTTTATTTATCTTAAATATTTTCCAATTATATTTTGATCTGGTTTGGGCCACTGTTGAGAATGTTGCTAGACACATTTGACACTTCTGACCTACATACAGCACAGTGGAAAAAATGAGCCCACGTGGCTTTCTACATTAGTACTCTGAATATGGGGGGGAGGATAGGTTTGAACTTGAAATATTTATAAAGTATATGTTATCAAAATATTGTGCTTTCTTGATCTTGCTTGTATCACATAGCTGATTTTATCATATTCAAGAATGGTGAATTAGTATTAATGTTTTAATATTCACATAATCATTGTAAAAGCCTAAGTAACATACCAATCATACCACTTTGACAAGAAAGGCAACAATCTATTTCAATAAAGTAGTTTTAATAATAAGTAATGGGAAATCTTTAAAACAGTTCTGACAATGAGTAATTTCAGACTTCTTCAGAGCAGCAATGAAAAATGATTACAATCAGGGTTAGAATTCAGTTTCTAAAGCCTCAAATCCTTATCTAACCCCAGCTTGACTCTGAAGGGAGCCACCACACTGATCTCAAGATCCATTCTTTCTTAAAATCCCAACTTAATTAACAACAAATAAATCTGACTGCTTGTTGCAACTGAGTTCAATGTTATCTAAAGTTATCCTACTTCTTTTGGACATAGAACTCTTCTTGATAATTAACATGTCCACGAAAACATTTTATTCTTTTCAACATATTTTTTAACTCTATATTCATCTGAACCCTACCTTTAATAAATGTTCAGTTTAATGGCTACACCGTGTTTTAAGAGGGAAAACTAATTAAGAAAAGCAGCTATGAAACAAATATAAACTATCACTTGATTTACAGACATTCATTGTCTTCATTTGATGGAATTAGTACTGTGAAATGGTTGTTCAAACAGCACTTTGGCTTAAGTGGAAAAAACTATTACAATAATTGTATAAATCGTTTCAAATACTGTTTGATTTTTAGATTTTAAGTGTCTGGACCTTTCTAAATCCTCTATGACAATCTGGTTCACTCTTCATTCTCTAATCAATCACCAAACTATTCCAAAGCTGCATTTAGACACAGAAAAATACACATGTGACAAGAACAACCACATGATCTACAAGTCTGAAATCTGAAGGTAATGCATATTAAAGGAAGATAATTTACTGAGTGATCTCTTTTACAATTGATTAATATATACTTTATAAATATAGGGTATAAATGACACCAAGACAAACTGGTTGGGTGTATTATACTTGAAGGCAAGTATAAAGTTTCAGAAAGCCCCTAATGGTGCAAGAAACTAGTCAACTTTCTCAGGGAGACCTCTGGTGGTCAGGCAGATCACCAAGAACAGCCTTTGTGGAAAAACAAAACCAAATCTGGATCTCTACTTGTTTAAGGGGCATCTTAAACACTCTGAGAGGTTCTATCTGATTTTGTCCTTCATCAATCTCTTATTAGACCATTTCCAATTACACAAAAATGTTGCAATAATTTTCCTCAAATACCATTTTCATAGAGAAACTACCCTATTTAAAGAAGAATCTATGCTGGATTTTGGTGTATTTTATTCAATCTTACATCAATATAGCCTTTGAAGTTTTTTTTTTATCAATTATCTTCTACCCATATCTTACCAACCTTGTTTCCCTTTGCTCCCATATGTAAGTCGAGACAAACCACTGGTATTTTGTACAGAAGTCATTCATTTCTAAGTTTGTATTTTGAATTTTCCATGACCTTCCCCTTGGATGTCTTTCTTTTAAAAATCTATGTATATCACCTTTCAAAACTGATTGAAAACTATTCTATTCTACAAACTGTTCTCTCAATAATCTAACTTCATTTTAAGCACAGTTTTTAAAAACTCAGCTTCACTTCAGAACTCATCTACTCAGTTTGAAAAATATAACTTGCATTATTGATATTTATTGATATTCATTTATTCTATCTCCCAACCACATTGTATATTCTTCAAAGACAGCCTTTTATTTCCTCTGTACTGCCCAACAGTGCCAACACAAAGTGGCTGCCCATTTCTTCGTAGGAATTGTGAGATTACTGGAGTTTTGTTAGATTACCTCATTTGGGCACAGAAGTTTGCTATTCAAATCATGGGAATTACTTAAAAGTTTACCTGGTAGTTTCTAGACTGTGAAGTAAGAATTCCTACACCTGAAAACCCTGTCTCGTCCTTGGATTTGGAGGAAAAGAATTTCTCATTTCAATCAGTCCTACCCTTGTTACCCAGTCCAATGAAGTGAATTTAAATTACCATGAATTCATTCACTCAATGGAGTCTTCTCCTTAAATTATGATAGGTGCCATCCTCTCATTGGATCTTTCATTAGTATTTCTTTTCAATTACAACAAAATGCTCTGGTTGGGAAGAAAGGATATCAAGAGATTTAGTTTTGAATTATATTTTGTCTATTGTATGATCGGGGAGTCACATTCCTCATCAGTAAAATGACGTATCAGACCTTTACTGCATCATAGATTCCTCTGGCAGTCAAGTGAAGCCTATGGACTCTCTTCTTAGAATAATGTTTTAAAATGCATAAAATAAAATATGGAAGATTACAAAGGAAACCAATTACATTGAAATATTTTTTAAAAAGAAAACACAAGTTCACAGGCCACAGATTAAGAAGTCCTGGGAAATGTACTCCTTCATAGTTCCAACATTTTTATGATTCTATCCTCAAGGAGAGTGTCTTACCATGTCAACCACTCTGTAAAGTTAAAATGTCTATGGCAGGAAAGCAGGCATAGCCCAATATCCTAAACCATATACCAAGATAAGGTGAGTACAAGATTTGGACATAAAGGATACCATAAGCAAATTAGGAGAGCAAGGAATAGTTTACCTATCAGATCAATGGAGAAGGGAAGAATTTATGACTAAGAGATAGAGAAAATTATGAAATACAAAATGGATAATTTTGATTACATTAAACTTAAAAAGTTTTGCACAAACAAAACGAATGTAAACTAGACTGGAAGGAAAGCAGAAAACAGGCAAACAATTTTTATTGCCAACATCTCTGAAAAAGGCCTCATTTCTAAAATATACAGAAAGCTGAGTCAAATTTATAATATAAGTCATTCCCCAATTGATAATCAAAGGATTTAAATAGACAGTTTTCAGATGAAGAAATTAAGTAGTTATATGAAAAAATGCTCTAAATCACTACTGATTAGAGAAATGCAAATTACAACAACTCTGAGGTACCACATCACACCTATCAGACTAGCTAACACGACAAAAAAGGCAAATGATAAAGATTGGAGAAGATGTGGAAAAATGGTACACTACTGCATTGTTGGCAGAGTTGTGAACTGATCTAACCATTCGGAAGAACAATCTGGAACTACACTCAAAGGGCTATAAAACTGTACGTATCCTTTGATCCAGCAACACCACTACTAGGTCTGTATCCGCAAAAAGATCATAAAAAAGGGAAAAGAACCCATGTATATAAAAGATATTTATAGTAGTTCTTTTTGTGGTAGCAGAGAATTGGAAATTGAGGAGATGTCCATCAAGTGGGAAGTGGTTGAACAAGTTATGGTATATGAACGGAATGAAATACTACTGTTCTGTTGAGAGCCAAAATATCTGATTCTGATGATTCCTGGGTGGGCAGCTCCTATGTAGATGTCCTTTTGGCTTTGGTTTTGAAGTCTGCTCTCAAAGAGTATCCTTTGTTATGTGACTGCATATGAAAGCAGTTAACCTACAACTAGAACAAAGGCTTTTCCTAAGACTTTTTGGTGCCTAGATAACAAAGCCTTATCAGATTATCTTTTCTGTGCTACTTCCAGGATATGACAAAGATAATAAGAAAACTTGAGTGCTTTTTTCCTTTTTCTCATTTGCCCTATAAAAACTTTGTCCTAAGAATCAATAAATGGAATCCAGAGTTCTTCCTTGAACAACCCACATGGTGTGGTGATTTCTTATTCACATCTCTGACCAAGCTTAGTGCTGGACACTGAGCAGGCCACAGCACTGTTCTGTAAGATATGATGAGTAGTCAGATTTCAGAAAAACCTTGAAACACTTACATGAACTGATGCTGAGCGAAGTGAGCAGAACCAAGAGTACATTATACACAGTAACAGCAATATTTTGTGATGATCAACTTTGATAGACTTAGTTCTTCTCAGCAATACAATAATCTAAGACAATTCCAAGGGACTCATGACAAAAAATCCAGTGGTCTGCAGAGAGTGGCAACTTCTCAGGCAGTTTTGGATTGTTAACTGCCCTCCTCCACTCCATTACTGCTGTCAATCAGCAGCAACCTCTTTCTGATTTTGCACCTCTGTGGGCCCTTCCTCCCCTCCAGTGGCAGTCAGGGACAACCCTGGCTCACTCCTCCTCCCTTGCTTGGGATCCTTCCCCCACCCTTTCCCTTGCTGTCAATTAGCATCTTTGTTCTTTGTAAGATTGTTTCCCAGCCACTGAGAGGTAATGGGGGGGTTTCCGGGTGACTTGCCATTGGGGAAGATTTTGGTGCCAAGACTTGAGTCTGCCTCTCAGTCAGTGGGAGAGGGGACAGTCAGGGAAGGGGGCTTGACTGCGTTAGGGTTTAAAACCCTGCTCCCTCCATATTCCCTTGCCTCTTTCTCATGATCAGTCATTGGAAAGACTGCCCTCTTCTCCTGGGGAAGAGAATAAATTCCTGTTCTCATCCTAAGAGATCTCTGCATTTTTAATTATGGGGTTTTTCATTCCAAACACAGTGCACATTCAGATAAAGAACTATGGAGTCTGACTGCAGATCACAGTATACTATTTTCTCTTTTTTATTCTTCCTCATGGTTTTTCCCCTTTTCTGATTCTTCTTTCACAACATGACTATTGTAGAAATATGTTAAATATGATTGCACATGCATTGCTTATATCAGATTGCATGCCATCTTGGGGAGGGAGAGGAGAGAGAGGGAGGAAAAAATCTGGAACTGAAAATCTTGTAAAAGTGAATGCTGAAAACTATCTTTGCATATAACTGGAAAGAAACCAAAATGTTATTTAAAAAAGAATATGTCATGGGGCGGCTAGGTGGTGCAGTGAATAGAGCACCAGCCCTGGAGTCCGGAGGACCTGAGTTCAAATCCGGCCTCAGACACTTAACACAAAAACTAGTCGTGTGACCTTGGGCAAGTCACTTAAGCCCAACTGCCCTCCAAAAAGCAAAAAGAAAAAAAAAGAATATGTCTATTGCAGGATGTAAATAAATGGAATATGAAACATCATGCCACATGGAATATTATGGTCATGGTCATTACCATTATCCAAAATTTCAGAAGCAAAACAGAAATAAAAAACACTTTGATTCTGCAAACAAGTAGAAAAGATCTAGGAATCAGAATGTGAGAAATGAAAGGAACCTCAGTGGTTATATAATCCAACATGAAGACTATTAGAAAGAGAAAATGTCTCAAGGAAGCTCATTAAAGTCTTGGAGAATTCTAATCTTTGGTGAATATCAGACCATATCTGAATATCCTGGATCCTCTCCTCTATTACAAACTCTAGGAGAAAATGATCACTTCCCTCCAAGATTTATATCATTTCTACCTCAGCAATCAATTCCTCCCTGGATAGAAGTCATCAGTTCTTACTGGTTCTTTCACCTTTTTAACAAAGAAATTATCACTAAGGTATGTCAAAAAGTTATCCTGTCTGCCTTTGGAAGAGATATCTAGAAAACTGATAACTAAAGTCTCACATCACTATTATATCATGTTTAGGATTTAAGTTTGTGAACTATTTTCCAGATTCCTCATCTGTCTCCTCTGTACTTCCTGATGGTCTGTAGAAAGTTTCGATGACAAAATCATTTTTCTCCCTCCACTGACTTTCACCCAAATATTATGTCATTCTTTGTCTGTGTTTACCAGATTTCCTCACATGACTATATTTTCTTAACTTAGCCCCACCTTTACATTGTCATACTCTCTAAATGTCTTTTATCTTTCAGGATCATTTGTTAATTGTCATTTGAACTTTTTCCAATTTAATACTATATACACTAACGTGTATGTGTGTATGTGTGTGTGTGTGTGTGTGTGTGTGTGTGTGTGTGTATACTGGTAATTAAAATAAAACATAGCACTTAGGTTTATAAATTAACTATATCAATACTTGGGATTGAGTAGTAAGGGTGACCCTGGGATCTCATAGGCAATACCAGAAAATCACATGTTCTGGCAGCTTATAGCAAGTTAGAAAGGCTTTAGGTAAGGGCTCACTGATAACT
The DNA here is from genome assembly GCA_028646575.1 of Pseudocheirus occidentalis. Taxonomy (NCBI): domain Eukaryota; kingdom Metazoa; phylum Chordata; class Mammalia; order Diprotodontia; family Pseudocheiridae; genus Pseudocheirus; species Pseudocheirus occidentalis. The sequence continues at coordinate 146,667,097 of CM053596.1, forward strand.
GGTAACCTGCTAAGCTAAGTTGCAAAAAATTTATTCTAAGGGTCATATGGTGAATTGTTGTTCATCACAACAACTAAAGAACAGTATAAACTAAGGCATAGCAACATGGGAACCTGCATTAGTCTAGGACAGTGGTTCTCAACCTGTGGGTTGCGACCCTTTTGGGAGTCGAACAACCCTTTCACAGGGGTCGCCTAAGACCATTGGAAAACACATATTTCCAATGGTCTTAGAAACTGAGACACCCCTCTGCTATCCATCTCCAGGCAGATCCACCCACATGCAGATATGCCCACATAAGGGTCATGGCATTAGGAAGGTAGAGAACCACTGGTCTAGGAAGTACTTTCACCAATGAAATTATGAATCTTTTTTTTATTGTTATTAACTTTTGTTTATTTTTAGTTTACATCATTCATTTCCACCAGATTTCGAGTTATAAAGTTTCCTCCCCATCTTTCACCTACCCCCACCCCAAACAGCAATCCCACTGTATACCCTCTCTCCTTTATCCTCCCCCATCTCCCCTCTGACTTTCCAGTAGGGCAAGATGTACCTCCCTACCACAGTGCCTGTATATCTTATTACCCAGTTGCATGTAAATAACAATAATTATATTTATATATATATTAACATTTGATTTTAGAACTTTAAGTTCTAGATTCTTTCCCTTCTTCCCTCGTCACCCACCCCTACTGGAAAGACAAGCAATTCAACATAGGCTGTACATGTGTGATTACGCAGAACATCTCCACAATGGACATACTGCAAAAGACTGACCATATTTCCCTTCTTCCTATCCTGCTGCCCACTTGTTCTATTCTCTACTTTGTCCCTGTCCCTTTACAGAAGTGTGTGCTTCTAAAACCCTTCCCCTCAACCTGTACTCCCATCCATCATTCCCCCCTCTCATCCCCTTCCAACCTATTCTCCTGTAGGGCAAGATACCCAATTCAGAGTGTATGTCATTCCTTCCCTAAGCCAAATTCAAGGAGAGTAAAGTTGGCCCATTCCCTTTTGCCTTCCTGTTCTTCCCCTCTATTGCCACAGTTATCCCATGCCTCTTCTATATGAAATGATTAACCCATTCTGTCTCTCCCTGTCTTCTCTGATTCTATTCCTCTCCCACCTCCCAATTCCACCATTTAAAATATCATCCCTTCCTATTCAATTGATCCTGTGCATCTGTCTATGTACACATATATATACATAGACATATATATGTACTATGTATATATATACATATACACACACACATAGTACATAGACATATATATACATACATTTATATTCCCTTCACCTCTCCTCATACTGAGAAAAGTTTCATAAGTTACAATTACCGTTTTTTCATGTTGACATATAAATAGTTCAACTTTGATAAGTTCCTTATTAATTCTTCTCCATGTTTAACCTATCATGCTTCTTGTATCTGAATGTCAAAGTTTCTATTCAGTTCTGGTTTTTTTCAGCAAGAATTCTTGAAAGACCTTGACCTCATTGAATGACCATATTTTCCCCTGGAACATTATACTCAATTTTGCTGGGTAGGTGATTCTTGGTTTTAATCATAGCTCCCTTGATCTCTGAAATATTATATTCCAGGCCCTTCCATCCCTTAGTATAGAAGCTGCTAGATCCTGGATTATCCTGATTGTGTTTCCACAGTATTCAAATTGTTTCTTCTTGGCAGCTTGTAATATTTGCTCTTTGA
>CM053596.1:146669307-146691016 GCA_028646575.1 Pseudocheirus occidentalis
TGTCATTTTCCTGGTTTGTCATCCTAGCCAGTCTGACTGGTGAGATGTGGTACCTCAACGTTGTTTTGATTTGCATTTCATGAATCAATAGTGATTTGGAGCATTTTTCCATGTGCGTAAATATATCTTTAATTTCTACCTCTGTAAATTGCCTGGGGAAATCATTTAACCTTGTTTACCTTGGTTTCCTCGTATGTAAAAAGAACTGGAGAAAGAAATGGCAAACCACCCCAGTATCTTTGCCAAGAAAACCTCAAATGAGATCATTAGGAGTCGGACGTGACTAATTGACTGAACAACAACAAATACCACATGGGACTTGTTTGTACATATTTATTTTCTTGTGTTCTCCCCCATTAGATTGTGAGCTCTTTGAGGGCAAGAACTATCTTTTGCTTCTTTTGGTATCCCCAAGAGTTAGCGCAATGCGTGGCATGTTTCTAATAAGTGCTTAATAAATGTTCTTTGACTAACAAAGCATATACATACACACATGTAGAATTTTTTGCAGATATTCATTAGACTCAATAAGGATATGAGTAGAGACAGGAAAAAGCGAGTGAGGTATAAGAGGTAGAGTAGATTAGAGTAAGGAATAATCACAAGCAAAACAAACTTTGGAAGGTTAATTACAAAGGGTGATTAAAAAGAGAAAAAAGTATAAGAATTAAAGATCAGAGTATGATGGGCATTGTGAAGAGAGGAAATTCAAAAGAGTAGGAGCAAATCATTTAGAGATTATTGATGGGAATCACTTTTTCTACCTACTTAAACTTTATAAAGAGGGAGATGATGAAAAGAGAAAAAATCCTAAGTGATTGTGATAAATAGAAACATACAATTAATAGTCTTAACAGTAAATGTGATTAGTATTTACTCATATGAAGAGGTTAGCAGAATGGATTAGAAAGCATAATCCAACAATTTGTTTTTTAAGAAGCACCTTCAAAACAAAGGATTCACACAGTTAAATTGAGGGGCAAAAGCAGAATTTACATTTCAGCAGTTATTAAAAAAAGCAAACTAATAAACTGGACAATCACATAAGAATTAAGGGAAATTGGGGCAGCTAGGTGGCACAGTGAATAGAGCACTGGCCCTGGAATCAGGAGGATCTGTGTTTGAATTCAGACTCAGGCATTTGACACTTACTAGCTGTGTGACCTTGGGCAATTCAGTTAACCTCAATTGTCTTGCCTTCCCCCCTCCAAAAAAAATAAAGAATTAAGGGAAATTATTAAATTTCCAAAAATAAAAAGTAAAAAAACAATTTACAGCAAATGAAAATGAAGGAAATCATTAGAAACTTATATGCTAATAAAATATAACTGAATTGGATAAATATTTATAAAAATAAAAATATACAAATAAGAGGTTAAGAAATAGGAAATTAACCTAATATCAGGAAAAGGAATTGGATAGATCACAAATAAAACCCTAGCAAAGTAAGTATGAGTACTAAATAGATTTTGTAAGTGAATTCTATCAACAGTTCCAATAGTAGATAAATTGTTTGCAAAAATAGGAAAAGAAGGGATACTACAAAGTCCTTTGATATAGGTATTTTCTTGATAACTAAACTGGTGAGAGAGAAAAACCTACAGATGAATATCCCTAATGAATATCACTGCTAAATTGTTCTCTAAAATGTTAGCAAAGAGGTTATAACAATGTATTGAAATGATTACACCCTGTGCCTAGTTGAATTTATACTAAAGTTCATTATTAGAAGCTATATACATAATAGACTATCATTTTTGGATTTTTAAAATTAATTTTATTTGTTTTAGTTTTCTACATTCACTTCTATAAGATTTTGAGTTCTAAATTTTCTCCCTTTCCATTCCCTCCCCTCTCCCCAAGATGGCATGCAATCTGATTTAGGCTATACATGTATAATCTAGACCACCATTTTGTAATGACAAGAACTATAAGAATTATATGACTATGTCAAGATGCAGAAGAGGCTTATAACAAAATTCAGCACCTCTTTGTGTTAAATATTTTTTGTGATATTTTCTAAAAGAAAGAATTAACATTATATATCTGTAATGAAGACTCACTAGAGGTCATTCTAGTAAAATTGGAAATAAATCAAAGATAGTGACTTTTATTTGATATGATTCTAGAATATGAATGATAACAATAAGACAAGAAAAAGAAATTGACAGAAAAGCATAAAGAAAAAATAAGATTATAATTTTTGAAGATAATTTTTTGATATATTTCAAGAATCCTAGAGAAACCATTAAAAATAAATTGAAACCATATCTTCAGTAAAATAGCAGGATATAAAATAAATCCATTTTGGTATTCTACTAAAAGTAATAGCAAAAAGGCATAGGAAAAAAAACAGTTTCTTTCAAAATACCTACAGAATGTATAAACTATCTGGTAGATCAGTTATACACAGTTTAAGATATAGAAATTATGCTTGCTGCTGGTTAGGTGGTGCTAGATGTATCACCAGCCCTGGAGACAGAAGGACCTGAGTTCAAATCCAGCCTCAGACACTTAACACTTAGTAGCCTGTGACCTTGGATAAGTCACTTAACCCCCACTGCCCTGTCTTCCCCCTCCAAAAAGTTGAAAATAAAAAGAAATTATGCTAATTCAGGTATGAAACTTTCTTTATAGAAATAAAGACAGACCTAAATTATGAGAAGTATATTAACTGCTCTTGGTTAGACTTTGCTGATTAAAAAAAAATGAAAGTGCTTCAAAAATTGATTTACAGATTTTGTGCCATACTAATCAAACTACCAAAGGATTACTTTATAGAACCAGAAAAAAAAATGGTACTGTGACTAACAGTACCAACTTTGATCACAATTTATTTTCATGATTTCCTTTTGAGATTCCTGACAAATTATTTCTCCAGATGAAGTGCCTTTTTTTGCAATTGACTGAGGTTTTACCTTGTACCTACATTAAATTGACAAATCTGTCAAAAAGAAAATCTAATAAAAACGATTAATTTTTGGAACTAAATTTTAGACTGATAGGGCTACACTAACACACTGTTGGTATAGCTGTGATGCAATCCAGCTATTCTAGATAGCATTTTGGTTCCATCCACCAAAAATCATTGAACTGTGCAAATCCTTTTAACCACAAATACCACTGTTAAGCATATACCCCAAAGCATATACCCCAGAGTGATCAGAGACAGAGGGAAAGGATCCATGTGTATAAAAAAAATTCATAACAATACTTTTTGTTGTGACTGAGACCTAGAATTCAGGTGGTTGCTCCTCAGTTGGGGAATGACTGAACAAATTGTGTTATACATGAATTTAATGGAATTAAATTTATTATGTTATAAGAAGTGTTGAAAGAGAATTTTAAAAGATTCAGATAATCCTAAGAAGATTTCTGTGAACTAATACAAGAGGAAGTGTACAGAATCAGATAAACAGTTTATACAGTGACTGCAGCCTTGTAAAGAAACACAACTTTGAAAGACACAAGAACTATAATCAATTCAGTCACAAATTATGACCAGAATATGCATGCTTCCTATGACTTGTAAAGAAGTGGTAAATTATAATTGTTTAGTAAGACACACATTTTCAGGCACAGCCAACACGTGAAATTATTCTGGGTTGACTATACTTTATTGGGGGGGAAGATGACAGAATAAGTGGTATTGATAGTGATACTTTAAAAAAAGGAAAAGAAAGAAAAGAATAAAACCAACGACAGCTGATGCTAAAGAAACATGTTCTTTATTCCTAGTACTATATAATTGCAAGAAAGGTAAATACCATGTCCCAAAACCACTTTCCTTTCTTTTATCTTTGTATTACCTTTATTTAACTAGATTAAATAGTAGCTTTCTCTCTGTCTTTTAAGAATATAGATTTCAAAATGCCATCCAACTATAACATTTCAATTAGTTCAGTTAAACAGAAGGCAATTCAGTAGCTGTACAAAGAACAAATTATATAAAACAAGTTAATAGTTTTGTATGTAACCTTTTTTGCATAATGAAACATTCATTTTTGTTGATCTTAATTATATTCATGATAGAGAAAGACTTTAAAAATAAGAAGCCATGAAGACTTGTGGCATCTTGTGGGGGTCAATCTACCTCTTTATCTGAATGAATTTTTTTTTAATTTAAATTTATTTATTTACTTTTAGTTTACAACATTCAGTTCCACAATCCTTTGACTTTCAAATTTTCTCCGACTTCTTCTCCTCCCACTCCCACGGTGGTGTGCAGTCAAATATAGGTTCTACAAATACCTTTACGTTGAACATTAATCAAGTTGTCAAGAAGGATTATAACCTATAGAGTGAACAGTGAGAAAGAAGGAGCAAAAGAGAAGGAGCAAGTAATTTGCTTGAGTCTGCATTCAGACTCTGTAGTTCTTTCTCTGGATGTGGATATTCCTTTCCATCATGAGTCTTTTGTAGCTGTCTTCTAACCTTGCATTGCTGAGAGGAGCCCAGCCTGTCAAAGTTAGACGTTACACATACAATGTGTCTATAATTCTATACAAAGATCTCCTGGTTCTGCTCTCCTTACTCAGCATCAGTTTATATAAGTCTCTCCAGGTTGTTATGAAGTCCATGTGCTTCTCATTTCTTATGGCACAATAGTATTCTGCTACATTCATATACCATAACTTTAAAGTTAGCCACTCCCCAACTGCTGGGCATCTCCTTGATTGCCAGTTCTTTGCCACCACAAAAAAAGCTGCTGTACATATTTTTGTACATATGAAATCACTAATATGATTTCTTTGGGATACAGCCTTAGAAGTGGTATTGCTGGGTCAAAGGGTATGCACTTTTTTATAACTCTTTGGGCATAGTTTCATATTGCTCTCCAGAATGGTTGGAACAGTTCACAACTCCACCAACATTGCATTAGTGTTCCAGTTTTTCCATATCCTCTCCAGCCTTTATCATTTTCCTGTCTTGTCATGTTAGCCAGTTTGACTGGTGAGATGTGGTACCTCTGAGTTGTTTTGATTTGCATTTCGATTTAGTCTTGCTTTTTTTTATACTGGTACCATCAGTTGAACTTTGGAGATTTTCTAAGACTTCTTTTTTGTTGTGGTTATTTGTTTGTTTTTACTGCTAATAGCACAGGTATAAGTAGAATAATAAAGGTGTTGTAGGTTGGAGAAAGTCAAGAGACATAACTTCTAGTCAAGCCTCTCTTAGCAAGTAAATGTCTGAATGCTGACAAATCATTTCACCTTTCTGGACATCAGTTTCCTTAGCACTATGAAGAACTAGATCAATTCTGAGCCTTCTTCATCATGAGTTTATGGAAGGAAGGTAAATGTTATTTTGATCTTTAAACTGTAAGGACCGTTACAGCCTATATTTCCAGATTTCTTAGACATTACTCTTCATCATGCACTTTGTGGTCTAACCAAACTCACCCATGGCACTCCATCTTTCATCTCTGGGCCTTTGCTTTGGATTTATACATTTATTTTGTATATATTTTGTAAATGTCATATATTCATATTTTGTCTACCCCAATAAAATGTTAGTAGCTTTTGGCCAGAGATTGTTTTATTTTTGTCTTTCTTGTCTCCAGCACCTAGACTAGTGCCTGGCACATAGTAGACACTTATTAAATGCTTACTGTTTGATTATTCTTGAGTGTTTCCTTTGAAATTTCTTTATTCGTGCTTCACAGTCTGTGGAACCGTATATTTTATGTGTATGTATATATTTGTATATGTATCCATATACATACATATGTACATGCTAGAGAGTGAACTTTAATAATTTTCTTGACAAACTCAGATTAATTTTACCATTATATAGAGTGAGGGGATATAAGAGTAATTTGCATTTGGTCATGGATTATATTAGAGTAAGTATTTGTCATATACAATATTCAGAACACTATCTACTCAGTATGTATTATTAATGAGAACAGCCCCAGGTTTATTAAGCAGTTGATTAGAACATTTTTGTTAGCCAAAGTTTCAGAAGCTCTGATGAAACAAAACCAATGACAGCTGATCCTAAAGAAATATGTTCTTTATTCCTAGTATTGTATAATTGCAAGAAAGGTAAATATAGTTTCCCAAAACCACTCATTTCTTTTATCTTTGTATTACCTTTATTTAACTAGATTAAATAGTAGCTTTCTCTGTGTCTTTTGGGAATATGGATTTCAAAATGCTATCCAACTATAACATTTCAGTTATGCTTAGACAATTGTTTCAAATGCCAAAAAGATTTGCCTTTTCCTTTGATAGAGTTTAAAATAGTTTCTTTGGCAGTATAGTCACATACTTGCTCTTTTCCTCTCTGTAATTTATTCTGAGTCCACACATGTCCTTTGTCAAGTTGTACTCATTCGGTGATGAGCTATGAGCTTTTCCTTTTGGTGGATGTGTTTTTTAGTCTACCTTTTGTAACTTACTGAGTAGGATAAGGTTCTAAGGGTGAGAAACTTGTGGCCTTGAGGCCACATATGGTCCCCTAGGTCCTCAAGTGCAACTGAATCCAAATTTCATTGAACAAATCTCCTTAATAAAAGGATTTGTTCATGAAGTTTAGATTCAGTCAAAGGGCTGTGCTTGAGGACCTAGAGGGCCACGTGTGGCCTTGTTCCTCACTCCTAGAGACTAAAGACTATATTTACCCGTGATTTTAGCCTATATTCATTGTTCACATTTAATAATATTTATATTTGCAGTAAGACTTCTCTAGACCAAAACTCTGATCATCAAAATCAGTCTAGAATTAAATTAAACATCTTTCCCTCTGCCATTACCTTTTTATACCCAAGTAAATTTTCCTATTTTTATTATTAGTAATAATACCACTCTCTTAGTCTTTCAAGATTGACAATCCAGAGCCATCTGTGATGGCCCTTTCTCTTATTTTCTGTGGTCAATGAATTGCCAAGAAGCACTTTTGATTCTGCATCAATAATCAGTAGTCAGTAGCACCAAACATTTATTAAGCTTAAACTATGTTCAAGACACTGTACTAAGCATTGGGGATTCAAATAAGAAAACAGCCTCTGCTCTCAAAGAGCTTTCCAAATCTGTTGCAATCTCTTGATGGGTTTCCTGCTGAAGGAGTTTCTGAGGAGCATAGTAGGGGAATCCAGTCCAAGGAATAGAACTAGTAGGAAATGAAGAATTGGCTGCTCTTTCTTTTTTAAGTTGAGGCTTTGGGAGGAGTTCTTTGTTGTACTTTCCAGCCCTTCAATCAGACAGGCAGAGGGTATTGGGGGAAAAAATGTGAGTAGCAAAGATGATGGTATCTCAAAGAATGAATTTCCTGGTGAAGAGGTTTCCTGGGAAACTGATGATGGTGAAGTCCAGCCCAGGGAGTGTAGCTCATGCATCTCTACCAAAACTATAACAGCTTTTTTATTTACCCAAGGTATTAAAAAGTAGAGTGCTGATCTTAGGAGCATGGGTTACATGGAGCAACCACATGTATTAGGCATGGAGTTCTGATCTTAGGAGCAAGGAATGCATTTTTAATGGTCTTTGTTATACTGGGAGGAGCAGCATATTTTGGACATAACCTATTGTTTAGGATGTTGTAACATACACTATATTTGACTGTATTCATGGAGGAGGATGATAGCATGAGACTAGGTAGTCAACAGTGCTTTTCTAAGGGATATGGCTGAGGCCCCAACTGGGTTGTATTTCACCTTTGGTACAGTACAGATGTATATTCTTATCATTTTTTTGGCAAAATTGGTTGTAGACTATGTTTTTACTTGTCTCTACTTATAAATATCAAAGCAATATTTTGTTTATATCTTTAAACATATTTGTTAATAAACAATTATCAAATGCCTCTACTAAAGTACAACATAGAACTATGGTAGGTGGTAGGGATAAAATGATGCAGAAGACGTGGCCTTCACCCTCAAGGAGCCTATTTGTGATGGATCAGTACTAATAGTGGTTGGCTATTATTAGTAATGTCTACAAAACTTAAACTGCTCAATAATAGCAGACTATTTCTGTATTGATTATGAGTTAAAGTTTCTCCTTTAAAAATACTTGATATCTGTCTTCATTATTTTAGCGTGTCATGTTTGCCTGATTTCTAAAACAAACAAAATCCTTACGTACTAGGTCAGTTATGGGATGTCAGCATCACTCTTAACTGCATATGGTTTCATTTTTTCAGTTTCATGGAAAGGGGGAAATGTTGTTCTGGTCTGAGTTGGAGTGAATAGCTTCTGGGGTCTCTTCCAGCCCAGAGATTCTGTGATTCTATGTGCTACATTTTACTTAAATTTATCTGAGGAGAAACTCTTAGAAACTTAAACAGCCATTTCAAAATCTTGCTGCTTTAAACCATGAATGCAGTTTATCCTCCGCCTTTTCTGATTATGTGTATCCATATGTGCAAAGTCAGGACCACATTTGCTATACTTTTAGATTTTCAATTTCCAGGCTAGAATTCTTTCTTTTTTTAAACCATGAGTTGTTTATTAAGTAGTGCCGGATGGGGACATGTATTGCTGTGTGCTTAGTTAGACAGTAAATGTTTTTAGATTCTGATTTTGTGTACTGTATTAGGTTAGCATCCATGTACCTTATCTGGCTTTCAGGGAAATAAAACAAAGGATGAGTTGAGTTGTCCTGAATATTCAAACAAGGCTTTAATTATTTTTATATTTAAAAACGTTTTAAATTCTGTTTTTTAAAAATAAATAAAACCTTGGGACGGCTAGGTGGCACAGTGAATAGAGCACCAGCCCTGGAGTCAGGAGGACCTGAGTTCAAATGTGGCCTCAGACACTTAACACTTACTAGCCATGTGACCTTGGGCAAATCACTTAACCCCAATTCCAGCCCTCCCTCCTCCAAAAGGCCAAAAAAAAAAATCCTCGAAGGTTCCTTTGATCTCTTTTTCTTCTGATTCTCCTTCGTCTCTTTCTCACACACAGACTCACACACACACACACAGTTTAAAGCTCTGAGACAATTATTATATAATTGTAGTATTGTACAGTTAGTACATACTTCTGTCTCTTTATCGTGTATAGATCTAGCCAAAAATGTGATGTTTAAGCCTGATAAAAACCACTTTTAATTTTTTATATTTTCTGGTCAGATTCAGGTTCTTAGTAGATAAATGAGTTTTAAAATTTCCCTTGAATAGTTCTTTTTGATTCTCTGAGATTTTGGCAGAACTAAAAAAATTAAGCATGAAAGGCTTTCAGAAAGTATGTAGATGTAAAAAAAAAAACCAAATAAGTATCTTTTCTTAATAGTATTTTTTTCAATTACATGTAAAAATAGTTTTCAGTATTTATTTTTGTGAGAGTTTGAGTTACAAATTTTCCTCATTGCCTCCTTTTCCTCTTGCCTCCCTTCCATGTTGGGTTCCAAGTGAGACCCCATTAAAGGGCAGGGAAGATCTTCAAATTCCCTTACCATTACAAATGACTGTCATGAAAAGAAGAAATTAGAAGTATTCAATTTGATGGAAGGGAAAGAACTATGGGAAAAGTTGCAAGAGCTCCATTTTAGCATGATTCCTACCTTAAAAGAAAGTTCCTAACAATTAAAGCTATTTAATAGAAATTTGTTTATCTACATCATTTTAAAAATGGAGAAAGTGGAGAAAGTTGACTTGAGAGGTGATGTGTTTCTCCCTTTGGAAATTTTTAGGCAAAATTTGGGTGACTATTTACTAGGTACGTTGGGATAGATCCTGTTTTTCAGTTATGAGTTGTATTAGATGGTCTCCGAGGGTCACTTAAGTGACCAACCAGAAAACTGTTGTCTAGGCATGAGATGATGAGAGCCTGCCCCAGGGTATTGGCAGTATTCCAGGCAGATGGAGGAATATACAAGTGATGTTATGAAGGTAAACAGATCTCAGCAACAAACTGAATATGGGGGTTGAGAGAAATGGAGAGATTGAGATTGTGAGCCTGAGGTAACTGGGAAGGTGATGGTGTCCACTACATTAATTGAAAAGTTAGGAAGAGAGGAAGGTTTGGGGAGAGTTTAGTTTTGGACATGTTTTGTTGATATTTATGGATTATCTAGTTTGAAAGTACAAAGAGCAGTTGGAGAATCCTCCCAAAAGAGATTAGGGCTAAATAAATAGATCAGAGAACCATTTTGCATACAGGATGATAAGTTGAATCTATGGAAGCTGATGAGATTACTGGTGAAATAGTATAAAGAAAAAAGAAGGCCTAGTACAGAGACTTGAAGGACACTTATAGTTAGTAGGTGTGATTTGGATGAAGATGCAGCAAATCACATTGAGACAGAGCAGACTCACAAGAGGAGAACTGGGAGAGATCAGTGTCCTGAAAACCCAGAAAGAAGAGATTTACAAGAAGAGGATGGTCCACAGTGTGAAACCATGCAGAGAAGTCAAAAAAGTTGAGAATTGAGGAAAGACCATTAAATTTGGCAATTACACACTGATAACTGTGATAAGAGTAATTTCAGTTGGGTGATAAGATCTGCATAAAGTTATAAAGAGAATGAGAGAAAAGGAAATGGAGGCACAGTTTGTAGCTTACCCTCTCTAGAGGATTAGCCACAAAAGGGAGAAGAGATGGGGGATGATAGCTAGCAGGATGGCCTAGGGAGACCACTGTGGCCTGTTCAGATAAAGGCTTTTTTGAGAACTGAGGAACATGGGTGTGTAGGTAATTGATAATGATCCAGTAGCAGGAAGAGATTGAAGATAAATGAAGGAGTGAGAAAGGTGGAGCAGAGGGGAAAATCTGCTAGAGAATATGGCATGGCGTGGAATTAGTTGTTCATATAGAATTTGCATTCTGTTGAAGTTAATATGTTATAGTCAGTTGAAAGACTTCATTTTTGAAAAAAAAAATCAATTCTTATGATTGCCTTGGCAAGGAAAGGACCTACCTCCTCAGGTGAGATGGGATGGTGGAGGAGGTAGTGACAGAATGCATATGAGTGATGTGAGATGAGGAGGACAATGAGATAAGAGAAAATTATTCCAAGTGACCTCAATTTTTTAAAGTGAAATATGAGGCAAGATAGGGGAAGAGGAAACCATGGGAGGCTTGAGGCAGAATGAAAAATTTGGAAAAGCCACTGTAGGGAGTGGGATAGTGAATTGATTGTGGAGGTACGAAAGGATTGCCTTGCTTCTGTGAGGGTCCAGTTGAGATTATCTAACATGATTTTATAGTAAATCTGATCAGCATAGTTTCATGATTTTTCTCTGGATTCATTCAGAATTCATGAGTAGCTACAAAGGCACCAGATGGTGAGAATAATTTAAGTCTAACAGTTATCAGGGCATGATTGGAGATAAGCTAAGGGGATAAAGGACTTGAGAGAAGAGGACAGTGTAGAGTCCAACTGGGGAAAAGAGAATGTAACATGGGGGTGGGTGTGCGAGGTGGAAAGTGGGAGGCTTTGTTAAAGTTGTTGCTGGAGCCAGTTAAAACTGGCCTGTAAGATCTCATTGTTAAATTTTCAACATGAGTATTTCTAGCTCAGAAGTTGGCGAATGCTACAATTGAGGGCTTGATTTATTCTTTTGTTGATTGTCTGGACTTAAGAAAGTGATGGAGAAAATGTAAATGATGTAGATAAATTTAAAAGTGTGTCATGTGTCTCCTCTCCCTTTATTATATGTGCATATGAATATATATCTAATATATATTTATATTCATAGAAAGAGAGAGAACTATTTATTAAACATTTACCAGCATACCAGTGAGTGGAGCGATTGGAAATCATGGCTAGGATGAAGAACAGGGTTTGGGGTTGCAAGGCAGAGAGAGATGTGGGGTGACCACAGATTGTGATCAGATAAGGGAATTTCTTGGTTGGTGAACATGGAAGTTGACCATTTGCAGGTATCCTGCTCTTCTCCCAGCCCTCTAATCTAGCTCTGACTCCCAGCTTCCTGTGGGCTCCACCCTTCAGCAAACTCCTCCCACCACAGACTCCATGTGACTACATTCAGCCTATTAGAGGGCAGAATTTACTTTCAAAGCAGGGAAGGTCTTCAAATTCCCTTAGGCTTATTAAGGGACCAGGAAGATCTTCAAATTCCCATTATCATTACAAACTGGCACAGTAGGTGATGGGAAATGCATAAGTTGAGGAACTGGGAAGTTAGAGTGTTTGAGGGACTATTGTTATGTATATTGTAGTCCCTTAATACAAGGATGGGAATTGAGGAAGAAAGATTGTGAGTTAGGCATTGAACTACAGGAGAAAAGGAGAATGTTGTGGAGGATGGTCACTAACAGCTACCAGAATCTTGATTGGGTGATAAATATATATTGAGTGAATCTCAAAAAAGGAATTTTTACTGAGTGATGGAGAAAGAGAGAGAGAATGGATGTGGGCATGGGGTCCTGAAAAGCAGAACTTTACAGAAGTTACTAGGTTTTTTTCCAAAAGATTCTCTAATTTACCTTGGTAGCTCTGTAAGAATAAACAGCTTTTTTTTTTTTTTCTGAATAAAGGTAATAGAGTTGTAAATAGAGTTTCAGATTCATAATAACTGAGTTCTTAAAAGTCTTGTTTTTCAGTGAATGTAGCATATTAACTTCAACAGAATACACGTTAACATTTAAGATGTACTAGCAAATTCAGCATTTATACTGCAGCTAGGCAGATAGACCTGGGATGAGGATTCTTTGAGAGGATATTTTGAATAAGCTGAGGATACTAGTAGGACTGAGAGACTTCACTTCAGAAGTGCATTTCTCTCACACCTTTTCACATCTTAATAGATTTTGTAATTTGTAAAAATAAAACAAGATTCATAATAAATTTTAAAATAATTCACTACTCAAGTTGATACTGTTCTCTTAATTCTCTTAATTGTATATACATTATAGATTGATTTATAATTGAGAGGATTAAATGTTTATCATGATGATGAGTTTTTTGTTCTGTCTTTCATTTTAATAATAATAACTTATGTTTATTTACTGATAATGGAATTGTCAGAGTGCTTTCTTCCGGACAGTCCTATGAAACCAGTCCTATGAATACTTCAGGGATTATTATCCCTACTTTGAAACTGAGGAATAGACATTAAGTGATTTGTCCATTGTCATCCAGCTTTGTGTTAGAATAGAAAGTCAGACCAAAACCTTTTTAACTTGTAAGTCATTTATTTACTCTTACTGTGAAACTGCAATGTCTTTTGACTATGGCATAATAAAATGATCTTTCAGAGTTCCCATCTTTTTCACTTAACCAGCTATGTAATAATGAGCTTTTGTAATGTGATTTACAAGGCCAGTGGAAAAATTATGTCTTTTAAGAAGCCAGCCTTGCAAGATATTATAAATTAGTAATATGTATTGAAATTTATTTAGCACTTCTCTTTTGAAGACATTTGAACTCTGATAATCTCTTAATAGAGGTCCTGTAATATGATCATCTTTTGAGTACACTAATATTTTAACTTTGTTTTGTTGTTCTACTGATAAGACCACATTCTGTTATCTGAATTATTTGTAGTGCTAAATTGGACAAAACTGTTTTTGAACTTGTTTTTATTCCTGCAGGTATAATATTGAACCCAGTTTATATTGCCCATTTTTCTCACTTGGTGCATGTATGGAAGGTCTGAACTTATTATTCAGTCAGCTCTTAGGAATTTCTCTATATGTGGAACAGCCAGAAAAAGGAGAAGTGTGGTGTGAAGATGTTCGAAAACTGGTAAGCTGCCCCATAGTGCATCAGCTTAGTGTTTTTAATTGCAACCTCTTGCCTGGTAGTTGAATTGGCAGCAGTGGCTGCAGTGCCTTCACCTGCCTTTACCTTGCCATCTGCTCTCTGCCTGATTGCTATTCTGTCCCTGTGGCCCCACTGAATGATTGGTTTGTCTTTATTAATTTCCAAATCCTTGATCACAAACTTTAATGTGCAGATCTGGTTAAAATTGCCCTAAAGCAGAGTATCAAAAGAAGTCCTCTAAAAAAAAATTAATTCTTTTTTTGAACAAAGGAAAAGAGACAATTAAAATGTGTTTATAAATTCCAGATGTAGGAGGATTTAAATCATTGCTTTCTGTTTCTTTATTACTTTTTAATCTTTCATAATTTTCAGAAATCATTAGAATATCTTGTTACAAATCATCTTCTCATTGCCCTTTCTTTTTTAATTTTTTAAAATTCTCTAATCATGTAAATCATACCTGCTGTATAGTGCCTTAAGGCCCATTGAGGCAGAGAATGCAGGATTGTTGATCTAGAGTTAGAAGTGGCCCCAGAGGCCATTTAATTCAACCTCCTAATTTTATAAATGAGGAAACTGAGGTCTCAATTTAACTACTATCTAATGACTTCTGTATTTCCTTTTTATTTAGTGTTTATTTTGCTTGAAATAAGCATTTTTATATATCTTCCCACCATTGTATCTTTTTTTTACCTACTTTTATAGAACTCATATCCATTCTGTATTTTTTTCTTATGGTTTAGCTAACCTTACCTAACTTGGTAAGAGTGGGAAGTGAGGAAGAGAATGAGAAATTTAGAGGGAGTGTGCTCCATCTGTATAGTCAAGAGAATTATATTCCTGATGCCAATAAATTTCCTGTACCATTTTGAAGGATATGTTTTAAAATAAAATGAGCAAACAAGATGGCTTCCACAAAGGACAGAGAAGGCAGGATGGAGTCATCCTCCCCTCTCCTCTTGCTTTCTCTCTCCTCTCTCTCCCATTCCCATGCAGGATTAAGGTAGCTTATTCTCATAGAGTGATACAAAGGGGACATAGAAACTATGTTTGCTTACCTTTGAGTAGCACTGTTAAGATTGGGGAATTACAGCTACCTCCTAAGATTTGAAAGGAGCTGATAGTACCACAACACTTCAAAAACTGCAGAACTATAGTCCCTCTACAATGCCTAGTAAAGGACAAGTAGATAAAAGAGAATAGAGTATTTGTAAATGACCACAAATAGGTGGCATGTCAAATTATCTGGTCTTCTGTTGCAAAAGTGTGTGTGTTTATAGAGGTATTTCTATATAAATAGAATATATATGCACATATATATTCTATTTATATAGAATATATGTATGTATAGAGGCAAAGGTCTCTGTGGCTATGCATTTCTAATGCATACCTAGTTTTGGTATAAGAAGCATTTGATGTAAAGGCTTCAGATTCCTTCCTTCCGTCATTGTGATGTTTGAAACTGTTTTCAGGCTGTGGTTCATGAAACCGAGGGACTTTTGGGATACATCTATTGTGACTTCTTTCAGCGAGCAGACAAACCACATCAGGTAATATGCTATTTAGAGGACTAGTTCTCCAAGAATTAACTAGCAGTAAACTAGCAGCTTTATGAAAGATAGACCTCAATTAATGGAATCATAATTTTTAAAAGATGTAATTGACAAATAAAGTTAATTTTTAAATAGATCATTTAAATTAGGATTAAGAATAATTGGACTTAATTAAATATCTTCCTATGTATCCTTTATATAGGTACCAGATTTCATTGAAATCTGTTAAAATGATTTAAAAAAATGTCTATTTGAAAATTTTTATTGGCAAGCAGTATGTTTCCAAAGGGGCAAATTTAAGATGTTTCTTCACTCCTTTTGGTAGAATATCATGCTTAGTCAAAAGTCAGGCAGCTCTTTCAGTAGTTTTTGTTGAACAAAAATGGAATTTCAAATAGACAAGCTAACAATACTGTGACTTTTCATTCTTATAGCACTTTATGCTTTTCATAGCTCTTTAATTATTTCAATTGTTCCTCATGGCAACCTTGTAAAGTACATGGAGCACATATTTTTATTGTAATGTTATTCATTTCAGTCATATCTGACTCTTTATGACGCTGTTTGGCATTTTCTTGGCAAAGGTGCTAGAGCAGTTTGTCATTTCCTTCTCCAGCTCATTTTGAATATGAGGAAACTGAGATAAATAGGGATAAATTTCTTGCCTGGGGTCACAGAACTAGTAAGGATCTGAGGCCACATTTGAACCTAGGGAGAGAAGTCTTCCTGACTCCAGGCCCAGCACTTCATCTACTCTGCCACCTGTATGCCTCAACAAAATAAGTTTCACAGATGTGCATTCCATTTTTAAAAATTTTTTAATGATGATAGGTATAATGAAATAGGTTAGATAATGACTAATAATTTGTTGGTGTGATATAGTTATCTTAATTTTTCTATGGTATATTTGCATTTCAAAATAAAATTCCCCCATTCAAAGTGTCAGGGGGTATACTAACTGCCAGTAGCAGCTTTAACTGAATCATCTTCTGAACTGTTTTTCTATTTGGGAAAAAAAAAATTCTAGCAATTCACAAATTTAAAAGTTCATGTTTTGAATTTTTTTTTTCTGCTTATATTTGTTTTTGCTTCCTTCACTTTCTAGGAAGTAGGAGCTGTTTTATTTATCTTTTTTTTATTTAAACCAACAGTACTGAGCCCAGAGTAGGCATTCATATGGCTGTGAATTGAATTTAAGATTGAAAAATTTTGCTAGTATACATCAATACTTTCTCATTCCTTTTAAACATTAGGAATTTAAAAGGAGCAAAAAAAATTTTTTTTAATGAAAACTGTGTAGTAAATAAAGAGGCAAATTCTAGTTGTGTTAAAAATAAGATATTAGGCACTTACCTTTGATATAGCTTTATGCTGATAAATCCATTTGACTTTTTGTTTTACCTTAGCCTTGTTTCTTCCTTTCTGCTTTCTGATTATGAAGGACTGCCATTTTACAATCCGTGGGGGAAGATTAAAGGAAAATGGGGAATATCAGCTTCCAATAGTAGTTCTCATGCTGAACCTTCCTCATTCAACAAGTATTGCACCACCTTTATTAACTCCTGGAATGCTGGAAAATCTTTTTCATGAAATGGGACATGCCATGCATTCTATGCTGGGACGTACTCGCTATCAACATGTTACAGGTGAGATACTAAGAGGACAGTTTTGTTTAGTACTTTATATTTTCAGTCAATTTTATTTGAAAAGGGAAGTCCTTATTTAAAAAAAAAAGAAGTTATTTCATAGCCCTTTGTGCTCATTTCATTGACCATGCTTTTACTTTTCCATTTCTACTCTCATCTTTATAAATTTTTCTGCTTAGCTTTCTTTTGTTTCTCTCCTCTAGCCATACAGCTTTTTACTTCACCCATGGACAATACATGACATTTTCATGGTGCATTATTCTTTTGAATGGTCTTTGCTTATATAAATATTCTGATTTATATTTGAGTGTGAATAAATGAATGTAACTGGTTCTATTAAAGTTTTTTTTCTGAATTGGGTATATGGAAGAAATACAAGACTACTGAGTAGGGTCAGGAACATGAATATGATTAGCTGTTGATGAATTGTGATGATATTCAGTTTTTCTTGTGATCAGATCCTGTCTGTAAGTTATGGAATTGTGAGTTATAGTAAAAAGCATGCATTTGATATTTGACAAGTCACTGAGATAGACTTCTTATTTATGTAATAAATTTTAATTTTAAGAGAATTTTATATCAACAGCTACAATAACAGTAATGAGAGGCAGAGTGGTATATATATATATATATATATATAGAGAGAGAGAGAGAGAGAGAGAGAGGTTTAGCCTTACAGTTAGGAGGGCCTGGATTCAAGTTGTACCTCTGACACATACTGACTCTGTGACCATGGCTAGAGGAGACAGAGGACTTGCTGATGTGTGTCTGTGCTGTGGTGCTGTGCCTGGTCATCATTCTGACTATTGTTGTGGCTTTTTTTGGAGGGAGGGAGGGAGGGAGAGAGAGAGAGAGAGATGGAGAGAGAGAGAGAGAGAGAGAGAGAGAGAGAGTGTGTGTGTGTGTGTGTGTGTGTGTGTGTAAGGAAGGTTCACCACCCCCTGTGGTGAACTTATGGGACAATATGGACAGTAGTCATATGGGATTGGCAGGTTTTGATGGCTTTTGATCTGCATTATTGAAGAGAACTCCAAATTGATGTGTATTTATATATATATATAAAGAGAGAGAGAGAATTCATTGTTTCCTTTCTATGGTTACATGTATATGTATATCTATCAACACACAGGTGTATATCTGTAAACACACAGACACATGCTCACACCCAGAGGTATGCTCTGGACCTGTGATTTCTGTGGGCTGGGGAATGGGGTGGTGGGTGGGTGTGGGGTGTGATTTCCCATGCAGATCAGCTGATCAGATGCCTCTGGTAATTAATATCAACAACTGACATATAGTACTTGAAAGTTTTCAGAGTGTTTTACATAAATTATCTCATTTGAGCCCAATGAAAGCATAGATGTTTTATTTAAAAGCTACTTGGAAAAGTCACTTTGTTGCTTTGTCGTTTACCTGTAAAATGGGGACAGTAATACTTGAATTGCCTACTTCTCAGGGTTATTTTGAGGAAAGTGACTGGTAAACCTTAAGTAATGATAATAGGTTACAATTCAGTTCCCCAAATATTTGTTAACAGAAAAGTAAAATTGGGTTCAGGGGAAATAGCCATCCACTTAAGCTTCTGTCCTCTGTAACTGTTGGAGTTGGGATTGATGTGAATGGGAGGTCCGAGGGGAAGCTCAGGCTTGCATATATGGTCTTGATCACGTCCCTTCCCCTTGGTTTCCTCCTTTGTAAACTGGTCTCTAATCTCTCCCAGCTCTAAAGATTGTATAGTTTTGTTGCATTTCTAACCAAGCTCCTGCATCCCCTGCTTCAAGCCCTGGTTCCAATCTCATGGTGGGTGGTAGTTTCCCACCAGTGGTGGATTGTAAACAGGTGGTCTCTACCTTGGAACGAGTCTGGAGGCAGAGAAACTTTTACTGATGACAAAAATAAAACAAAAAACCAAGAGTGTGTTAAATTAAATTCTTACAACATTTGCTTATTTTAAAGAAATATGTTGATACTTTTATTACTGGGCATTGACTTTTTTAAAAAAGAAAATAAGTTGGGTCAGTGTGATTGTACAACAAAGGAAGGAATAGAAACCATATTTGAGAATGCAATCCTGTGAATTTTAAGTGAAAAATTTTACTTTAATTGTAATAGCATCTGAATTTGATAGATTTAGTACATGGACAGCTTGAGTGCAGAAAAGTTTGCTTTTAGAGAGTGTGAGCAGTTTTTTTATAAGGTGCTTTACCCAGCTGTGCAAATGTTTTCTTTAACTTTTCGATTTGAAGTAAAATGCATAGGATTATAATAGGTTTTTTTTTTGCTAATTTGTGCAATAATTTTATAGAAGTAAAATATTGACTTAATGAATTAAAGCTTATAGTTCATGAAAAGTCCAAATAAAGTTTTAGAAGTCCTCATAAAAATAACATGTGTTACCTTAAATTATGCCAGTTGTTATTTTATTTCAGGGACAAGATGCCCCACTGATTTTGCTGAAGTTCCTTCTATCCTGATGGAGTACTTTGCAAGTGATTATAGAGTAGTTAACCAGTTTGCAAAACATTATCAGACTGGCCAGGTAGGAAAAAAAAATGTACTTGTTATAACTCTTTGTTTTATAATTAAACTGGACTTAAGTAAAGTTATGAATTTTACAAAGGAAATTATTCATTTTTCCTTTCACTCACATTAGGATGGTGGTAGGGAACCCTAACCATTTGTGAGAAAAATCTACTTTCATCTTCTAAAGACCTATGCTCACCAGTGTAGTGTTAAAGGGGAGGTAAACAGAAAGTCCCAAATGTATGGTGTGAAATGTGCTTTTGTGCCTTCTGGAAATCCCAGTGAAATTAAGAGAAGGGAGCATAATATGGAAGGGAGAGTTATGGTGACAACTGGCTTAGAATGCTACTAGGAGATATACATTTACCATTTAAGAACTCACAAATTAAGCTAATTTTCCCAGCATTTCTCAAATACACTGAAATAACTGCGTCCTGCCAAAGCTGGCTATTTAAATAGCATATAATTTGTTTACTGTGAATTTCATTTTGTTATTGATTTCCAGTATAATTGTGAAGCTATGATCCTATGAGAAAAATATATTAAACTTTTCAGTGAGGAGAGGTTTGTTAAGGATGCTATTATTGTAACATGCTCAGTATTGTAGTACCTGTAGTAAAGGTGTAGTAATTTGAGGAATTTCTTAATACTTTGCTACACTATAATTCCTCCGTTACTTTTGTGCTTATATTCTTGCCCTCATACCATGAATTCATAGTTTGTAAAATTTACCTTCCTCTTTTTTTACTCAGAGTACTTAACAGTCTCATAGAACTGAGCTGCAGTGTTTCGTTTTGCTAGGTATCATTCTTTTCTCTAAATCATGTCTCATACCTACCTCACAGGGTTGTGATGATCAAGTGAAATTGTTTTATATGTTTATGTATGTTTATTGGAAGGTTAAATTATATATTATACACATACACATACACACATGTACATACACACATGTATCTATCAAATTGCTTTTGATTATGGCAGTTTCCTGAAAAATCCCTTCAATTTTAGGGTTAAAATCCTATAAAGTAAATTAATTTACTTGATTACACATAAAAGTAGTGATTAAAGGGGGAAAAACACCCGACCTTCATCTTTTGCCATGTTGGAGTAATTAGTCAATAAGCATTTGTTAAATTCTCACTATGTGCCAAGCAGCATGCTAATCTCTGGAGAAACAGAAGCAAAACAATCTCTGCCTTCAAGGAGCTTAAATTTTAATGGAATACAGCATGTACATCAATAGATAAGTAATGTATACAAAATGAATACAAGGCAGTTTGGGGAGAGAGGGCATTAGTAGCTGTTGGAGATCAGGAAAACCTCGATTTAGAACGTCAGTCTTAAGCTTAGTTGTAAAAGAAACCAGACATTCCTAGAAGCACAAGTGATGGGAAAATTCATTGCAGGCATAAGAGATGGCTAGTATACAGACACAGAGATGAGAGAATCAGCATCATGCATTCAGAACAGTGAACAGGCCAGCATGACTAGATTGCCAAGTGCACAAAGAAAAATAATGCCCTTGGTGTAACCATATTCAGTCAAATTGAAATTCCAGCCATTAAATCATTGAATAACTAATATGACTGACTGATTCTAAAAATTAACTTGTTTTGGCCAGTTTCTTTAAATTTAACAGGGTGATTACTGGTGGTGAGTATATGAATGTTGTTGTTGTTATTACTACATTCTATATTCTAGCCAAGATGGATTGCTAGGCGTTCCTTGAATTTGGCATTTCCTATGTTTGTGTTTCCTGTGTCTTTCATATGGCTTCTCTTCCTGAAAGCCTTAACCGAGGTACTACCTTTTCCGTGAAGCTACTAGGTACCTACTATATACTGAGCACTGACTAAATGCTAGATATAGTGTATAGGGGGCAGACTTGGATTCAGGAAAAAATGGTCCAGTGTCCAGGCTCAGATACTTCCTTGATACCTGGAGAAGACTCTTGCAATCTCAGGGCCTCAGTTTCTTTGTCTGTAAAATGAGGGAGTTGGAGTAGATAACCTTTGAGGGCCCTTCCAACTTTACTCTGTTATCTCTGATCCTCTGTGTTCTCTCCTTCCTTAGATTTTCCAAAGAAAATTTTTTAAAAATCTCTCTTCATTCCTACAACAGTCTGCCTTGTATTATACTTGTCTATGCACATTTTGTTTCCTCACTGGTCATAAACTCTTTCAGGGCAGGAATAATTTTTTTTTTCATTTTTGTATCCCCACTACAATGTATTATCTCATAGACTAGGCATTTATTTTTTTATGGAATTGATTTGAATTTTGTAGAAATGGTTGGCTTCTGTATTTTTTTT
>CM053596.1:146691516-146733601 GCA_028646575.1 Pseudocheirus occidentalis
AAAAAAAGAATTAGTGACTAATTCTATTATTAGGCTTACTAACATTAAAGTTTTTTTTTAAAAGATATCCCCATAGCTCAATTATTTTAAAAATAATACGTGCAGCCAGGGCTAAAAACAACTTTAAAAACTTTAAATGTGATTTTAAAATACATACCAAATCATCTGAAGACTCTGCATGTAAACTACTGACCAATGCATGATCTCCATCATGTGCAAAGTTATAGAGAATATGTTCCGGTAAGAGGCGCTTGTCAATTTTGTTGGGAAATTGGGTTTGCATAATAAAAGTACTGCTCAAATCCAAGATCTTAACATTAAGGTCTACTGCTCTTTTACGCTGTATATGAAAGAAATAAAATACATTTTAGTTCAATTAAATTTTAGTCATTTAAAATCAGTTTTCTAAAGAAACCCAGTAAAGATGGCAGGTCAAAATAAGGTCTTTTATGGATTACAGTCTAAATAAATCATTATTTAAATATGTACTTAGTGTCTTAAAAGAACATAAGAAGACAATTCTTAAAATGTTACAATGATTTCATGTTTCAAGATATGCATAAAATCAAAATTTCTATGATTGGAGTTATATTCTAATTTCTGAAGATTATACTACCTAGTATAGTATACAGTATAGCAACTGTAATAACTGTAATAACTTACCCTAGTAACCATGCTAAGAGACAAAATATTAGGCTGGATAGACTTTCCCAGTATGGTATTTCTTAGATCATTTTGTGGTTCAAAAAGAAAATTTCAAATGTTTTAAGGAAAAATTATAGAAAATACTGAGTGGTATAGAAAATACTGAATCTTTAAAAATGTATTTAAATGAAATCTTTGAAAAAATAAGGAGGAAAATGGTTGAAAAATTGCTTCTAATTCTTCTCTACAGTTGATTTATTACTAGTTTGCATCTCAATGGAAAGTCGAAGTGCCTATAACCTCCAGTATTTTCTACCTCTAGAAACATTACCAAAATCTACCATTGCTACTGAAAATAGAATCATCTGGAATCCCTCCCCTATGGATCTACTTCCTGAGACTTTTCAAATCAAAATATTCCTTCTTGGTCACCATTTTCCTGTCATACCCCATTAGAATGTTAAAGTCCTTGAGGACATGACCTATCTTAGATATTTGTACTTCACAGTGCTTGAAACACAGTCAGTAAAATAATCATTACAGGGAAGAGTTTTCTCAGGAAGCAGGGTTTGGGAGAAGAAATATATAGGGGGTGAACAATATTATTAAAAAGAATAAAAATATGCAAAATGAAATCAGGTTGGTATGTGCTTGGGGGCTATAACTGTTTCAGTCTTCTTTATATCCCCATCACCTAACACAGTACCTTGTATATATTAGGAACTTAAAAACTGTTCATTGTTGATGATAATAATAGTTGAAGGAATATCTCTTCTTAGTGTACAAAGGAAATTTAAATTGAAGGCTTCCTCAAAAATAATTTAGTAAAAAGTGAACAATATGGATCAGTTGGGCTCCTTTCTAAATTTAATGAGTAGCAACAAAATTTAAGCTGTGACTAAAAAAACTAAAATCTATAGAGAATAAAACTCAAAAATGATCATTAGTGTAAACACAATCAGTTTCATTCAGGATGAAATCTTGTAACATTCAAATTCCCTTGAATGGCAGAAAACAAGTATCTATCAACATGCCAAGATTATATTAAAAGCATTACGCTTTTAATGTACTTCATTGTACATTTTAATATACTTCACTGGAAATGCCAGCTTCATATGAAAAAGCATGGATAAACTTAACTTTTTCATTGATTCCACATTTTCATACTTCTACTTTTCAGTTTATATACTTTGTTTAAAATATGACACAACTAATCACCACCTAATGGTTATCAATGAAATATCAGTAATACACAAGAACTAATATTTTTTCCTACAGTTCCAAAATTCCTCTTCATTTTTAGCAGAAAAAAATTTAAATGTGATTAAACCAAATTGATCCAGAAATTTTGCACCTTGAGTCATGGGGGATGACAAAAAAAATTAAAACTAGGAGTCAATCATCATTCATCCTTTTCCTGATTCAATCAATGATATCCTGGAACTCTGGGCATATGTAACCACACTCATATAATCATGCCTCAGTTTGCTCATTTGTAAAATAGAAAATGTTCTCTCCTTCTGCAAATTTTCCTAGAACACAGTGTCTGGATCACTCACTTGCCCCTTTGTGTGCATATGTTCTACCATACTTATGTGTATATGGGTACAGCCTTAACAACAGATTTTGTCAGTTGTCCAACTACCACCCTAAATTTTAAAAGGATCATTACTAACCAATAGGTGAATCTGGGAGCAAAGCAATTTAGGAAGACCAATAATTGTCTTCAGAATTTCATTCTTGGGGAAAAAAAAAAAAGAATTTCATTCTTGAGAGTTTCTCATCTTTCCAGGCTGTCTTTCTCTGCAGAATTGTAAGCAATGCTAAACCTTTCACTAGAATTCACAAATGTCTTCTGCAGGATTATACATAGACAAGTGTTGCTTAAATACCTGTCCCACAGGCTATCCTTAGAGGACTTAAGGGAATTAAATCAACATTTATGAGTTAAATTTTTATGGTTGGTAGTGACAGTAACGTAGGAATAAAATATAAAAAGTGATGAGTTCCTGGCCAAGGTTGGAATGCACCTAAGGAAAATGAGTAAAGAATGTTTTCACCTGGCTTTAAAAAAAAATCTAATCAAGCTGGCTTTAATATAGAAAGGGGCAAGGAAAAAAGCATTTATATGCCTATACTATATTAAAAAACCATCAAGGATGACTAAAATATAAGATTACTAGTAGCAGAGATGCCCATGGATTCATAAGACAGTGCTCCTAAGAAAGGAAGCAAGGGGCGGCTAGGTGGCGCAGTGAATAGAGCACCGGCCCTGAAGTCAGGAGTACCTGAGTTCAAATCCGGCCTCAGACACTTAACACAAAAACTAGCCGTGTGACCTTGGGCAAGTCACTTAACCCCAACTGCCCTCCAAAAAGCAAAAAGAAAAAAAAAAAGAAAGGAAGCAGTAAAATCCATGGTTTTTTTGTTACTTAAGTGCACATATAGGGAAAGCAGCAGGAGTGAGTCTAACTAAAGATCCTAATCCAAGGAAGCAAATATGACATCATTTGAAATTTCTGAGATTTGGTGGGAAAGGATGCATGACTAGAATACGACTTTTGAAGAATATACTTTATTCAGAAGAAATAGGTTAGGTAAAAAGAAGAAACAGATTGTAGTATTGCAACATTACATATGAAGAAGATCCACTCATCTGTGAAGTCTAATTACCAGAAGAACAAAGCATGAAGGTGTAATGTTAATGAAATCAGAAGATCTTCCATGTCCCTTTCTACTGGTACCTAGTAAAGGCACTTAGCACCTTACTTCAAGTTAAGCACTTAGTAAACAGGCACTTAGCTCCTTACTTCAAGTTAACTCCTTGAGAGTAGTTAACACCTTAACAGGAAGGGGCAGAACAGGGAGGAACTATACTGTATATAAGGAAGAGAACCAGTAGGACAGTCAGATTTTCTTTCAGTCACCACCTGGAGACTGCACCTTTTGCTGAGATCCTCCTTCTGCAGCTTTTTACCGAGAACTTCCAAGAACCAGGCTGAGGAGCTATCGTGAGTCTGAGAGGGATCCCTGCTTGAGGGAGCCTGTTCTATTCGTGAAGTCTTGGGAATGTGGGTGTTCACTGCATTAACCATGTGTATCAACTTCATGACCACTATAATGACTTTGGCTTTCTGGTTCTGGGACTTGTCCTTCTGGTATTTGAATAAAAGCTTTGGTTCTGCCCTTCATGTGGAGAGTTTGCTACATTTTGTGATTCACAACTATACCAACATATTCATAACCACCATGGGTGTTGTGAATATTGCATTATTGACACAGAAGGAGAGCAATTTTCATAGACTAAAGAATTAACTAGTAGAAAGGGCCATCTAAAATATGAGAACACCACCTAAAATATGAGAATTTTAAAGAATCTGATCCTATAACAAAGATACTAATTAATCTGCAGTGAAACAAGGTATTAAATCAAAACAGAAATACATAACATTTACCTTTTCTTCATCCAAGTGGATTCCACTTATCTCGAAATCGAACATAAATAATTCTGCCACTTTCCTAAAAATAAAATTATTCTCATTACATGTAAGTATTAACAAATATTTTCCTACCATAATTCTTTTCCTTTGACCAAAAAAAAAAAATCTAGCTTTAATTTACTTACTACCTATGTGACCTGTGCAAGTACCATGCGAAGTCCTAAGGAAGATATAAAAATGAAATAAGACACAGTCCCTTACACTTCAAGGAACTTGGGAAGAAAGTTTTTTCCAAAGAGTCTTCAATTTTTACTTGGCTAATCCAACTATTTTAGAGAAGAGTTTATATAAGTTATTTTAGAAAGGGGCAAAATACTTTCTTGCTGGCACATTTACTAGATGCTAAACTTCAGGGTAAAAAGTACAAAATTCAATCAATCATCTGGCTGTTTTTGTCTTAATGATGGTAGCGAGTTTCCACTTTTCACTCAATTTTTATCATCATAATAAACAAATAAACAGATACACTGAAAACTGATTTTGGTTTTTTTATTCACAATGAAAAGCACTGTGGTGTAGTAAAAAGAGCACTAAACCTAAGTATGTGACCTCAGAAAGTCACATGGCATCTAGGCCCACAATGTCCTTACCATAAAATGAGGTGGACCTACATAGTGTCTAAGATCCCTTTAAGTTCTATATCTATAATCCTCGTTTATAAACCTATAAACCTCAGAATAGGAAAGGATATCCTCTCAATTTACTGACAGGGAGGTGGTGATGGTTGTTGTCATTTGTTCTTCATTCTCAAAAAGGACCATAACATCAGAGAGCTGACGCCGTGATTTGCAAGTGAAGTTGATATAAGGGACACAGAGCCATGCAAAGTCACCAGCCTCACTCTCTCCTCCAATGCCATCTGTATCCGGTAGCTAAATATAGATCAGGACAACTGGAGATGGCCCTCTGATAGAGAGGTAGGAGAAGGGAGTATGCTGCAATTAAATATGAGTTGCAATATAATTAAATATAGCCATGTCACTAGTCATATCACTCCTGCTCAAAAACCATACTGCTTTATTGAATAAAGTTCAGATTTCTTTACCTAGTATTCAAGGCCGTCAATTAACTGGAAGCAACCTACACCATCTATTTGACTACTGCCTCCTGTCATAGACTCTATATTCCAACCAATCTGAGTCAAAAATATTCTACACTTTTTCATCTCCGTGTCTTTCTTTCTGTGGTTTCCTGTGACTGGAATAGTGTCTTTGTCTCTTTGTGGGTTTAGAGGTTTATCCATCCTTTAAAATCCAATGCTACTTCCTCCATTAAAACTTTCCTGCTCTTCCTTGACCTTTAGGTCCATCATTAACACCCTTTTCCCTCCCTTTTTCCCCCTGGACTTTACATAGCATTTTTTTTGGACCTTTCTTATATACTAAGCATGTATTATAATTTTAAAAATAATAATCTATGTATGTGTCCTAGAGAGGCAGGAGATAAGAAGAGAATCAGTCTCAGAAGAAACACCTATTGCAAGTCCTACCTCTGAAACACACAGGTTGTGACACTGGGCACACCACTTCACTAGCCTCTCAATGCTCTAGGCCAGTGCTTCTTAAACTGAGGGTCATGACCCTATATACATGATATGGGGTCAACATAATTGAATGAAAGGGTCACAAAAAAATTTGGCAACAGAAAAGATTTCTGAATACACAACAACCAAAAATTAATTCAAAATCAAGTAGGTAATGAATCTGAGGTGTTTCTGGCAGGGCTTGCCTGTGTTGCATCACACAACTTCACTGCAGCCTTGATTCTGAACACACAACATGCACACTTTGCACTGCACATGCCCTCATGCCACGCAGCATCAACAAATGCTGCCAGATACACCTCAGCTCAGATTTGAGATAACTGTATGTTGTGAATTGTGGTGTTTTTACTATACATGCAAAATTGTTAAACAGATTCTGGCTTGGGATTAGGACAGAATTGCCAACAATTTCTGAAATGGCTCTAAACATACTTTGTCATTTTATAGTATGTATTTATGCGAAGCAGTATTCTCAGCATTGACAATTAGAAAATCAAAACATCCATCAACTCTGAAAAACACTGAAGATGCTCTACATCCCTCAGTTATCAAATATTCTACCAAGATTTAATTCTTATGTAAAAATAAACACACATATCCATCTCACTGCTATGCAAATTTGCTTTCATCTTTAATATATGGTAAGATTATATGTATACCAAAAAATTGTTTGAAAATAAATTTTTTATGATTTATTATCAGTGGATGTTTGATTTGTATACCTAGTTTATATACCTACATACTCAAGGTCACATAAAAATTTCTCAGCTGAAAAGTGAGTGGAAAAAGTTTAAGAAGCTCTGTTCTAGGCAACTACCCAAGACAAGGAGTTGCAGAAATAATGCATACCTGCATGACAAAGGAAGTTTTCTCATCATGGAGTCTCCTGTACCATAAAAATCACATGTCTATTCCTGGTCCGTGTGTGTGTGTGTGTGTGTGTGTGTGTGTGTGTGTAATAAGTTGGTAATAAATTATTAAATTTTTAAAAATTAATAAAAAAATTTAAATCATAATTCATACTTGATAGTTTATTTAAGTATCCACAAAGTTCAAATCCCCAACAACCAAAGTGCTTATATATTTATTTCTACACCATCCAAAATTCACTAACTATAAGCATAATACTGGTTTGTATTTGGACAAAAATTCCACTTTCCAGACGTGAGATTTCCCATCTCTCTTCCAAATAGTAGCAGCTACATGGAATATTAAATTCTTTGAAGCTATGCAATTAGCCCAGCTCCTTAAATAATGAAATCTGTTTTTCTTTTATTCTTCATAACTGAAAAATTTCTAAGGAAGTTTCTTTCTCTTGGCACATTTCAAAATATCAGGGGAATTCATGTTTTCTGAACATCTGATGCACTATTTTGGCTTTTCACAAACTATTCAAAATGGAAACAAAAATATACTTCTTGTTGATCATAACAAAAGTTTCCTATTTTGTGAAGATCAAAGGTACTCTGAATCCATTTCAAATGACCAAATCATTTGATTTGTTTGAAAATATAATGATATATATAATGATATATATAAAATATAACCATAAAAACGAAGAGGATCCCAAAGAGGGTTAGGGCTGCCTGAGACCCCAAAATACCAACATGCCAGGTCCTGCTGAAAGAATTCCACTCAAGTCTTCTCAGCCAAGGAAAAAGTAAAGTTTATTGAAAGTTCAAGTTCGCCACGTGGGGTGCTAGGCCATTTAAAGGTGCTCTCACAGAGCAAGTCTATTCTAAGCTATCTCATGGAGCTCTAAGAGCAAAGTCCATACCAAACTATTCCATGGCGCTCTCACTGAGCAAGTCTATGCTAAACTATCTCAGGCATGGTACAAGCAAGGTACTGTTTTGAGTGACACCAATACCATTCTTAATCCACAAGAATGAATTAATCAACAGAAGAGAAGCATGTTAGCAGAACTGTACAACATGATCTGAGGACCTCTACTTAATTAACTTTTACCTACAGTAAAAATTTTTAATCATTTGATCCCACTGCCAAACTGCCTATGTCTCCCATATATTGCTGTAGACTCTTCAAAGAGATGCAAACTTTAATTGCTTTATGAGACAAATATTTCAAAAAATAATTTAACAAGAAAACCTACGCATACAGTATTTTTTAGTCAATGTGATTTCTTTTAGTTTAAGAATCATGATAAAGATTAATGCTGGTTACAATTCAGTTAGCTGCTATAAACACTTAGAATGACACCATTAAAATGGCTGGTGTAATTTTAATTAGACCATTATTTTGGTATATGTATTTCACAGTAAAAAATAATCATATTAATACCAGTAAAGGCAAACTATATATAACCTGTTTTGTAAACAGAAATTTACTTACTGCTGGTAACAATAGCTGATCATCAAAGTACTGTATTTTAGTTATATAATTTGTTGTTGCTCACTTGTTTCAGTCGTTTCTGACTCTCTGAATCCCAGTTGAGGTTTTCTTGTCCAAGATAATGGAGTGGTTTGCCATTTCCTTCTCCAGTTCATTTTACAGATGAGGAAATTGAGGCAAACAAGGTTATGTGACTTGCCCACAGTCACACTGCTAATAAGTATCTAAGGCTGGATTTGAACTCAAGTCTTCCTGACTCCAGACCTATGCTCTATCCACTGGGTCACCTAGTTGCCTCCAGTTATATAATGCTCAAGCCTAAAGTTATAATTGAACAATAAACTCCTTCCCACATGTCATTAGTTTCATCAAAATTCAAACAGGAAGCAGAAAGGAGTTATTTATTCACTTACTCAACAGACATTTATTAAGCAACTAATACATAAAAGTCCTTCTGCCAAGTGCTTTGGGGGATAAAATAATAACTAAAAATATGCCCTCAAAGAGCTTACAATCAAGTAGAATTACTGTGATGAAATCAAACAAACATACATCTGTAACTATAAATGACTTCACCTAATTATGTTATTAATAATCTATTTTGAATATTCCTTTGAATATATTATTTTGAAAATACATTTCCTGTTACTGACTAATCAAACATTGTTTATTCATGACAACCATAAGTTCATCCAAAATTATTTAAAAGGAAATCATAGTTATTCTGTCTAAGAGCCAAGAGCTATTAGAGAAAGCCCCTTCTACTTCCAAATGTCACAGCTAATTCAGTTATGTAATTAAACAATAGGGAATCTATCCTAGCCTTCTTATGGAAATAGACGGATTTCACTAATTGATAGTATTCTCTCAACTCTCTTTTGTTTCTTTTATCCAACTCAGCTTCCAAAAGGAGACGGCAGGAAGGGGAGAAGGGTAAGATAAGGAAGGTAGTAGACAGAGGGAGTGAGAAAAGATGGAAGTAAATACTTACCAACTTAGAGCATATGACATAACCTCCTACTTCATTGAGAAGATACATATTACCTTTAAGCAAAGTGAATCACAGGCTAAGAGGGACCTCAGTAATCATCTCACCCAACTCCATCACATAAGTGAAGTCTAACAAGGTAAAGTTACTTATTCCAAACCACATAGATGTGGCTAGGCAAGGATTGGAACCCAGGTATCATGGCTTCCATTTCACTGTGCTTTCTACTATATCACACAATAAGAATTCACATTTATATGGGATTTTACAGTTTAAAAAGCACTTTTCTAACAACTATGAGGTAGATAGTGTAAGTATTATCATCCCCCTTTACAGATAAGGAAACTGAGGCTTACCAAGGTAAAGTAACTTGCCTGTGGTCACACACCTAATAAGATTTAGAGCCAGAATTTCAATCCATATCTCCTGACTGCAGCTCCAGCATTCTTGCCAGCTCCCTCAATTCTACTTCTCCATCCATAGTCTTTTTCTAAAAGATTATCCAAGTATTACATGTCTGTTACAATCCAGAAGAGGAAGTATTAGGACTCAGAGAGAAGTAGATTTGTTCTGCTCAACCCTGGAAGGCATGTACTCTTCATCTTGTATCTCCCCAAGCATCAAGCACAGTAAGTGCTTTCTATACATTGATATAATTTAGAAATTAAGTCACTCAACTTCAAAATATTAAGTTGATACACCAAAAAATCTGCCATCTGTGGGGAGCCAGGGAGGCCTCATCCTGGACTCAGATAAAAATCTTGACAGTGTACCCTAATACAGCCTCGAGGTAAGGCGCTTGTGAAGGCTGGCTCCCTGGAAGACCCCCAGGGATACACTTAAAAGGACTTTTGTTTGATATCCTGACATCAAAGCCTTTGCTCCCAGACTTGAGGCACCTAAAAGAACATGTTCCTTATACTATTGTAAGTCAAAATACTTGATTCTTGGGGATCAGTTTCTACGCAGATATCTTTGAGATTGCGTCTTTGCTTCTGGCTTCAAAGCCTGCTCTTGGGGAGCATCCTTTGCCCTGTAGATACACTTTGATAAGAGACAACTGACTTTCCCCATGACTTCCAGGGTCCTTTATAACAAAGCCTTATCTTACCCAAGCTACTTCCAGGCTATGACAGACTATTATATTGATAATAAAATTCCAGAATATGATTAGGATAAGAATATTTAAATCTTTGTCTTTTGGATCTTTAAAAAAAAATGTACAAAGAATCAATAACCTTAGTTCACGGTTCTTCCTTGAACTACCCACAGTGTCTGGTCATTTCTTATTCATATCTCCAATCATGCTTAGTGCTGGACACTGAGCAGCCCATGACAGCCATCAATCATTGGAACTTGACCCTCCCCTCAATCCTTGAAAACTGATGTAATTGCTTACAGATGTAATAGTTGGTAATATGAAAGTTTATTTTAAAACAGAGATAAAACTAGCACTACAAATATCTCATGATTCCCCCAGATTCACAAATACACAAAATGTTAAGCATAAGCTAATAAACAAGTACCTGGTTTCAGGATCAAGAGAAGCCACAAGTTTTTCATCTGATAATAATTTCTGCAAACTTTGATATAATTCCACATTTGTATTTAACCTAGAAAAGTTATAGATGAAAAACAATTAGCATAATTTTAAATATTAATTTATTATTATTCAAAGAATAAAGTTAAATTCTATAGTGCACATAAATCTCAAGGATTTTCTCATTTAGGTTATGAATGTTATAACCATGGATAGACATCCCACAGAAATTATTAAGTCAAAGTTCAAAGTTAACAGAAGTATAAGAATAAGCAAAACCTTTCAAAACTGAGGCATAAAAGCTTCAACTACTATTCTTTATAGGGTAGAGAATAACTGTGTCTGTTCAATATCTTTTATCACTGCCTTGGATTAACATATACATCATTTTCTCATCATATCTGCAGATGTCATGAACCTGGAGGGGAGGGAAAATGCTGGACAACAATGGGGATCTAGAAAGACTTTGGCATAGACTAGAACAATAGGTCAAATCAAATAAGAAAAAAATAAAAGGAATGAGGAACTAATATAAAGTTCTACACTGGGGTTCAAAAAATCAACTCCAAAAGTATGAGATGGAGGGGAAACTGTTGCTATACAACCTCTTAGATCTTGGAGTTTCAGTAGTCAACAGAAGTCAACAGTGTGAAATGGCAGGGAAAAAAATTTAATTGTATTCTTGGCTATTTTGAGAGCCATGGTATCTAGAATCAAATAAGTGATTGTGCCATTGAACTTTGGCTTGGTCTGACTACATTTGAGTATCATTTAGTTCTGGTAACCACATTTTAGGAAAGTGACAATTTTGAGAAATATCCAAAAGAAAGTGAATAGCGTTTGGTTTGGTGAATGATTTGGTGAGTGGTTTTAATGAATATCTGGAATGGTGAAGGAACTAGAACTTTTGCCATTGTGCAGGAATACCCAATGGCCTGCAAGCTAAGCATGGTTTGTAGATTTTAAAATACAATTAAACTTTATTTTAGAATGTAAAAACTGTTCTTGGGTCACAGGAGTACAAGAACATGTGGTGGGTGGCAACAGGACATATCACTATGCAGTTTGCCAACCCCTCCTATAAAGAACTTACTGAAGGAACTAGATGTGTTCAGCCTGAAGGAGAGAGGATTGAGGGGGGAACTATAGTTGTTTTCAAGTATTTGAAGGATTGCCACATAGAATAATTAGATTTGTTCTGCTTGACTGAAGAGAACAGAACTAAGTGATAAGATTTCCGGCAGGTCCCAACTGGTAGGAAGAGTAGTTTATTCCCTTTCATAAATCTGTGTCTTTGATTATTTCCTAATGCCTTCCAGGTTATCAGATTATGTCTCTAATGCCTAAGATAAAAGCCATTCTCAGGAGCAATTGCCAGGAAGCCTACAGAGACACATATTTCATTCTACTGGCTACTACTATGGCACCATGAAGAGTTACAAAAAAAAAAAACTATGTATGTGCTTTACAGCATACAAAAAGATCATCCTAAAAACTACCTCATAAAGTAGAGCATACATTACACGTTACCATTAAAAGAAAGAGCTCCAGAATTAAGAGGTCAGAAACTTGGATTTGAGTCACAGCTCCAACAGTTAACTAGCTCAGAGTGATTAAGTGACTTGCCCAAGGTCACAAAGTCTGTTAGCTGTGCCACAACTCAAAACCAGGTTTCTCACTCCTTATCTCTGGGGTTCTCTCCACAATATAGTACTGACTAAGGATTACTCTCAGTATTACAACTAAGAACATTGGCAATTAAGATGCCTTCACTTGAGGTTCTACTCCAAGTCAAAGGAACAGCAGTTACAGATCACAGATTTAGAGATGAAAAGGGACCAAAACCTGCAGGTAGCAGCAGTCATCTAGTCCAACCTCATTATTGTACAGATGAGAAAAAATGAGACCCAGAAAGTTGGGCAAATTAAATGAATTTCCCAGTGTCACCCAGGTAGTAAGTAAAGGCAAACTCTCTAACTTTTGCCTTAAGAGAAATGTAAATGGACAAATTTGTGATGTTTTAGTTGAAACTTAGCTAAGATCTCAACTCAAAAAAAAAAATTCAGTCATTAAGTCTAATTGAGGTCTTTTTCTTCACCTGATGGAAAATATAATTTCTTTATGACTTACAGCATACATACATCATTGATTTTAAAAATCCCTATGAAGGCAGTATGTTATACTGTTATGCCCTAATTCAAGTCCTGGGGCACCTGCCCACCACCTGAGTATGGCCCACCTGTGTCCCACCATTAGAGCCCCAAGCCCCTTTTATGTTTTTGCCTCTCTGCCCCTGCTTCTCTGTTATAGCTAGAAATTGCTTAAGATATAAGTCTGGGCATGTCGCCCAAGGCACCCCAACTTCCTCAAATTAGCATTCTGTATTTTTCCTATACTGTACAAGGATTAGCTTGGGTACAAGATTAGAGATCACCTCATCCTGTTCCACCACCTAAACAGGGTCCCCACACCCCTTGCCCAGAACAGGATCCTGGTCTATTCTGGGATTTTTGCATTCCCCGTGATCCAGCATCCGGATCCCACACCCCCTGCCCAGAACATGACCTTGGGACTTTCCAGTCCCCCTCCTTGTAATCATGCACCCCACCTGTTCTGGGAATGAACACTTATGTCATCGGGGTTTGGACCCTAGTGCTTCTGTACCCCTGAACTGTATTCCCCAAATAACTAACCAATCCACTCTTCTAGCTTCTGTAAAGTCATAGCTTTGGCTAGCCCCCTCCCCTGGTTGTAGTTTCTCTTTTTGGCCTATATAATCAAGTCTGTGAGACCCATTCAGGACTGCCTGATTTGAGTTCATACTCCAGGTAGTCAAGGGCTTGATCAATAAATCCACACCTAAATTTACCTTGAACCCAGGTCTCGGCTGACTCTTATTCTCAGCACAGCAATACCACCTCTCAGGCAAAACTAAGGGAAAGGCTAAGTCACAGTGTTAGATAAAAACTAAAATTTAGGCTCACCAAATGAAGATTTTTAAGCATTTAACACTCAAGGTTATAGTAATGATAAAAAAATAATAGACTTGCGAGTACTCAAAAGGAAAAATGGACCTTAAATTCCACTCTCTTAAAGATACCTACACCCCTCCTATCTCAACTATATTCTACCCTCCTTGTCACATTTTAAGTGATTAAGACTTTAACACTGCTTTGGAAAGGGTCATGTCTAAATACAGATCTGGTACTGCATCTAAAATGGAGACATTTACTACTACTGTTAAGACTCCCAATATAGACTAAAAATATCCCATCATTCAAAAAAGCAGCTTCTATCCATATATCCAATAAGTCTTCCTTTCCTAATCTAAAGTGACATGCCCCAGCCTCAAACTATAATACTAATGACTACTTCGAGGATAGCTATGACATGGTGAAGGCAGAAGACTCGAATTAGAATCCCAATTCTGTCACTAACTAGCTGAGTGGCCTTGGGTAAATCATTCCACCTAAGCCTCAGCTTTCTCATCTATAAAATGGGAATAAATTCCTGTCGTCAATACCACAGAGTGGTTATTAGATGCCTACACACAAGTCATCTTCAGCTACTTCAACAGACCCATGATTTTATCAGTTTATTATAACCAGAGATACACTATCCCTCTTTAGCCTTTTCATGGTTTCATGAGTTGACGCAGCCAAAAATTAAAAAGTCCAGAAATGAATGAAACACCTAAGAGACAAAATTTTGGGGTAATTAATAATCAATTTATTAATTAGCCTAGCAAAAAATCAGTAATTTATACTCAGTGGTTTCTCTCAGTAATGAAAGACCCCTAAAGGAGACACTGAATGCTTTAAATAGTTTTTTTGAAAGAGAATACCCCTGATAAAAGAAATTAATCCTGATCAGTGAACAATTAATGAGGGGCTAGGCATTTAAATGAGGAGATGAGCTAAAAGTCTTCAGCCCTCCTGCTGAGAATATAGCTTGATCTTAAGACTCAGTTGGCTCCAACAATCTGGACAAAGCAATCCATTTCTACCAAGACTACTCTGGTTGTTTTTCTCTTTCCTGAGCTAAATGCCAACTGAGAGGCGAAAGGACATGGGACTTTTGACCTGGAATTCACCTAGTTTAGATTCTGTTTACACTCTAAACAAAAGTAAAGCCTCCAAATGGGTGGGGTCTCACCCAAGATCCAGGAGCATACCCCAAGGATCAGGCCAATCTCACCTATCAGCCTTGTCCTTCAGAGATTCACTGACCTTATGGAAGCTGGTCTCTGAATGAATAAAAATAAAATAAAATAAAAAGCCTGGATCCTAATTAATAATGGGTTATTAGTATAAGAGAAAATAATAATTTCCCTCACCAGTAACCAACCCTTTGGGAATGAACTTAACTTTACTAGATAGGCTGATTCTTTAACAATAGCCTGTTTCTTGGTCTGCACTCAACTCTCCAGTTCAGCAGTGCCTTCCAGGGTTACTATTCTGTTTACACAGCCTTCAAGAACCCCAAGTCACCTTCAAGCCACAATGTAACTAACTTCCAAGTATGACTTTCAGTGGAAGGTCATTTTCAGCTACTATTATGTTAACTAGTATACTTCCCTCTTTCACTTAAATAAACGCAGATACCCTTATACTGTGCAAGTTCTAAAAATTTGTGTGTCAGGCACTTGCACATAGGACAGGAATGGTAACTGTTTCATTACAACAGAATGGAAGCTTCTTGAGGGCAAGGATTGTTTTAAACTTTGTATTCCCAGTCCCTAGCACAGGGCCTTGCACACAGGTGCTTAAGAAATATTTGTTGACTTTACATTTATTATCTAAATCACAGGGTTACTGTGAGGAAGGAACTGTGTAAATCTTTTTGTTATTTCAGGGTTTTTTTGCTTTTTGGAGGGGGGAAGACAGGGCAATTGGGGTTAAGTGACTTGCCCAAGGTCACATGGCGACCTGTCTAAGGCCAGATTTAAACTCAGGTCCTCCTGACTCCAGGGCTGGTGCTCTGTTCATTCCGCCACCTACCTGCCCCTATGAAAATCTTAAAAGCTCAAATGAAGAGTTCTTTGTAACTGGCATGATGCTGGGTACTTAAGGACTTTAAATAGTAACTGTATTCTTTTCTATAAACTAAGTTAAAAGGTACCTGGGGTCTGGCACAACAACTTTTAAAGCATTTAAACTACTTTTAAAGTAACTTCAAAGAAAATCCACTTCTTGGCAGTTGCAGTTTACTACTAGGCTCAACAAGGACCAATAATATCCAATAATATCCTTCATCTTCAGCCCTACCAGGGAAATTTTCTTGGTCCCCAAAGCAACTCTAACATTCTTCTTACATACAGACTTTGTTGACGCTAAATATGACATTAAACAAGTCAAAACTGCACAGACATTATAGGCCACAGTAATTGATTGCAGGCTCAGGAAATTTAGACTTATATTTGTTGTGTTTCATTGGCATAGACTATAATAAAAGCAACAACCTAGCATTCTACAATTCAAACTAGCAACCTACATGCATAGTTTTGACAAAATAAACAAATTAATATACACACCTTACATGTAGGGTCCAATACTTTGATTGACAACACAAATATTGAAGTATTAAAAGAAAAAAATCTTCCCTAACATGATCTCTTGCTATCATGCAGCCCAATATCGTAACAAATATGAATATAACATACTTTTCTACCATGGTACCAATGTTTCTGCAGGCTTCTTCTGCTGCCTCTCTGTATGCAGGGTCAGGATGAGCAATTTTCACAAAATCAGCCTAGTATAAGGGAAAGAGAAACCGAGATGTGATGGAAAACAACTTTTCCAGGATGTAAAAAGATAAAAATTTATATTTTAAAGTGTCATCCAGCAGTTTATATCTTCTATTTGACTTAACCAGTCTATTTCTACCAGTGATAGTGTTTTTTCCTAAATGGGTTTAGCAAAGGCTAGCAGTGAGCATTCTGTGCTCCAAAGAAAATATTTTCAAAACTTATTCTCAGTTTGGCAGAAAATTTTACTCCTCCAAAGAAAAAACTTTTCAAATCATGGTTTTTTCAAAATTGTTTTAAAAAATGTAGACATTTACTTAAAAAAAAAATGAAGTATTACAAATTTCTTTCTCTCCATCCATATGTGTGCATTTTCCTCCACTAATTTGCACCTATTAATTTGGTACCACAAAATGACATTGCAAAGCATTAGTTTTTGCAGTAACATTAGATCTAGGAAACTTTATATGGCAATATGGTCCTATACCTTCTCCTAGCTCAACTCAGTACTTTCTACACAGGACTTTCAGTGACATTAGCTGAATCTCCACTTCCAACCTGGGGTTTCTATCACATTCCTAGTGCTATGAAGGATTACAATGAGTATATTCAGAATTGGATTAAATTATTTTTAACTCCTTCAAGAAGCTAAAAATTAAATAGTAAGTGAAAAAAACTGAAACCACTAGACTGAAAGCAATTTAACTTTTAATAGAAATGTGCTACAAAACTCAGTAACTACAAAATGTTTTGTTATGCTTTTCTCTGTGAAGTCAATGACAAGTTAACATACAACAAATGTATGAAATAAAATCAACACAAGATAAAATTCCATATTTTAATGCATATAAATAAGTAAATTCACATGACTGACACATTATTTTTTTATAATAACAATAAACCTAGCTTAGCATTAAAGTATATAAAATGTTAGTTAAGCAGAAATTTACAAAGTAATTTTTAATTACCAAGTATAACATATTAGAAACAATAGAATCTCTTCCAGTTAATAAAGAAGGAAAAGTCTTAAAATCAGAAGAAACCTGATAAACTATTTAATCTAGCCCTTTCATTTTACAGATAAGGGAACTGAGGTCCAGAAATGTTAAGAGTGTTACACTCAATTCGCAACTAATACTTAACATTAAAGAAAACTTCATCCATTTAGAATAGTGGTGAGGGAAACAAGGTAAATGGATAATATGAACTCCAAAATCATTGTTTTATTATTTCTGAGAAATGGAACAATTTTCCATTCTACATTACAAACTTCCATAGGATCATGAAGAATCAGACACAACTGAACTAGACAACAATCTAATTCAATAAAAGTACTCTGTTATGAGGATAATCTTACTGGATGCTTCATACAGAAATATTTAAAAATTTTTATTCAATAACTACTTTGTATACTTTAAAACTGACATTTAGACAAGATAAAAGACTGAAAAGTAACATTTTATTCTACTGACAAGAATAAGGGAAAAAGGAACCAAAATGAGATTCAATGCAATAAAATGAAAGCAAACATCTGGGAAAAGTTATGAAAATAAGCATGGAAAGTAACTAGGGATCATTAGGAAAAAGCAAACCTAGGGTTGCAATTTCTCTACCAAATGCCAATGCTGTCAACTCTTTAGTATCTCCAGGGAATTTTAAAGTAAGCAACATTTGCTTTCAAGTTTTTATTGACATAAGCAAGTTAGGTGAAAGAAGCATTTATTTCATTGATAATATGCAGTATTCACTTAATAATATTCATTCCATATATAGTTGGTCAAAAATACTGCTCCTGCCCTCAAGGAGCTTACAATCTCTTTTACTTTAAAACCGGTAGGAGACTTTTTTTTAATTGTCTATTTTTTCATTTTTAACATTTTTCCATTATTAACATACAGTTGCATAACTAATGTCAAACATTCTTATAAGGACACTGAGAATTTGCTCATTTTTTTCCTCAAAAACAATTTTCCAGATAAACTTTTATGTCCTATGGTATATTAACACTGACTATTGGCAGGGGAAATTAATTACAAACGTGGCTTAAATTAAAATATTTTTTATTATTAAAGAGTAAAGTTCAAGCCTTAAAACAGATCTTACCAAATCTGCTACTCTGCACAAGGCATCTGACAGCTGATCAAAGATACACACAGTTTGTGGTCCAGGTGGTGTAGCACATGCACTCTCTACTAGAGACTCAGTTTGTCTTAGGGCTTTTTCTTGTGCAACATGAAATCCTTCAGGAGAACTTAGCTCTGGGACACCAAACAGACCCTAAAATTTAAAGTATATTTTCAATTTATGACCAAAATATAAGAAGTAAATTTTGTTACTATTCAGATTCCAAAAGCAATCAGTTGCTTCATCCCATTACTTTATAATCACAATGATCACATCTCCAACATCAAAACACTCACCCTATGCTAGAGAACCCTTGTTTGGCTCATTCTACCCAAGTTAGATAAATCTGTGTCTTTTGTAATTAAAAAATTAGTTTTTTAATAATTAAATTGGATCCTTTGAATCTCCCTCTGCCTTTATAGCAACTCTATGCTAAACTTGAAACAAATTTTCTCAGCTACTCCAATTTATGGAATCTCACCTCACATGTCATGTATTCTAATCCATATCTGAAGAGAAATCCCCTCTGCAAGATTCCCAATGAGTATTCAACCATGAAGTGATGGGGAACCCAGTATTACCCAAAGCAGCTCATTGCACTTTTTTTTTTTGCTTTTTTTTGGAGGGCAGTTGGGGTTAAGTGACTTGCCCAAGGTCACATGGCTAGTTTTTTGTGTTAAGCGTCTGAGGCCGGATTTGAACTCAGGTACTCCTGATTCCAGGGCCGGTGCTCTATTCACTGCGCCACCTAGCTGCCCCTTCATTGCACTCTTAAAGAGTTCCACCTATCAGTGAGGTTTTCCTTCTACTAAGTCTAAATCTGACCCTACAGCATCCACTCACTGCTTCTAGCTCTGCTCTCTAAGGTCAAACAGAATAAGTCCATTACTCTTCTGGTCCTCACTCTTCCTCTTCTGAAAAATAACAATGACATAGTACATTCATGTAATCTTTTCTTCTATAAAAGTTTTATAAACCAAAAACTTAAATTGTGTTTAATTGTAAATAGTCATGGGCAACATTATCACTAATACAGATCTTTAAAATTGCCTGCATTTATTAAGTACTTTGGAGTTACAAATACCTTTTGTATGTATCATTTCACTTAATCCTCACTACAACCCAGCAAGATAAGGAGTGTATTGTATTTTTATGCACATTACACAAGAGAAAACTGAGGCTTACAGAGGTTAGATGACTTGGGCAAGGTCAGACTAGAATGCCAAAGGTAGTATTCAAATTCAGTCCAATTCTGACTTCCAGTCCAGTTCTCTCTGGGATTCCCAAAAGATTATCTATAAATTCAGAAAGATGAAAGAAATCCATTCTCTTCAACAAGTGTTCAGTTTAGATCTCTTCCATTCCCATATAACACTTTTGCAATTCTTTAATGAATTCATTAGGGAACATCATGCACTGTAATTATCTCTTTTGTGTTTTTTCTATGGGGCCACTAGGTGGCACAGTGGATAGAGGGGCCAGGGCCTGGGGTCTTGAAGACCTGAGTTCAAATTTGACCTCACACATTTACTAGTTGTGTGACTCTGGGCAAGTCACTTAACCCTGCTTGCCTCTGTTTTCTCACCTGTAAAATGAGCTAAAGAAGGAAATGACAAACCACTCCACTATCTGCCAAGAAAACCCAAAAGAAGGTCAAGAGTCGGACACAGGTGAAAAGACTTAACAACAAAAATTTCCTCTATAACATGGATTCTTACTGTTTTTGTGTCATAGACCACACTCCCCACCATTAGCGGTCTGAAGTCTATGGACCTCTCATAATAATGTTTTTAAATATGTAAAATTGAATAGCCAAGATGGTGGAGTAAAGTAGGGACTCCCCATAACTCTTCCCTAAACCCCTCCAAATCACCTTTAAAAATGACTCTAAACAAATTCTAGAGGGAAGAACCCATAAAAAGATGGAGTGGAACAAATGTCCAGCCCAAGGCAACTTGGTAGATCAGCAGGAAAGGTCTATTGCAACAGAGTGAGAAAGGAGAACCCACTAGTGCAAACTGGGTCAAAACTGGAGCAGGCTGCAGGGTGACTGAATCACTGGTGGCAGTGGTAGTATCACTTGCAGCCCCAAAATGCCAAAGACAACTTAGGAGGTCAGGAGGAAAGGTCTGTCCCAACCGGGTGAGAGTGGAGCTCAGTCTAGCACAGGCCACAGCAAACCAGGAACAGGCATTAGAAATCAACAGCGGCAATGGGAACAGCTCTTCCCAGAACTCTCAGATCACAGACAGTAAAGGAGTCAAA
This sequence comes from Pseudocheirus occidentalis, assembly GCA_028646575.1. Classification (NCBI taxonomy): domain Eukaryota; kingdom Metazoa; phylum Chordata; class Mammalia; order Diprotodontia; family Pseudocheiridae; genus Pseudocheirus; species Pseudocheirus occidentalis. The sequence goes on from CM053596.1 coordinate 146,712,220, forward strand.
CAACAGAAGGAGACAATAGGGGCCTTTTTGCTAGCACTGAGGCAAAACTTTGTTCTTTGTTCATATTCTGATCTGGATCACAGCCCTGGGAGTCAGTCGAAAGGCGAGGAGGAGCCCTAGCACAACAGAGCTTCTAGCCACAGTGGAGGCAAGACCATCCTCACAGTTCCAGGGCAGAAAAGAGTGCTTGTGGTTACTAACCAACCAGAGCACAGGCCAAGAGAGCAGCAAACACACCTCTCCTTAGACCATATCACTTCGGAAGAAGTGAAAACTTACAGGTCCCTAGAAATATCTCTGAAAACTGTTGCACAAAACCCCTGAAGCTTGGGACATTGCATCCTCAACCCTGGAAGCAGAGCTCTATTTTAACAAATAGTTAAAAGTAGGAAATAGGCTGGGAAAATGAAAAAGCAGAAAAAAAAAACTCTGACAACAGAAAGTTATTATGGTAACAGGGAAGATCAAAACACACACTCAGAAGAAGACAGCAAAGTCAAAGCTCCTACATCCAAAGCTTCCAGGAAGAATATATATTGGTCTCAGGCCATGGAAGAGCTTAAAAAAGATTTTAAAAATCAAGTAAGAGAGACAGAGGAAAAATTAGGAAGAGAAATGAGAGTGATGCAAGAAAATCATGAGAAAAGAGTCAACAGGAGACACAAAAAAATATTAAAGAAAATAACACCTTAAAAAATTGACTAGGCCAAATTGCAAAAGAGGTTCAAAAGGTCAATGAGAAGAACACCTCAAAAAGTAGAACTGGCCAAATGGAAAAAGAAGTTCAAAAGCTCACTGAAGAAAATAATTCCTTAAAAATTAGAATGGAGCAGATGGAAACTAACGGCTTTATGAGAAATCAAGAAGCAATAAAACAAAACCAAAAGAATGAAAAAAATAGAAGACAGTGTGAAATATCTCATTGGAAAAACAACTGACCTGGAAAACAGATCCAGGAGAGAGATTTTAAAATTACTGGACTATGTATAAGACATGTTAAAAAAAAAAAAAGAGTCTAGACATCATCTTTTAAGAAATTATCAAGGAAAACTGCCCTGAGATTGTAGTACCAGAGGGTAAAATAGAAACTGAAAGAATCTACTGTTCACCTCCTGAAAGGGAACCCAAAATGAAAACTGCCTGCCAGGAATAATATAGCCAAATTCCAGAGTTCCCAGATCAAGGAGAAAATATTACAAACAACCAGAAAGGAACAATTCAAGTATCATGGAGTTACAGTCAGAATAATACAAGATTTAGCCACTGTTACATTAAAGGATCAGAGCTGTCACATTAAAAGACCAGAGGGCAAATGAGCTAGGATTACAACAAAGAATCAACTTCCCAGCAAAACTAAGTATAATCCTTCAGGGGGAAAAACAGACATTCAATGCAAATTTGGACTTTCAAACATTCTTGATGAAAAGACCAGAGCTGAATAGAAAAATCTGATTTTCAAATACAAGACTCAAGAGAAGCATAAAAAGGTAAACAGCAAAGGGAAATCATAAAGGACTTGAAGTTAAACTGTTTACATTCCTACACTGGAAGATGATATTTATAACTGATAAGACTTTTCTTATTATTAGGGTGGTTAGAAAGAGTATATATAAACAAAGGGCACAGGGGTGAGTTTAATAAGACTGGCTGATATCTAAAAAATAAAATTACGGGATGAGAGGGGAACGTACTGAGAGAAAGGGAGATGTAGAATGGGGTAAATTATCTCACACAAAAGAGGCAAGAAAAAGTTTTTACAATAGAGGGGAAGAGGAGAGGGGGACTAAGTGAATCTTACTCTCATCAGAACTGGCTCAAAGAGGGAATAACATACAAACACAACTGGATATAGAAATCTATCCTACCCTACAGGAAAGTATGAGGGGAAAGGAGATTAAAAAAAGAGGGGAAGGGTGACAGAAGGGAGGTGATATTGATGGAGAGGTAGCCAGAAGCAAAACACTTTTGAGGAGAGACAAGGTGAAAGAAGAGAGAACAGAATAAACAGGGGGGAGAGGATGGAGGGAAATACAGTTAGCAATAATAACTATGAAAAAAAATTTGAAGCAAGTTTCTCTGATAAAGGCCTCATTTCTCAAACATATAAGGAACTGAGTCAAATTTATAAAAAGAAGAGCCATTCCCCAGGTGATAAATGACCAAAAGATATGATCAGTTTTCACATGAAGTAATCAAAACTATCTATAGCCATATAAAAAAATATTGTAACTCACTACTAATTGGGGAAATGTAAATTTAAATGATTCTGAGGTACTACCTAATCCCTATTAGATTGCCTAACAGGACAGAAAAGACAAATGACAAATGTTGGAGGGGATGTGGGAAAAATGAGACATTAATGCATTGTTGTCAGAGCTGTGATAATTCAACCATTCTGTAGAGCAATTTGGAACTATGCCCAAAGGCCTATAAAACTTTGTATACGTAGCAGTGCCACTACTGAGGTCTGTATCCCAAGAGGAAAAGGACCTATATGTACAAAAATATTTATAGTTCTTTTCTGGGGGTAAAGAATTAGAAATTGAGGGAATGCCCATCAATTGGGGAATGGCTGAACAAGTATGTAATTATGATGGAATATCATTGTACTAATAAGAAATAAGCAGGATGCTCTTAGAAAAAGACTTGCATGGGTTGATGATGCAAAGTGAAATGTACTGTGTACAAAATAACAGAAATACTATAAGATGATCATATGAATGACTTAGCTATTCTCCCAATACAACAATCCAAGACAACTCTGAAGGACTTATGAGAAACAGTATCCATCCCCAGAAAAAAAATTGATGTTATCTGAATACAGACTGAAGCAAACTTTTTAAAACTTTCTTAATTTTTCTTGAGTTTTTTTTTGCTTATGTTTTCTTTCACAACATTATGGATATGTTTTACATGACTATGGAAATATAACCCATATTGAATCACTTGCTTTCTCAATGGGGGGAGATGAGGAGCGAGGAAGGGAGAGAATTTGGAACTCAAAATTTTAAAAACAAATGTTAAACATTGTTTTTACCTGTAAGTGGGGAAAAATAAAATACTAAATAAAAACCAAGAATATTTTTTTAAAAATTTCATGAACCCCAGGTTAGGAACCCTTGCTCCAGTCTATACTTTTCTTGCTTTTTGGAGGGGCAGGGCAACTGGGGTTAAGCAACTTGCCCAAGGTCACAGGGCTAGTAAGTGTTAGGTGTCTGAGGCCAGATTTGAACTCAGATCCTCCTGACTCCAGGGCCGGTGCTCTTTTCATTGTGCCACCTAGCCACCCCCAGTCCATACTTCTCTTGAGGACAAAGACGTTGACTTATTTGAATCTTGTACCTTTCCCAGTGCTTTTCTGCACATAACAGGCTTTTGCTAAAAAAATATATAAAAGCACCAGATTATTCTTAAATCTGTCCTCCCTCCTGTATATTACAAGCCCTCCATAATCCAGCAGATGGTCTTTGAGTGCTGCTTTAGCCAAAAAAGTTTATGACCTTGCCTCTAAGCTGGTAATGAATCTTCCTGAACTGATACTCAGGAAGCTGATACTCTGGAAGACATTCAATCTGTCCCTGGGCCCATACTAGCATCCCTCCATCTCTTCTAGGTAAGACAAGCTGGAGATGGTGCTGATGTTGGCAGAGCATCCCAGAAGCCAGGATCACATGAGGAATTATTAGCATGACTTCATCCACAAACAGTATTTTAACAAAAGTACAGGCAGGGGTCTACTAAATTATGTAGATCTCAATGGACAGCTAATGAGAAAACATGTAAAGAGTTCTTCAGTATGAAGAAGCTCAGAGGGTTTTGCAGAGGTCTGCATTGGTAGAGAAAGACCCTGTAACTCTAGATACATCCATCAGTCCTGACAGAGTTGCTATGTCTTAGCAAAATGCGGTGTCTAGAACCAAATCCTCACAGCTCTGCAAATTTGCCAGGTTTAAGAAGGTTTTCAAAGAGCTATTGGTGATAAAGTAGATTTGAGCAAGAAAAGAGAATCTGGAGATAAATGCAAAGAGCAAAGGAAATTTTTTGGCAACGTATTTCAGAAAAGCACATGAAGTTTACAATACTTAGCAAGAACATATTTTAAATAACCAAGTCTTGCACTAACCAGTGATTTACATCTGATTTGAACAATCACAAGCTCCCTGGAAACTCCTCTCTACAAACTGAGCCATCAAGGATCACTTAAGATACCTACTTCCAAACTCAAAAGATGTTATTTCATTCTTTGTGAGGGCCCTTCCTCCACCAGCGTATCACAACCTTAGCAGACATAATTCATAAAATTCCAATGGTTAAAACAATTCATGAGCTAGATTCCAGATTACTGATGATGAGCCTCTTCACACTGAGTTGGGCTGATTCTTCAACTTAAGTCTATCACTAGGTCTACATTCAAACCCCTGCTAGCAAGATAAGATCTGCCTGTACTCAGGGCTCTGCTGCACAGCCTTCAAAAATCCATCAGGGTGAGTGCCATACAATAATGTCAAATATGAGATGGCAGTCTAGGACTTCAGTAGAGGATGATTTGAGATTATCTATTAATAATGAAAAAGATCACAGAAAAATGTAGGCATTACCCACGGTTCGGTCTCAGCCCTCTTCTCTCTATTCTTTAACTGTGAGAAAATACTCAGTCCTTTATAATCTGACTCCAGATGTTATTCCTTTGTCATATGAGCTAAGTACTGAGAAAGAAATGTATAATTTTCATATTAATAGATATGATGTGGGTAATGAATATACTAATAATTTAGTTTTCTCAAGAGCTTCCTCTCTGGCTTGGAAGTCAGAGATCACAATGCAGCTTAAACTGATTAATCAAAACTCCGATAATGCTCACAATCACTGGACCTTAAGTTAAGTGAATCAAAGATTGTAGAACCCATTCCTGTTATAGAACTCTGGTTCTGTGCTTTAGGGGAGGCGGTCAAAATGCCCAAAGACTTGACTCCAGAATTATAGTATTGAAGGACTTGCTCAGTTTCTCCTGGGAAACCCACCAAATGATTTTTTGTAATCCACCTTCCCCAGTGGTGATTTAAGTATATAACCTCTACTTTTACTTCAGCTGAGAACATTCATTGAAACTGATTAAACTACTTGATTACTGGCACTCCAAAGCAGTTTGGAGCATTCTCATGTTCTAACAGTCTCTAGACTGGCTCAGTAAAAATCCTGTTAAAAGTATCAACCAAACTGGACTACTACTTTCTGTTCTTTATAAATGATATTTCATCTCTCAGCCTTTTCCCAAGTGGAATTCCCCATCCCCGAAATGCTCTTATATCTACTCCTTAGGCTCTTTAAGATTCCTTAAGTTTTAACTAAAATGCCACCTCCCTCAAGAGTCTTCCTGATTCACCTATTTCCTAATGCTTTTCCCCCAACCCTAAAATTACTGTCTTCATTTTGCACATCTTATATTTAATGTTCTGTGAACATGTATTCTGGCTTGACCAGGTCACTTATCACTTATGTGACCCCCCCAAAAAAATGTCAACTCTCTGAATGTTTCCCTACCTATGAAAATGTGAATAACACATTCTGCTGGCCTATCATAGAGCGTACTGTGAAGACCATGTTTCATAACTATATAATGCTAAGTAAGTTAGCGTTTTTCCCTTCTGGCTTTACTTCACTCTAATTAATAAATGCTATCCTGCTCATGGAGCCAGGTGCTGGGTCACCCTCTCCCAGCTGGTAAAAATCCACAAACACTGTGACCTTTCAACCAAGCACCTCAAGATGCTCTCGATTCCCCACATGGGCTGAGATCTGAGTTAACAAGGAAGTCTCATGAAAAGGGTAGAGAAGCTTGGAAAGATGTAGAAAGAAAGTCAAATCGAAAATGCAGGGGGTTCCCATGACGGAAGACCTGACTCCAGCCACTGAACAGCTCTCTGGGAGGGTTGGGGGCAGGCTGGCCCTAAAAGCTGATTTAGGGTTAGAAGGGCCTTTAATGGTCACTGAGTCCCCATTACGCAGATGAGAAAACTGAGGCCCACAGAGGTGAGGTGAGGTGACGTGACGTGACATGACAGTGGCAGAGCCAGAAAGCAAATCCTGGTCAGGACTCCCAACGGAATGTTTTTCCCAAGCCGCCCCTCGGGGCCGCTCACCCGGCGCTCGCCGAACATTTCCTTACGCGCGGGCTGCGCTTTGACATTGAATGCGGCTCCCACTGGAGACCAGCTAGTGCTGACCCGGCGGGCCCCGCGGAGGCCGCTGCCTCGGCTGTTTCGCAGCAGCCGCAAGGCCGCCGGCGTACCGCCGGGGCCCAGAGACCACAGCCTCCAAGCCCTCAGCATGCTGGGTCCGGCGGTGGGCTCCCTCGCACGCCAGTCCCCCTGAAAGAATTTGACGTTCCTCTAGCCTTGGGTCCCTACTCTGGGTCAGCTCCGCGTCTCCAAGACAGCAGCCCCGTGCGCTCCGGAACACACGCCACGGGGGCCACCGCCCACTTCCGGCTCCGGAGCAAGTCGCAAAGCATGACGTCAGTACGTAAGCGGAGAAAAGCGCCTCCCGCCCGCCCTTTTCCCGCGCTTGCGTTTACGCGCCCCCGTGTGGCCGGAGTTAGAAACTGACAGGAAATGTCATCGGTTCTTTCCCCTTCGTGAAGGTTCGTTCACCCTTAGCTCACCAGCTCAGTTAGAAGGGCTTTTTCAACACTTCGAATTCAGAGTAAGTGATTTACAAGCTGATTACACAGAACTCAGAATAAAATACTTTTTGTACTGTCTTCAAACATGAGCAAATTTCCTCCATCCTTAAGACCTTTTCAAGGTGGTGCTGTGGACAGAGTGCCAAACCTGACATCAGTTAAACGCTTCTCCCTGAGCTCAAATGTGGCCTCAGACACTCACGGGCTGCATGATCCCAGGCAAGTCACTTCATCCTGTTTGACTCAGTTTGTTGTGGTTGTTTAGTCGTTTCGATCGTGTCTGAAAAGTGTCGCTTCATGACCTCACTTGGGGTTTTCTTGGCAAAATATATTGGAGCGGTTTGTCATTTCCTTCTCCAACCCATTTTACAGATGAGGAAACTGAGGCAAACAGGGTTAAGTGACTTGTGATCACACAGCCGGTAAAGTGTCTGAGCTGGAGAAGGAAATGGCAAACCACTCCAGTATCTTTGCCAAGTAAACCCCAAATGAGGTCGCAAACAGTCAGGACCATTCAATCCCCATCTCTTCTTTTTCTCAGCCAAACTACATGAAAAAGTTGTCTACACTACATTCTTCCATTTCCTCACTCCTCAGTGCTTTGCAGTCTGGCTCTTTAACCTCATCACTCTCAACCCACATTTCTAATCCATTGCAGGATTGTGCAGTTGCTTTCTGGACACATCTTTAATGTATGTCCCCTTCCTTTCCCTCACAGCCACTTCCCTATTTCCAGCCCTCATGACCTCTCCCTGAACCACTGCAATAGCCACCTTCTTCTTCCTGCTTTTTTCTTCTTCCTTCTTCTTCTCAGAGTTAAGTGACTAACCCAGTGTCACACAGCTAGTAAGTGTCAAGTGTCTGAGGCTAGATTTGAACTCAGATCCTCCTGGCTCTAGGACCTGGGCTCTATCCACTGTACCACCTGTCTCTGTAATAGCCCTCTAATAGGAATCCCTGTTTCACACCTCTCCACTTTCCACTTCTATCTTCTGACTTAGTTTCCAAAGTAGGTGTCAATATTTTACACAAAAATATTCAATGCAAAAAAAAAATTGTGTCCCCTACTTTGGCTGGTGATTTAATAGGGTGTTCTTTGCCGCAAAGGCATCCTTAGAGATTATTTAAATAGCTACTTAGAATCAGTTGGGTGTTAAAGTAAACACACACAAATGGTTAAAGTGAAGGTTAGCTTCTCCTGAAGTCAACTTTAATTTATGATCTTGGATTCCTCTGAAAAAAATATTTTTGATCCCCTCTTTGAAGGGCATTACCTTCCCCTCTTTTAGTTCTGTTCCCCTAGGAAATCAGGTGACTCTTCACAGAAGGGAGTGAATGAGAGGTTATATAAACAAAAGACATGTCTAAGTCGGCCTTCCCTGGCTACACTTCAAACAGGCAGACACACAAACCTGCACTAATGGGGAAAGAACTAGAAAGGGGCAAACGGGTGTCTCTCTATGTAAACTTACTGTGTGTCTATCCTGTTGGTAAAATTTATGGCTCTTCTCCTCGATTGCTATTTCTTCCTATAAACCTACACTTCTTCTTTGACCTGGGATGCAACCAGGGGTTCAAAGCTCAGATTTCTTGAAGTTTCAGGACTGGGGGGGTGGGGGAGAGGGTGAGAAGAGAGATTTAAGACATCGAAGTTGCAAGTTCTCTTCAGGGAGAGGTCTCTGAAGAGAGAGAAAGACTGTGGGAAGAAGCTGGCATGTAGAAGAAATAGAACATAGATCATGTCTCTGTCCCCAGCTTCCCTAATAGAGACCTTAGGGAATTTCCCCTTTTGTGATAGTTGGGACTCTACCTTGTGAGCTGAGATATCACACTACCAGTGGGAGAACTTATACATTATGTGTATTATCTGGTATGTTCTCATTTGCCTAATTTCTCTGATTTCGGTTTGCTATAGATTTGGATAAATAGCTTTATTAGCTATTTGCTCTGTGTGGTCTTTGTTTAACTGGTATTTGGTGGGAAGAAAGGCAAGTCAGGGATATATAACTTGGGTCACTCCTTCCCTGTTAAGAAATCAAGAATGCACCTTGATCCTAAAAATTATTTTCCCTACACTAACAATATTTAGGGGCACCTAGGTAGCACAATGGATAGAGTACAATGAATAGAGACTTATATTCCTGAGTTGAAATCTGGCCTCAGGCACTTACTAGCTGTATGGCCCTGTATAGTGCCAACATGATATCCACAGTACCTATGGATATGCTGGCATAATTCTGAATCACAAAATGTAACAGACACTCCACATGGAAGACAGAACCAAAACATTTATTCAAACACGGGAAAGCTGAATCCCAATGTTGCGCAGAAAAATTAGAGCTAGCCGAGACCTGGGTTCAAGATAAATTTGGATGTTGATTTATTGATCAAGGGCAGGACTGCCAGAGTTCTCACTCAAATTGGCAGTGATTTCTGGATTTTCAAATCTTGGTTATATAGGCTAAAAACCACAAAATTATAATAGGGAGGGGAGCTAGCAGAAGCTATGAGATACAGAAGCAAAGATCAGCCATTGGTCAAATCTATATGACTCAGGGGAGTATGGCACATGAACTCAGAGTAGTATGGTATAAGGGTACAAGGGGTCTTTCTTAGAACTGGGTAGAGGGCACAGGGTAGAGGGTCATGGTATGAGGGGAACTGGAATTCCCCAAGTTGTAATCAGATGGGGCTGGAATTCCTAGAACAGGCCAAGGTCATGTTCCAGGCAAGGAAGGTGAAAGCCCTACTTTGTCAGTGGGGCAGGACAGAATGGTACTTAGATAAGATCCTTGCACCATAATGAGCCTGTTGCACTACAATGATTCAAGAAGAAACTATGAAGTATTGATCAGGGGAGACAGAGTTAGGGAACGCCTTGAGCAATATGCCCAGACATGCCTTAAGCAGTTTCAAGCTAAAATAAAACAGGGACCAAGACAGAAATACAAGAGGGGCTTAATAGTGGGCCACAAGTCAGGTGTGTGTAGTGACCTGGGATTTGGTTTTGGGTACAACACCAACACCAGAAAGCCGAGTCCATTATGGCAGCAAAGAAATCTATATACAACAACAACTCAGAGGGCACTCACCATCCCCAAGCCTTCCCCCTGCTAGGGCCTTCCCACAAAGGAACACTCACAACTCACTGCCTGCCTCCTGTCTCTCTCCCTCAGCTCCAAGGACTCTCACCACTTCCTCTCAGCTCTCTTCTACCCTTCCGGCTCCACCCCTTCCTGTTCTGGGGGGGGGGGGGGAGTTCTTCCCACCACAGACTCATGTGACTCAGGCTTCCTTGTGACTCAAAATCAGGTGACTCAGGCTTCCATGTGACTTAAGCAGATCACATGGGCCTATAAATAGATGGGAAAGCTCTTCCTGTTTACACTACCATTACACTCTGGGCAAGTCACTTAACCTCATCTGTAAAATGAGCTGGAGAAGGAAAGAGCAAACTAGTATTTTGCCAAGAAAACCCAAATGTGGTCACAAAGAGTGGGACACAACTAAACAACAAAATGATATTTAGGAAGGGTGACAGGTATGATTTTAACCTAGTTTCCCCTCTCTGAGGAGAGCACAGTGGTCATCCTTGTGACCTCAGTCTTCTGCTTTCCTCCTGGCAGGAATCAAAGTCTCCCTCAGAGATACGTGGGTAGATGAGATTCTAGAAATATCTACTGATGTTTCTCTGTGCGTCACATCTAGACAGACCCATGTGGACACATAGAGCCTACATGTGCAACACATACACACACATATATTGGGTTGGAGTAGATTACCAGAAAGGTCAGCATCTTGAACTTAGGCTGAGTAGAGGAAAGAAGCTTTTCCACTGTTCACCAATGAAACATGACCTTTACATTGGGATAAATCTGTTGTGAAAGAGTTACTGCCATTTCCCAGAGTAGTTACAGAGCAAATAGCATGTGAACTGAGAGGCCTTGTGTCAATAAAAATCAAATGATCACAATCAGTCAACATGGTAACATGGGGCACATTTTACAAGGGAATGCCTAAAACCTACCTCAGAATCAAGGGGGTGGGGTGGGGTCCAATATTTACTCAAAATTACAGTTCATGAGACCCTATGGATGCTTCTCCCTTATTAGACCAACCAATGGTGCCATTAGGTCAATGCAAGTCATTTAATTGAATAGCAATGAAAAAGAAATGGCAAGGAATTATACCTCATCCGCCTTGTAAGCTATGCTGCATCCCCATTGGAACCCCACCTCTATCTGTGATTCTGTTACTTGATTTCCTAGAGTTATCTGCTGCTCCAGTGATGGATTCAGATTGCAATCCCTTTCTCTGATGCTGCAGATTGTTGGGGTCTTTAGGGCTATTCTGAGTAGGTTGATCAGCTGGGTAACTACTGCTGTCACCTGCTGGTTCTTCCCTGAATTGCAGTTACTATGCAACCTTTTCCCCACAGAAGGTTCTGGCGTCTTTCTCCTGATAGCTCCTGGAGCTCACACAACTCTGTTACAATTCAGACCCACAGACTGCCAACCAGAAAAGACCATAGACACTACGCTTTGAATTTAGTCAGTTCTTTGAGTTGTGATGAGAAAATTTCTTTGAAAAGTCAACATGTACTTGCTCACTAATGTTGTTGTTGGTGGTCCTTTGTTTTCAAAGAGGACCAATGACCTCACTGGGAGATGTCTTGACTTTCCAGAATCAGAGTTGCCCAAAATCATAAGCTTCACTCTCTCTTCCAGTGTCATCAAAGTCCAGTGGCAAGACAAAAGGCAGGAAGACTGGTGATGACCCAGGCTGCAGTGGCAGACCTTAGGTTTTTTGTCTGACCAAGCTCACTATTATTGGTGCAAGAAAATATCCCCTCACCTCCAGCTTGTTAGCAAGTCTGACAGGGACTTGTAAAGTTGTCAACTTTTGTTCTGCTCTCCCTATATAATAAAGGACCTGGGAAAACCTCTCCACAGAGTTCCAATATGTGATTACATATAGGACAAATTACTAAAATATACTTGAACCTTATGATTATTTTATAGTATCCTGTCTATCTGTAACACAGTCTACTTATGATAATACTTCAGGAAACTGCTTTGAAATTGTCATGGTACAAGGAGCTTGGGAGACCTCAAAGCATTGGTTTCTTTTTCGTCTTTGTTAATTGTGGTAACATGAATCATTTCTTCTTTATTAATAATAATTTTATAATAACATAAATAAAAAATCATCACAATAATTTGTATAGTAACCTGTCATTTGGGTTACTGAACTATTAAATTTTTCATTGTGTTTCTCCTTAAATTCCCTCTTGACCACATGAGTATTTCAGTGACATTTTATATACTGTTAAATGCTCAGCAGAATGCCTTAAATTTTATAACAATTGGGTACATTTCTAGAAGAGAGACTTGGAAGTTTTATAGACATTTTTCATTGGCTTCCCGTTGATCTTGTTTGATGACGCTGCTTTGTGATGTCATTAGTTATTATTGTAAATCCCCAGGGAGAGGCATAGGGGCATGTGTGTGTTGAGGGAGAGGGAGACAGAAAGAAAGGAAAAGTAAGGAGGAGAGAGACACAGAGAGGGGAAAAGAGAAAGAGAGAGAGGAGTGAGGGAAGAGGGAGAGGGGAAATGATAAAGAGGAACACAAGAAATATTTAATCAGGACTTTTGTATTGGGATGGATGTTTTGCATCTATAAGATCAATTAGCAAGCAACTACCAGGGTTTGAAAAAACTGACAAGGTGCAGTCCTCCTAACTAACTGCTAGGACAGCTCTAAGATTTAGTAACAAGATGGAAATGGATGGAAAAGGCAGAGAAAGCATATGAACCCAGTTCCAGAAACTCCCAGTCTAAGATCGCTCAACGGTACTCAAATGTCATCAATTATCATTAAACCAAGCCAATAATCTTTACTTTTCCCTTCCCACTAAAACTTATGTGTAAATATAAACGTTAACTATAAATAAATATATAAATATGAAGTTTTTAAAATACGGAAAAATAAAGTAGTTCAAATACCTTCTTTGAGCATAGGTATGTGTATATATACATACATATATACATGCATATATGCATATATGTTCATGAATATACCATATCATTGTCTCCATCCTTACCTTTTTTTTTGCCTTTTGGAGTGGGGAAAGTAGGGCAATTGGGCTTAAGTGACTCAATCAAGGTCACACAGCTAGTAAGGGTTAAGTGTCTGAGGCCAGATTTGAACTCAGGTCCTCCTGACTCCAGGGCTGGTACACTCTATTCTCTGTGCCACCCCTCCATCCTTACATTGAAAAAAAGAAAGGTGAAACTCACATCATAAGTACCATTGGTTTGCTCAGAAAATGTCAGTGAGGAGATACCCAAAATAAATGACAATAGACAACAATCATGCAAGATTCTAAATTTATTCTTGGGGAAAAGCAATTGACAGTTATGACCATTGCTAAGGGTTAGCCTCCTGGTTTTACCTCTTCAGATATTTTAGTGCCACTTACAAGCACCAGTACTGTGTATCAAAAAAGCTGGAAATAAAGAAGGTGCCTGTAGATCAGGTAATGACTGAAAAAATTGTGGCCTACAAATGTAAAGGAATACTATTGTGCTATAAGAAAACAATGAATATTAGGCATTCAGAGAAACTTGGAAAGATGTATGTGAACAGAGATAGAATGAAGTAAGCAGAACCAGGAGAACAACATACACATTTAATACAGTAATATAAACAAAAACAACTCTTAAAAGATAGCAATCTTGCCCTGAGAAAACAGATGTTGAAACACACATACTTCCCTGGAGGAGGAGAAACATGCAGAATGTTGCATAAACTCTCTCGTATATACATGTGGTCACTGTGTTTATTGTTTTTGGTTGACTGCTTTTTAAACATTAGAAGGGAAGCTCAGTGAGAAAGGGAAAGCTGGGAACACTGATGTGAAAACAAGAAATCAATAAAACTTAATTTAAAAAATTAATGTCATGTAGATAGTAAGATAAAATCAGAAAGAGTCAACCCCAAACTATATAACATCATATAAAAATGATAGGAAATGTGAGCCTTTCTAGTTGACTAATCTGGAAATAGAAGGAAGCCTGTGAATGTGGTATCATCATCTGCATCAGCAAACAAGCCATTAAATTTTTCTCCTCCAGTCACTTGTACCCATACCTCATCTCCAAGCTTCAAGTCAAGGATTGTGCCCCCAGAGGCCTGGTCCTCATTACCATGGTAGCCATCTTTAGTGTGTAGCACTTTAACCCCATTTTTAACTAAAGATACATTTATATTTCTGGAGAAAACAGTGATATGGTAAGTAAAGTAATATACTCCATCAAAATGGCAAGTGAATTTTCCATTAGTTGAATTATAATGATTCTGTTTGTTGTAAATGATTTTATCAAACTTAATGGGCAAATTTGAAGAGGGGAATTTGGTAAACACAGTAAGACCCACAGTAAAAGCACTTTTTGGTGAGATTGGGGGATCACCAGTTTTCCCCTTTTCTCCTCGATCCCCTTTCCAGCCCCTTATTCCTTGGGTTCCTGGCTCACCCCTTGGTCCCATGGGACCAACATCTCCTACAGGGCCTGGCATTCCAATAAGACCAATAGGGCCAGGCAAACCAATATCTCCAGGTGGTCCAACTTCACCTTTTATCCCTTTTGGCCCAATTGGACCCACATCACCCTTAGCTCCCTTTCGTCCTTGTAGCCCGATCTCTCCTTTTTGACCTTTGTCCCCCATGGGGCCAATAAATCCTTTTGGTCCATATTTCCCAGGCCATCCTCTCTGCCCTTGTTCACCTTTGTTCCCTTTTGCTTCAACTTTTCCATCCGCTCCTAAATAGATGAAGAAAAAAGTGGGATTATTTGTGAAACATTAAATTTTGAAAGAGAGATTTTATTTTTCTACTTAGAAGCAGTGTTGCAAAGATGGAGCACAGATTTTGGGACTAGACATGCATTACATTCCGTCTTTGACACTTACTAGCTAAAACATTATTCAATAAGTCATATAACCTTTCATACTTCAATTCCCTCATCTATAAAATGGAAGTAATACTCATTCTATTTGCCTCACCAGGGTGTGAAGAAAATGCTTTGCAAATATTAGGTAGCACATAAATATAAACCCTCTGGGCTTAGAGCTTAAAAGAAGAAATTGCATTTGACAGAAGACTGGATTGTCTTTGGAAAACTGGGTTCAGAAAGGATATGGAGATCAGATCATCTAAGGCGAAAAGGGAATTTTCTGAGCAGTGTTGTTTCCTGGAGAAAGAAGAGGAGCACTCTTGACTTCTTCCATGTAAAGGACAAAATTAATGTAGGGAGGTAGGGGAACAGATCTGGACCTTGCTACTTCCTTTTTTTTTTTTTAACAATGATTTATTTAGGCAGTGCAAGACCAATAAAAAAGGGAACTATCTATCCAAAATTGATTGGTCTTCTAGGAGATGGGGGGAGTCTAAACTGCAAGGGACACAGTAACTCTTGAGGGAAGACTACGTAGGACTCTGCTAGAAATGTAGGAATATAGAGGAATGTCAAAAAGTTGCCATAATGGCAATTCTCTGTTCAGTTCCCCCATGAGGAGAGTTGAAGGGCTATTCTGAATGTTTCATATCTTTTCTATGCTGTTTAAGGATCTCTGAGAGTTCTTTGAGTGCCTTATATGTTCTCTTTTTTTGTTTATGGACACGTGAGTTCTTTTCACATTATATATTTTCTGAAGAGTAAAAATGAAGATTGTCCTATCATATATGCATATATTACATTGAATGTTTGTACAAGATTAAGGGACATTTTGACTTACATTTAGTTAACATAAACATATGCAGTATCTAAGCTATTCTTGGAGATTCCTTTGAGGAGGATCAAAGAAAAAAGAGGGAGAGAAATGTCATTTTGGAAGGCCTTCAGTATCATGCGTACCCTATTTGAGTCCAGAGACAGAAGTTAAGAGTGATTAACTACATAGAGATGAAAAATGACACAATTCCTATCATTAAGGAGCTAATAAACCAATACTGTAATATAATGTATAGAGAAGTGTGATAAAAAGTACATTGTGGCAAGAATGGTTATCAACCTGTGGTTTATGTTCAATTTGTAACAATGAAAAATATATCCTGCATAGCAGATAGATTCATAACAGTAGCAAAATTACAGTTATGAAGTAGCAATGAAAATAATTTTATGGTTGGGGGTCACCATAACTTGAGGAAAAAGGATCACAGCATTAGGAAGGTTGAGAACCATTGGCACAGAGTCTAGAGTCAGAAGATCTGAATTCAGATACAGCCCTAGACACCTTCTAGCTATGTGACCATGGGCAAGTCACATATAACCCTCTTTGCCTCAGTTTTCTCATCTATAAAATGAGCTGGAAAAGGAAATGGCAAGCCACTCCAGTATCATTGCCAAGAAAAACCCAAATGGGGTCACAAAGAGTAGGGCATAACTGAAATGACAGGTCAACAAACAACAACAAAAATATTGTGACGGGGCAAAAGAGATCCAGATAAAATACTTTAGGAAAATTTGATGAAGGAGGTGGCTTGAGCTGGGCTTTGATGGAAGGGGAAATTCTAAACAGAATTTTATCTGATTCAATACAGGTTTGAGGAAATATGGTGACCATACCAATTAATATGATTCTGCAAGTAAGAATATATACCCAGAAATGGTTTTGATTCTTATTTATCCTCTTTTTGTAGATAGGGAAACTAAATTAGTGGCACTGCTGGGATTAAGTCCCAACTCTTACCTTTTACTCAACTGCTCTGACTTTTAAATATCATCGACTCTAAAGAGGATCTACTCCTTTAAGCAGGAAAGAGAATTCAACTAATACACATACTAAATTAGACTGTCCTGAAGTGCTTTGAATACCCTTGAGTGCCTGCCACAATATGATCTTATACATAGCAAATACCCAATAGTCAATAAGCATTTATAAGTGCCTCCTTTGTGCCAGGCACTGTGTTAATTGCATTGATTGAGTACAGGGTGAGACTATTTCTACATTAGCAAAAACAATTTTCTGACCTTGTTCTCCTTTTTCTCCATTTATGCCATCTCTCCCTGGTTTCCCAGGAAGTCCTATTTCACCTATGTGAGGGGGGAAAGCACATAACTTTAGCAATGAGTTAGTCTCTTGAATGGAATTTAACATTAGAACTAATCACTGAACTTTTCTTATAGATGTTACTATAGATTAGTGATTGTGTGTGTGTGTGTGTGTGTTTGGATATAGATATCCCCCAGTCTAGATGTGTTCTAATCTTTCTCCCAGAAATCTAGATATAGAAATATTGAAGCAAGGAATCACTAGAGCTCTTTGTGCTATATAGAAATAAAATAGCTATAAAGATGATGGAATAATTTCTCCAAGAACCATCAACATAGAATTCATGGAAATATGTTTAACATGATTGCACATGTATAATCTATGTCAGATTGCTTGTCATCTTGGGGAGGGGAGAGGTAAGGGAGGGAGGGAGAAAAAATTGAAAATCAAAAATCTTATTTAAAAAATGAATGAATGTTTAAAACTACCTTTACATGCAATTGGGAAAAAATATGATTTACAAGAGAAAAAATAATCCATGGAATAGTAGAAAAGGAGTAGCCATTGTGTATGGTCTTTCATGCAGTAGGTAGCAATGGTTAGACCACTGGCACAATCAGAAATAATCTTTTCTTAGGAACCATGACAGTGTTACTGTCAAATAATGCATATGTAGTCAAGTGATTGAAAACAAAGTATTTCTATCATTTCCCTTCCATTTCCAACCTGTCCTGCAGATTAACGAAGGGGAACATCTATTTTCCTACTGTTGAACTTTAGATGTGTCATGTATTCAAAGCCAATTTAAATGGAAAGAAGAATTCTGGAAGGACCTTGTTTAGGAAAGAGAAATGACAGTTAAGGTAGCACGGACATGGCTCTTCACCATTGTGAAAGAGATGAAAATTTCAAATAGATCGAAGACATATTGGTCCTGGCTATTTCATTTTCAGTTAACTATAATACTTTAGTGAAGAGAAGACACACAAGAACAAACTGGAACAACACCACCAAACTGAAGACAGTGATTCAGAACTACTGAGAGGTACTGGCAGCAAGCATCTGTGAGTGGCAAAGGCACAGTTACACAGAATCAATGGAATGAAGATGGGGGAGAATCTTCTATGGAAAAGAAGACCAATGGCAGTCAAGTATCAGTGAGTATACACAGGGTCTTAGTGTAAAGGATCTAATCTGGTGCTTACCTTCATTGGAACCTAACCAGGGCATTACTGTAAGTCACAAATACTGTGCACATCCTTAGGGAGGACTTGAACACTGGAAAGAAAGGACCTTGATATTTTTCTTCTTATGAAGTGGAGCATCTAGGGTGATTCTATGAGTCTAAAGAACTGTGCAAGTTTCTTTAGGAAAGAAGATATCCAAATAGAAAGAAGAGGGGGAAGTTGCCTTTCTGTAGTCTAGAGTGGGAATCCTTTCTGTATTACTGTGCTAAATAAAACCAGGTCTATGTTTAATGCCTTGTGATCCCAAGTGCTAGTAAAGAAAGCTGATGGCCACCCTTTATAGATGTGCCATGTAATGAAAGTTTAAGATATCACCTAGATGGGGGGGAGATGAGCCAGAATAATGATACAGGTGATTTTATGGCGACTCTTTGGGGAAGCATCTGATATTTAAAATCCCAGGTTTCAAATGGGTGATTTGTATGAAGACACCTAAAGTGTGCCCAGGTCCTTCATTTTAGGATCAAGCTGCTCACAAAGAGTTGTAATAAGTATATTTTTATGGGCTAAATCAGCAAGAGAGGCCACATGTGTTTGGACAAAAAGTGAACAAATGAAAGCTATGGAGCCATCACATTACTGCTCATTCTGAAAAATGAATATTGCATTCTCCATTCCTCCATTTTTGAAAGTAGAAGAAATATAGGGAAGGGTTCAGGTCGTGTCAAACCCAAACTGGGACACAAATGGGGTAAGAACTGATGAGACTGACCCATCCCTTCCATTGTGGTGGGCCTCATAGAAGGCTTGCAGTCTTGTACTCCAGGAAATTACAACTATCAGAGCCAATAGGATACCTGTGTCCCCTTTGTCACCCTTTGCTCCATCTCGTCCATCCCTTCCAGGTAAGCCATTATGCCCAGGACTCCCAGGGATGCCAGGATGCCCTTGCCTGCAGCTATCCTGTGAGACTAGGTCTTCTGTGCTGACTCCAGCCACCAACAGTATCCACCAGATTCTCATAGCTTCAGTTGTTATCTAAAAGAGCAAACACAATTACACAGAGAGGAGAACCTACTCTCCTGTGACCACAGCTATAGCCTTATTCTTCTCACTTGGCAGATGGCATTTAAAAGGCCCAAAGAGCTTAGGGTCAAGACTGATTTTATGTCTTATACTCAAGATGGAAATGAGATGAGTTTGTCCTAAACAGGAAGAATTTATCTTTAGAATTGGCCTGCCACAGCAACAGAGGAAGGCCCCCAATCCAGAAAATAAAATAAAAAACTCTTCTCCCTCAGTGACTGCTAGTATTAGAGCAGGGCTTCTTATTTTGTGTCATGGGCCCCTCTGGCAATACAATGAAGACTATGGACCCCTTTTCAGAACAATATTTTTAACAGCATCAAATAAATTATATAGGATTAAAAAGGAAACAAATTAAACATAAAATTGTCAAAATAGATTTTAAAATTTTTTGAAAGTTCACAGACCCCCTCACTGCAAATCCCTTTACTTAAGAAATTGCTTTGCTTCTCCAGAGGTTGTCCATTTTAAAAGTATAGCTTAGAAAGGACAAACAACAACAGCAACAATGAATTACCATAGCTGACATTTATATGGCATTTGTACATTTGCAAGGTACTTATTAGAATATTATCTTATTTGCCCCTTACATAACAACCCTTTCAGAGATGCAATGGCCTAAGAAGTTTATTGGTTCTACACACTTAGCTATACTGGTGCTCAGGTAGCAGAAACAGTCTGTTGCTGGGAATGACAGTCAAAGTCTTCCCAGCATGGTAGGATCCATCAGAGTCTTCACTGTACTGACATAGACTTCCAGAACCCAAGGGAATCCCCAAATGGATAAGCCCCAACAGTGGGATTTTAGCAGAGAAGATAAATGTTTGCTAATGAATAAGGTAGGGACTCCAGGATGGATACCATAGGGACTGTTATCCCTATTCTACACAGAGAAAGTCGAGACTTTCCCAAGGACATAGAGCTAGTAACTGTTAAAGGTAGGGCTCAAACCAAGGATTCAAATTCTCCTGACTCCGAGGGCAGAGCTCTTTCTACCACATTGTGCTACTTTACCTGGAGGGGCAGCATATTAAGGCCATTCTCAACTGTTAGCCCTGTAATGCACTAGTTTAAAAGATTGTTTTTCAACTAACTTGAAATAGGGTTGTATCACTATATATATGAGATAGAGACAGTGGAGGGGGGCAGAGACAGAGAAACACACATAGAGAAAAACAGCAGAGAAGAGGAAGGAAGAAGAAGAGGGAAAGGAGGAGGGAAACAGAAAAGAAATTCACTTCAATCCAAGAAGCATTTATTATGAACCTACTTTGTATCAAGCAGTATGTTGACCACTGGGAATACAGAGACAAAAGTGAAATCATCCCTTGTCTTCAAGAAACTTAGACATTCAAAATGTGTCCATCTAACGTACACAGAGAAATAAATACAAAATACTGTGGTGAATGTATTGATTGAAATGCCTGAGGAAACAAGGGGTTGAGCTTCTGAGTATATTGATTTGTTAAGCAATGCATGCCAATTACATAATAAATCTGGACTAGGCCTCCTCAGTTTGGCACTGGACCTCAAATATAGGAGACAGATTTTTATGTATTAAAAGTAAATTCTTAACAAGATATAAACCAGGGTATAAGATTAAGTGATCTGATTTCTAATTGGAGGAAAGATAAGGAGTTTTCCAAGTTGGGAGAAAGTGAACAGGTACAATTCCCTGAAATCAGAAAAAGATGTGCCTCACTGCCTTCTAAGTGTCTCTGTTCAATCAAAGGAACAAGGAAAGAGTAATTGATTCATCAGCACAGGGCCAGTTTTCAGATAAAACATACAGGTTGCTTGAAATGATAATTGTAAGGAAACTCCTTACATAAATCTTCAGATCTGACTGGGTTTCTGTTTAGCATAACCTAAGTCCTTAGTGAAGGGTCTCTAAACAACAGGTAGAGGTGGTCCAGCTTCTCAACCACTCAAGGCTAGGTTGAAACAACATAGTAAAGGTTCCTTACAATTCCCATAACTGAATAAATAGCTGCCTTGAGACAGAAATTGGACTAGACCCATAATCAAATAGAAAGTGAGCTGAGGGGGGCGGAGCCAAGATGGCAGCATAGAAGCAGCAAAGCACCACAGCTCCCACACAAACACACTAAAAAACTCATAAAATGGGACGCTAAACAGATTTTCAAGCTCTCCACAAGACAGAAAGAATACCTGTTGCTACAGGCAGCACAGCAGGCAGGGCTCTTCTCAGCAGTCTGCAACCCTCGGCCGGCCAAAACCCAGCCGGCTCAGGCCCTGGGGCATCGGGCGGGAAACCGCGGCTACAGGAGAGCAGATCGGCTGCACTGGAGGCACAGTTACCACATTTATCAGGCCAGAAGACAAAAAGGCTAAGAGAAAGGTCAGTGGAT
>CM053596.1:146734101-146788857 GCA_028646575.1 Pseudocheirus occidentalis
AACAGATTGTGGGAGGGGTCTTACATTGTGGTCAATGTTCTGGGCTTGGGGGGGTAGGGACAAAAAGGGGAGAAAATTTGTAACTCAAAACCTTGTGGAAATGAATGATGTAACCAAGAAAATAAATTAAAACTTAAAAAAAATACAAAAACCTAGCTTCTACTAATAAAAATACTAAAAAGAATTTTAAAAAAAAGTGAGCTGAGCTAGATTCAGAATTGAGTCACAAGACAGTCATTGTGGTTCAATCAATTCCCACAATACATACAAAGGAAATACAAACTAAGTTGCAAGTCTCTTGCAGAGAGTGAGCTAAACTTTGCAAAGTGTGAACAATGTGAAAAATGAGAAGGAAGGAAAGAGAATGTTCCCAGAATGGGGAGAGGGTATGGAACAGGAAGATACAGAAGCAGAACAGGAAATGACTTGTGTAGAAGACAAGAAGGCCAACTTGGCTAGAACACATGTATGATAGAGAGCAGCATACTATCAGTCTAGAAAGACATGTAATCAGATTGAGAAAGACTTTGTGTCTTATCACAAAGTCCAAGCTTCTTGAACAAAGGTATGAGATGGCCAGAATTATGCTTTAGGAATACCAGCTTGGCCTCTCTGTAAAGGTTGGATTGGAGAGGGGAGAGATGGAGGCAGGGGAATCAGTTATTAGTCTAATACAATGGTCTAGGTGAGACCAGATTAGAAACCATGTAATTGAAGAGAAGGGGACAGATATGAGAGGTGTGATAGAAATCATCACAGCAAGTGTTAGAGGATGAAAGTTGAGATATAGCTTGGATTTGAAGATGATTCCAAGACTTCAAATCTAGTTGATTTTTAGTATGGTGGTGAACTTGATAGAAATAGGAAAATTGGGAAGGGGGGCAAGGTGTCTGGAGAAAAAGATACTGAGCTCAGGGAGAGGAAGAGAGAGAGAGGGAGAAAGAAGGAGACTCAGGGCAGAGCTACAGTCCTACTCATGTGGGACTTGGATGATGTTCTAGCATTGGAGACAGGAGTAGTCAGACAGGTAAAAGAAAATGAAAAATGAGTAATGTCTCAAATATCTAAAGAGAGGCTAGAGAATCCTCAACTCAGCCCCTGAAGAACGTCTTTGCTATCTGCCTTCCTTGTTAGAAAGAGAGAGAAAGAGAGTGAGAGGTGGGGGGGGGGGGGGGAGAGAGCGGGAGAAAGGGAGAAAGGGAGAAGGGGAGAAGGGGAGAGGGGGAGAGGGAGAGAGTATGTACAGTATAAATGCTGTAGAGTGGCCAGGGACAAGACTGAAAAAAAGCCTTTGGATTTAGCAATTTGGACATTGTTGGCAACTTTGGAGAGGGCAGTTTCAGTGTGGTGGCTTCTGGGGAAGCCAGATTCCTTGGGGCTGAGCAGTAAGTAGGATGTGAGGAAGCAGACGATGAATGGAAAGTGGAAAGAAAATAATTTTCTTCAAAGAAAAACTTCACCTTCTTCTCAGTGTTGCTTAAGACTATATCCTCTATGTAGTAAACAGCCTTCTTCCAAAAAACACTTGAGTTATTGAGTTCGAAAGGAGGTCTGCTTTGCAGATGACCTCATGCTATATATTTAATAATGGCATTGTGGTGCAAATAGAAAAAAAGCATTGGATTCAAGTTCTGACTTTTCCACTTAGAACTCGCCGTGTGACCTTGGGCAAGTCATTTCACTTCTGTAGTCTTCTGCTTCCTTATGTATAAAATGAGGATTTGGATGAGGTGATTGCTAAAGTCCCAACTCAAACGCCTTGTGAAATATACAGATGTGTACCAAGCTGCTGCTGGGGTGGTCCCATGCTTCCTCTCAATATCTCATAGCCCTACTATATAAAGGCTGTCTTCCCAACCTGAAGAAGTCGCTTACTCTGTGCCAACTGTCTGAGACTGTATTTGAATTCAGGTTCTCCTGACTTCAGGGTCTGTGCTCTATTCACCGCGCCACCTAGCAGCCCCCAAGGACCAGTACACTTTACAAGAGCCCCAGCAGTAACTGGGAGGCTGGCGTGGGAGTAGTGCAGAGATAGAACATTGATGTTAGGAACATAATAGACCTGGATTCAAAACCTGCCTCAGATACTTGAGAGCCGTGTGATCTTGGGTCTTTTAAAACCGTTTTAAACAGCCACTTAACCTCTCTGATCCTTAGTTTCCTCATCTGTAAAGTGATGAGGTGGGGGAAAAAGCTTTTAAGGTCCCTGGTATCTCTAAACTTTTGGTTTTCAGATCCTTTTCTACTCAATCAACTGCTTGGAAAGGAATTCGAGCTCCACCTTGTGGGAAAAGCTGAGCACAACAGGCACAGGGCAAATGTCAGTAGTCTCATACTCTGACTCAAGGTTCTTTCCTTTTTTTTTTTTTTTTTTTAAAGGAAATACAGATGTTTCCCATTGAAACCACACACTCATTTGCCACTCAGGAAATTGGGCTACAGTTTCTTAGAGCCAAGTTTCATGTATGATCCATATCAGCCTTTGTTTTCTGACTCAAAGTGACAGCACCCCATAAATATCATCTGTCCATCAACCAGTTTCCTTGAGACTCAGCTTTTTTCTTCTAAATTTTTTTAAAGTGGGAGATAGTATGAAATTTATATTAATAATGATCTCCCAAATCATAATTGTGTAAAATTAAAACTAAGGCTATCCATCCTATTCCCCAGCCAAAAAAAAAAAGCCCACCAACAGCCAGCATAACGACAAACACAAATATAATCCATGCACCTACACAGTTCCTTTTGTGTTTGACCACTGTTATTTACCCCCAGTGACGCATGGATCCTGCTGAATTAAGTTTCCTTTTAATACCTCACACTTCTAACAAAAGAAGCTGGGGGTAGGAATGATAAGAAAACTTAGCCAAAGAACATGTATTAGATATGGCATTAGGCTCTCACACAAGATGACAAAAGGTCATTTTACAAAACGCTTGCTCTTTTTCACTGGACTTCATAGGAGCCTTCTTTAGGGAAACTTCTTGTCCATATAACCTTTTGTCTTTCTTCTATGATCCCCAGCACTTTCTTCAGGGAGGCTTCTCATTGCACTCTTCCCATTCTAGAATACTTAGTGGAAGAAGACAGGACTGAGTTTTCATGTCCAATGCTAGTATTATATACTAGCTATTATATATCTGCTGGCACAAAGAAACCAGAACTATTAACAGAATTTGACAAAGATGGTTGGCTGACCATTTGTCAATCAGCTCAGTGTTAACAAGAGTCAATTGAACAACCATTGGGCTCATGTTATTTGAGGGCACATTTAAGAGAGCATAGTTACTGCCCTCCAGATGCTTACCATGAGGGACAAAACAGAAAACCAGAATAAGATAAGCTCCTAGAAACAAATGCAGTAATTACAAGAACATCCTGAGGTGGTTGGTGAGTGGGTGATGTCAGGAGGAAGAGGCTTGAAGAGGTTTCCTGACAAACAGGAGCCTTTAACTGTGATGGATTCCTACCCAAGACAATCTGGGTTGAGGCTTCCAGAAATGGTCGACTGGATCAGGAAATGCAGCTGACCTCATTCCTGCCCTCCACCCCACCCCCAAAACCTGAGTGTTATTTAATCCAGTTATGTTGAATCTTAGCATTGACTCATTTGGCTCTGTACTGAACTTCTCCTTCACTTTAGACCTTGAGATTAGGGTCTCCAAATCTCTCCCTTTTCTGGAGACAGATCTCACTGATCACTTCCTACCTAGTTCACTGAAGACCCAAGAAAGGGAGTTTGCTTCCTTTCTTTCACACTGTAGCTCTTCCAACAGCTGCAAATATTTGAAATGAATAAACTATAACAAGTTGCTCACAAAGTCAATTTGCTAAGCAGGCACCCTATGTGCCAGGACCCAAGCTAAGTGCTGGAGATACAAAAAAAGGCAAAAAATAGTTCCTGCTCTTAGAGAGAGACAGAAGTTTAATGGTGGCTGTTTGGATTTGTTTCTTTTTTTCCCATTGTTCACTCCATCAGTTACAACCCTTCTATACAACCAGACTAATGTCCAATGTGAAAATATTTGCAGATCCTATACTTGATTGCATGCTGCCATGGGGGTGGGGGGAGGAGGAAGGGGAGAAAATTTGAAACTCAAGGGATTCTGGAACTGAATCTTGTAAACTAAAAGTAAATAAACAAATCAATTTTTAAAAAAAAGAAGTTTGATGGCAGAGGCAACATTCAAACAACTATGTATGCTCAAGATATAGACAGGTTAAATGACTGATAATTAGAGGGAAGGCACTAGCATTAAGGGAAATTGGGAAAGGCTTCTTTAAGAAAGGATTACACTATGGCAGGTAGGTGGCATGGTGTATGATAGATTGCCAGGCCTGGAGTCAGAAAGACCTGAGTTCAAATTTGACCTCACCACTTATTAGCTGTGTGACCCTAGCACATTTAACTTTAAGCAAATCACTTAACCCTGTTTGCCTCAGTTTCCTTTTCTGTAAAATGAGCTGGAGAAGGAAATGGCAAACCACTCCAGTATCTTTGCTCAGAAAACCCCAAATAGGGTCACAAAGAATTAGGCATGATTAGACTCAACAACCAAAGGAAGACTCTAGTGAGGTAATATGTTATAATAACTAGAAAGCTGGCCCTCAGGCCAAGAGGACTTAGGTTCAAGTCCTGCCTCTGACACATATTGGCTGTGTGACCCTGGGCAAGTCATTTAACATCTCAGTATTCTAGGAAATTCTCTGAGACTATAAATTGCAGAGAAGGTTCCCACCTACACATGCAGAATATCAGTGAAACCACAGATCCTGCTCCTAGTCCTATAAGAAATTATATTCCCATTTCCTATATTTTGTTTTACATATCTGGAACCAGGGTTTCAATGCAACTTGGAAATTAATGTGTATCCATGAATGTAAACATGTACGTTTTAATGTGCAGCTTAATATAAACACATTGACTTCATGGCTTTCTTGCAAACTGGGTTTTAGTTTTATCTTATCCCTTTTTCCATTTCACTTGAGCAGAATTTTGGCCCAAGACTGACTAACCTTTCTGCTTCTAGCTCCCAGAATCTCTCCTTCCCCAGAAGTGGTTCTAGGACACTGTCAGCCATGACTTTCTTCCCTTCCACAACCCTGTAGAACTAGCCAAATACTTAGCAAATCCAATAGCAATAAGCGTGATCTTTGGGGCCTAGACACAATTAATTAAATTAAAACTGAATTGAAAAGAAACCCTCCACCCCTTCCTACACTTACCTGAAACCCTGTGTCCCAGGCTATATATCCTCAGGTGTCTGTACTGAGGAATCTGTAATCAAGCTAAATACAATCAAGGCTTCCCGTCATCTAAATTCCCTCGTGGAAATATTACCAGGAAGGGGAGGGAACAAAATAAATACAGGATGTTTTGTAAAAGCATCAAAAATCAGGGACAGCGATAAAATCAGGTAACATCTCCAATCTAGGAGTACCTTTTTTTTCTTCTTAAAGATCTAAATTTGAAAACAAAGCTATCGATCTGTTTGGGGTCAATAACAGTAAGAAACTAACACTTGTAGTAATCATTTGTAAATTGGGTCTGAGTTGATTTGGGTTCATTTTTTGTTGCTTAGGCCCTAAACTGGTTATTTAGGCTGAAGAGGAAGAATATATTTAACAGAAACAACAAAAAAGAATTTGTATCTTCTGCTTAACTTTAATGAGTTTACTCTTATTCTCCACTAAAATCTATTTCAATGTTTGTTGGTACATAAGTGACTCTGCGTTCTCATAGGTAAAACCAACCCAGTGCAAGCTAAGGCAGAGACTATGCCAAATGAGAAGGCTTGAGTCCTGCCTGCTAGGGACCAGCCGCCGTGTGAAAGGCACGCCACCAGAGGGAAATTCTCCACTGGGAGAATTATTTTTCTGCTACAACAAATTAGGAGACTATCTCCTAAGGCATAGAAGAATGGCTTTCTGCCTTAGTGGAGATAATATCATGTCTATAAAAATTATGTCATGGTAGATAACATCTCTTGAATATGCCCCCTTCTCTCCCTTGACATTTCTAATATTCTAAGGCCCATTTCTAAGTGTCCTGATCTATATCTTGCCACTGGACCCAGATAGCTCCAGAGGAAAAAGTGAGGGTGGTGACTTTGCATAGTACTCCCTCACTTAAATCCAATTCACTTGCAAGTCATGGTATCACCTTCCTGATGTCATAATCCTCTTCAAGAGTGAAGGACAAACAACAACTCTAATACTCTGCTGCAGGCCCTTATCACCCCATTATAGACTATTGCAATAGCCTATTGGTGGGTGTATCCTCTCAAGTCTCTCCCCACTCCAATCCATCCTCCATTCAGCTGCTACAGAGATTTTCCTAAAGCACAAATCTTACCATATCGCTCTCCTGTTCAATAAACTCTAGCGGCTTCCTATCACTTCCAGAATCAAATGCAAAATGCTCCTTTTGTCATTCAAAGACCTTCATAAATTATCCCCTCTCCTTTCTTTATAATCTTCTTACACTTCATTGTCCACCGTGGAATTTTTGATTCAGTGACACTAACAAGATACCCACGTCTCTTGGTTCTATGCATTTTCCCTGGTTATCCCCATATCTGGAATGCTTTCCTTCCTCATCCCTGCCTACTGGCTTCCCTGATTTCCTTTGAAGTCCCAACTAAAATCCCATCTTTTACAGGAAACTTTTGCCAACCTCTTTTAATTCTAGCTCCTTCCCTTTGTTACTTATTTATCCCATCTATAGCTTGCTTTGTATATTTTTGTTGTCTCTTCCATTACATTATGAGCTCCGTGGGGATGGAAACCATCTTTTGCCTCTTTTTCTATCCCCAGAGCTTTGCATAATGCCTAGAACATAGTAGATAATAAATGTTTATTGATTGAGAACAAAAACCACATCCTTTTATCAGGCAAGTCATGATATCTTCCCTATTTACTTTCAGTTACACTTTCTCAATTCATTCTTTGAACTTATATATGCCACCTCTGAACACTTTTGTTTCTGTGCTGAGATAGACTTTCATGAAGTCCAAAGAGGTTTTGATATAGGTATTCCCAAATTTAATAGAGTTGAAGAGTGAACTCCTCTTGAACTGAGATTTTATAGGATAGCTCATTCTTTATTTTGGTGGATAATTCAGAGCTTTCCCTTCTCTATGCTCTCCCATAACCCAACACCACCCCCACTACCCCAAGACACCCTTATTTCTGGAGGATTATCTGTTACAAAGTCCGGGCATGATCAGAAGTTTTT
The DNA here is from genome assembly GCA_028646575.1 of Pseudocheirus occidentalis. NCBI lineage: Eukaryota > Metazoa > Chordata > Mammalia > Diprotodontia > Pseudocheiridae > Pseudocheirus > Pseudocheirus occidentalis. The sequence goes on from CM053596.1 coordinate 146,741,339, forward strand.
TCACAATGGCATCAAATCACTCCCATTTTAAAAATCTCATAGTCATTTTTGGCAAGAGTACTGACTCTGCAGTCTGTAGCCCTGAGTTCAGAACCTGTGTGACCTTACCCAAGGGTCCTACAATTTCCCTAGGCCTTAGTTTCTTCTTCTGAAAAATAAGAAAGTTGGACTAGATCGTCTCTAAGGACCCTTCCAGATCTAGATCTATTATCCTGTGAATTAATTGTCCTATTAACAAAAAGATGCCAAGATTTAATAAATTTAATACATTTAACATTTATTTGCAAGTTGCCTTGCCAATTCCCATTTATCAAAGAAGAAAATCGTTTGGGGATTATGACCTTCCATCCACTGTAAGGAACATTTATTTCATTGATCTATGTTAGACTTAATGAACCCAAAGTTTTGGATATGTAATAAGTATGTACTTACATGTTTATGCTTTTATATGCTAACTGGTCCTAATATCAAGTTCCCCATGTCTCCAAAATCTCCCTGGGAAAAACTTCAACTGCTTTCTGGCCTTCTCTGTCTTTAAGACCCCTTTGGTTTTTTTTTTTATCACCTCTCCTAGTCTCTGAGTGTTTCCTTTTAAAAGGCAGTCTATTCTTAGGATTTATTGTAATGGACAGCTAGGAGGTACAGTGGATAGAGTGCTGGACTGAAGTCAGGAAGGCTCATCTTCCTGAGTTCAAATCTGGCCTTAGACAAATCTGCGTGACCCTGGGCAAGTCACTTAACCCTGTTTGCCTCAGTTCTTCATCTTTAAAATGAGCTAGAGAAGAAAATGGCAAACCACTCCAGTATCTTTGCCAAATTCATGAGAAACTATGGACAATTTATTTAGTTCTTCTGAGATATTAGATTTTTTTTGTTTTTGGATTTTTGGAGGGCAATTAGGGTTAAGTGACTTGCCCAAAGTCACACACACAGCTAGTGAGTGTGTCAAGTGTCTGAGGTTGGATTTGAACTCAGGCCCTCCTGACTCCAGAGCAACTCTTTTGCACAGACAGCCTGGTAGCAATTCCCTAGAGAAGCACTAGTATCTGGAAAAATACAGATCATTATGGGAATGGTGGGCATTTTCCTCTACTCTTATCTCCCTTACTACAATCTAATGAGTTTGCTTTGCCAACCTTAAAGTGCTATGTAAATGCTGGCTATTATTACAATCTATCATAGCAGTTTTCTTCATTCTTTACTCTCACTCATAAATGTTGCTGCTACGTTTTTCTTCTATGCCCACAGTATGTCTGTCTTCAATAGGCTTCCCTGCCCTTTGGGATAGGTTCTCATCATTCATTTTTGGTTCCAGGACCTTCTGCTGATCAATTCTCACCTACATCATTTTCTATTCTCTCATCCCAATGCCTTCCTCAGCTTCTTTATTCAATAAATATTTATCAAATAATTATCTCAGACACTATGTTAGATGCTCAGGATACAGAAAGTAAGACATAATCACTGCCCTTAAGAAGCTTATAATGGGAAGAAATAGGATATTTATATGTTAACTATGATAGAATGTGGTTAGTGTCAAGAAGAGGTTCAAAGTACTATGGGAAATATGAGGGAGAGATCATTTTTAGCTGGGAGGAGGTGTCAGGGAAAGCTGCTTTGAATGCCACCTGAACTGGATTTTGAAGGGAGAGATTTTAAAAGGTGGAAAACAGGCAGAGCTCACTACAGTTGTGAGTAAAGCTATAGAGAGAGGAGAGGATGAGTGGGAGTCCACTTTAGCTTTAAAGCTGAATCCATGAATGAGAATAACTTGAGATTTAGCTAAAAGACAGTCTGGAATCAAACTGGGGTGTTCCCTGAATGCCAGGATAAGGAGTTTATGCTTGTATTTGGTACACAATGGGAGACAGAACATTTTTTAGTGGAATATCGCATACTGCATGTTTTAGCAAAAGAAAAATGGATTAGAGGAGGTAAAGAATGGAGGAAGACTTGGGCTGGGAGATAATGAGTATCTGGATTATACTATGGTGGTAGCAATAGGAATAGAAAGTAAAGACTGGATGTGAGAAATATTTCTTTTCTTCCCTCTCCTCCTATTAAGCAAGCTTCTTCACAATTTCCTGAGTCCCATGTTTCATTTTCTTTCTTCTCTGAGACTTTATTTACTGTGGCTTCATACAGAAAAGTCATGTAAACAAATGAAGTACCTAAAAGGAAAAGAGGTAGCTCCTGGGAAAGTCAAGGAAATACTTTTCAAAACTTTCACCCTGTATTTGGAAAGAAGTCACAACTTACGTCTTATTAAAATTGCTGGAAACCAGCTTTTACAAATTATTTTATTTTACCATACAGAAGCAAAATGACAGAAATGATAGGCACACATCATTTACAAGCAATGAAATCATTTACATAAAACCACATCAAAAGGAAATCAATTTTATAATACACCACTTCAGCTCAAATATATAACCAAGTTCCAGCAATTCTGTACATCATACCTTAGCTGTCAACAGCTAATTCATCTGCTTTGAAGCTGTCACTTGATTTACATGGGCAACATCACTTCTATGTAAAATTACTAGTTAACATTTACATGATAAAAGTTACAAAAAATACTTGGCAAACTATGTAAGCAAGTCATACAGCTAGTGCTAATATTTACACAGTGATAGTTGCTATATTATAGAATCAGTTAGAAGGAAGGCATTTCCTCAATACAAATGCCAGTGCCTAGAAAAGGGCCAAAGATGATATAGACAAGTGTTAGTCATACCTAAGGACTTGGGGACCAAATATTAAAGCAGTGGTCTTTTTCAAAGACTACATATTTTTATGGTTTATTTTCACTGTTCAATCCTGAGGTACCTCCTTCATTGCCTATTGGAGAAAAAAAATTGACAACCAAGGGAAATGATAAGCTATTTGTGGAATAATCTTATAATAAAAAGTTTTTCACCTGACACATTTAGAGATTGAGGGGTGCCTAATCAAACATTCTGATAAACTGGGAGTTAAGGTATGTTTCTCCAGCTACTTCAGTATAGTTCTGTTTGTCTTTCAGTCTACAACGGGATGTATTGATTTAAAGACAAAGGAAACCATGATTGTAACAAAAGCCCTGGGAGGCAGAGATCTATTTCCCTTGTCCTCAAATCCCCCAAACTACCACCACAGAACTATAATAATTCTGCCCTTAACTGTAGCTAATTATTGCTTTAATCTGAGTCTATTGATATGTCAATTATCATTCTGGAGGCCTTTACAAAGGCTGTTACATACACTTGTCCATTTAGTAAAGTACCAGAAACCATAGAATTTATAGAAATGTGCAATATATCCCAAATTTTGAATATAATATTTAATATACCCCCAAATTTAAATATAATGTAACAACAGTTTTGCAATTGTTTCATGACAAGTAAAATTTACCTAAGGAGAATGGTCCTTCACATGTGAAAGAACATTGTTCCTTTAAATCAAAATGGGGTTAATATTTGCTCCACAGACAAAGAACCTGTCTTTGCCTGTCTAACAAGGCACTTCAACATTCAATGTCATTATATGGTAGTGAAATGCTTTAGCTACCAAGTCAAGAAAGGAAAAAAAACGCCAGAGTTACTGAAATCTAAAGCTGTATTACTGGAGGCTCCTTGTATGTTTTTGGCAAATTGCATTTACCTTTTTGTTGTGATTCACAGCTCATTCACAGCTCACAGTCAAAAAGACCCCTTTTTTCCTCACTAGGGACTTGGAAATCACAGTAAATATCTGAGCATTTGTTCGTATTCTTCTGCAAGGTGATTGGATATTTTTAATATGATGACTAGATCCCAGAGAGGTTAAGTGATTTGTCTCTCATCATACAAGTAATAAGTGGCAAAAGCCCAAACTCTCAGTTCTTGACTCATGTTCTCCTATTTATCCTGGCAAATCACTTAATTTTTCTGGACCAAGAATTTCTCATTTGTGGAATGAGGAGATGGAACTGATCTCAAAGCTTCCTTTCTACTCTGAAATTCTACTTCAAGCCTTTCTATCAAAAGTTGTCATTTCAAAGGACCTGCCCAATTTTCTAGCTATGAACAATAATATGATCTATAACTATGACTTCATCAGTCTAGGGGGCTCCCAGGTGAGGAAATATCTTCGACCAATGCAGGTCAGCATCTTCTCTACAACTTGAAAGTCTTCAAGAGTAACCTGGAGTACTAAGAAGTTAAATGACTTGTCCAAGGTCGTGTAGCCAATATGTGCCAGAGGCAGGAGGACCTGAATCCAAATTCTTCTTGGATGCGAGATCAGTTCTCTACTCATTATGTCATGCTACCCCTCATGAGCAACATAAGATGAAATACATTAAAATATTTTGTTAATCTCCTTTAACACTCACTATACAATACATAAAGAGGAGTTACCCTTGAATTTCATCACTGGGTTGTTTTTGGAGAAACTCATGGACATAAGCCTTATATTAAGATTTGTTTTCTTTCTTTTTTGCTCTTCCATTTAAAATATGACTTATCCAGAGAAGAGAATTTGGCAAATATAAAAGAAGAACTTGATCCTTTCAATCCTTCTAGAACTCAAACATGTACTATTCAAAATCCAAGCCATATAAACCCAGGCTTAAGTGTGCCAACCACCATCTTATTCTTCTTTGAGATACCAATCTTTGAGAGTATTTGAAAACCCCTGAATATCTCAGTAGGGTTCACTTAGGGAAAACAAGCAGCCAAGTGATTCATACCCTGTTCAGATTTATTAGGGATGAATTTGAGTTGGCACAAAAACTTAATCAGATGGAAGCAGATCTGTGTTTGAACTGAAACCAGACAACCAAACTATTTCCCCAAATTCATTCATTTTGTATTTGGAAGACTCTGGAGGTAGAGGAGCTGGAAGTCAGTGTTTTGGATACATTCTTCTGTAAAAATTTCAGAAGTGCTAAAGCTTTGCAGAGACAATATACTGGTTCATTAAATTTTTGATATTAAAAAAGAAAACTTAATTTTTTTAAAAGTTGAATTTTCATTTACAAATGTAACATCATCAAGTAATTCCACGGACTACCCTAGGGCAATTCTGTCATATAACATGGAAAAAAATTGCTGATTAATATACATTCCACTTAGCACAGACAGATCACTACAGTTATTGCTAATAGCAATCAAAGGCATATTAAGTTTTCAAAATTCAACATTCTTTAAAAAAGGCTTGTTAGTAAAAAGGCCAATTATACAAACACAATTAAAACTGAAGTGCCTTTTTTTAGATACACTGGCACAAATACTTACTGATAACTTTTTCTTAGCACCAACTTCTACCTCAGGCTGACATAGAGTCATTAACCACAGTAATTCTAAATAGTGTACAAGACCTCCTATATATAAGCCATCAAAAGTATCACAATAAATTAGTGAACAAATACTTTTTCATCAAAATTTTGCATAAGTGTCATAAAGATCCAGTAGGGAGGCTTCATGCACAATCTTCTGATGATGGCTCTTTCCCACCAGCTGGCCTCCTTCAGGAATGCCAGACTTAGCAAGGAGGAGGCTTTGAGAGCTACATTCTGGAAGACCTGGACCCACTGTTTGTCCTTAAATCAATCTGCTTTGATTTTTAGAGTGTACCTGTTAGAAATAGTCTAACAAGAACACGTTAGTATAAATACATTTTTAGAAAATAAATGGATTAACTATATAACATAAGGTCCTCTCCTTCAGTGTGCTAAGAAAATGAAAGTAACAAGCATCTTGAAACCCTTGAAGAGTTTGTCATAACATATTTTTAAAAATCACTCTCGTTAAAATTCATATAGTTATCTACAGATACCAGCTAGTTTGCATCCTTAGTTGGAAAAAGGGGAAAGAAAAGATAAATGCGCCATTCTCCATGTCTTAAATTTTGTCAAGGTCTCCTCTAAGAAGGATTAGTCTTCAGAAATCTGTAGTCACTCTCATGAAGGAATGTTGAGGCACAAGACCAAAACCTTTTTCAAAGGCCTAAGGGAATGCTTCCCTCAGCTATTTTATCTCTTTCTAGCTGAATGGGTGTAATTTTGGAGTTTGCTTTGTGGGAATGCATGGGAGGAAAAAAAACTGCTAGAAGAAGTACATGAATAATTTACACATTCACATTATCATCATAGAAATGGAAATACTTGTATTTTATAATGAAAACAGGTATATGTGACTGGCAGAAGGAGCCTCATAGGCTGAATTACAGAATTAATTTCTGCATGCTAAATTCTATAATGCATGCAGGAGAATAGCTAATTTGAGGAAAAATGAACCCAACTGGACCCGGGTCTTCTCACTTCTTTACTTGAAAGCAGCAGGACCTTAGAACACTCGGATCAAGTTCAAGTTATTGCTGCCATTTTATTCAACAGTAGCCATTTTTCCTCCTAGCCTGCAAGAGAATGAGGCTGTGCACCATTTCCCACTACCATTTGGGAAATATTTGGAAGTACAGAAATGAACAAGAAGGTCCTTGCCCTCTTCTGCAGCTATGAATGGGTGAGATCAAGTTAACAGATGCCTTGGTGGAAAGCAAAAGCTTCCCTAAGATCCCACTGAACACATGAAAAGAAGAAATATTTCCATTTTATAGATGATTTCCCTGAAAACCAAACATGGTATTGGGAATGTAACAGTGGTCCTCCAAAGCTAGTCATGCCTTGGGATGAGCTAAAAAAACAAGTCTTTAGATCTTCACCTTTGAAACTGCAACAATTTCACTGGTCACCAATGAACATGCTCATCATTAGCAATGCCTGTTTGGTACAATCACCATTTGCTTTAGAGCATGCCATAGACCTCCAAGTCTCTGGTTAATTCAGAGAAGAAAGAATATGGAGGGTTTCAATTCAACAAGCCACTATTAAGTGCCTGTAATGCAAGCATTGTGCTAGGCTATCTTATGACTGTGCATCATGACCTTCTTCTACCCTCCAAGAAGTTCTTAGAAGAAGGTGAGCTAAAATTCTCACTCCTTCATTGATCCCTAGCAAAGATGATCTTCAGCACAGGGTCCAAGAGGAATATCAAATAGAGGAAAAGAAAGACCATGTCTGTTCTTCACACAGAACCCCTGCCAGCAGGGAGATGATTTTTTTTTTCATTTCTTGAATGGGGTGAGTTTATTGAAGGTATGCCAGAAAAGAGATGGCTTCCTCTTAGGTTCTGCCAGGGCAAAAACTTGTTGTTGAGGAATGCTGGTAGGCACAGTGATGTGGCGTTGGTGAATAGGATGTAAGCTTTGATGGGGGGGAGGTACTGAACACCCATTATAACCTAAAGTGGAAAGATAATAGAGACGATAATTTAAGCATCGTTTATGAACCAAAAGACAAAAATACCAAAATCTCATTGATCCTCCTGGCTACAATGATAACATCTGTGTAGATAACTCCTAAATCATATCTCCAACCTCATTCTCTCACGAAGAGCTTCAGTCCTCTAATTCCAATTATATTCCAGATACCTCCAAGTGGACATCCTGATGGTACCTCAGATTCAACATGGCCAAAACTGAGTTCCTCATTTCCATTTATGAACCTGTTCCTCCCTTTAATGTTTCTCCCAATGATACAATTTCTCTCTCAGCTGTCTATGTTTGTAACCTAAAAGGTAATGTTGACTTTAGCCTCCTAATCATTTTCTATCCAACTAATGGTTAAGTTCATTCCCTCACCTCTGTTATATCTTGAACATTCCTCACCCCTGATATTCTCTCTACTCATCCTGCCAACATACTAGTGCAGCCTGCATCAGTTCTAGACTATACTATCCTGTAAAATTTTCTGAGCAGTCTGCTTGCCTATTGTCCATTCTCTCTCCAATCCTATTCTTCACATCACTACTCACATAATCTTCCTAATGAATTTCTTGAATCATGTTACTTATCTGCTCAAAAAACTTTAGTAGTGGCTCTACCAAATACAGTAAAAAAAATTCCTTTAGTAGTGGCCTTACCAAATAAAGTAAAAATTCCAAGTCTAAAACCAACTTACTTGCCCAATATTAGCTCACATTACTCTTTGCTTATGCTCTGCCTAAAGTGATTCATTCCCATCTTAATCTGTTAAAGTTTCTCCTTTATTTCAAGATCCAAAACAAATTATATTTCCTATATAAAGTATTTCATGATCCCCCTTTATTACCCATCTGGAAGTCATCATTCCTTTTTCATATTTCTATTATTGTTATTATTATTATTATGAAAACCAAAAAATATCTCAATCCTCTAGCAAGTTTAACGTTTACGAAGAACTTTTCACATAGGATCCTCATGAAATAGATAGTATAAGCATCATTAGTCCTATTATAGAAATGAGGAATTCAAGGCTCTGAGTGTTAACAAGACTTGTCCAAAGTCATACAGCTAGTATGGATCATTGATAGGAACTTGAACTCAGGACTTCTAATTCCAAGATCAATGCTTTCCTAGTACCTACCTCCCAGAGTTACTGTGAGGATCAAATAAAATGATATTTGCAAACTTAGCAGAATGTTTAATAAAGACTTGCTCCCTCTTTCCCACCTTCCCTTGACACTTCACTGTCTCTATGAACTTTGTTTTCTTTTTTATGCTTTTGGAGGGCAATTGGGGTTAAGTGACTTGCCCAAAGTCACATGGCTAGTAAGTGTGTCACACGTCTGAGGCTGAATTTGAACTCAGGTCCTCCTGACTCCAGGGCCGGTGCTCTATTCACTATGCCACATAGCTGCACCTCTATGAGCTCTTAATGGGAATACTATATGATTCTTGTTTAGGGTGCATTATATGCATTATATATAATATAAAAAATCTTTATTATGTTTTCAAAGAAAGTGAGCATGAAGACATCAATACCTCTTTAATTCATTCCTTGACATCGACTTACTTTTATACACTTAATTCTTTTTAGACTGTTATTTGTTGGATGGATCAGAATAAAGCCTATAAACCCACGCTGGAACTTGAGATTTTTCTCGTCACTACAGAAAAGATATTAGTGAGATGGAAATTCAAATGAACCTAGTGTCCTGTACTATATCCCTAATATCCCTTGCTTCAGTCTGAGCAGAAAGAATGTTGGCATTCATTCGCTGAACAGAACCAGAAGCAGAGCAGTCAGTGACAAGAGGAGGAGGTTGGGATGTTGTTGAGTGAGTGGCTTCTGCAGAATATATCCTTGCTACTTTATTGGAGTTTGTGAATTCCAAGAATAGGAGTGTATTCAAAGGCAAATAAAAATGATTTTAAAGTCATCTATTATTTTGGATTATTTATCATTTCACATTTTTATCTTTAAGATTGTCTTCCATTTATACAAATAGGTAAGAGCTGACTAGATATATATTATATGTGACATAGTTTTTTCAATATAATATTTGTAAAATCTGGAATTTGTTTATGATAACTTACCTTTTGATTTTCCATGGCCTGGTTTTTGAGCATTTAACATAGCAAGTTTCTTCTGAGATTCTGATATTTCCATTCCTGGATTGGTGTGAGAGAGAGAGAGAGAGAGAGAGAGAGAGAGAGAGAGAGAGAGAGAGAGAGAGAATTGATAACATATACATGCAAAGTCAACCACATTTGTACAAGGGTTGTTCCATTTCTTCATCCATTCATCTATCCGTCTACCCACCCACACCCACCGATTCATTCATTCCCTCATATCTGAAAAGAACTCCTGCCTCATCTTGTTCTATCAGAATATCTCTTCCTTCAATGCTGCACTCAAGTACCTTCTCCTCCATTAAGTCTTTCCTGTTCACCCCATGAATTAGCGATTTCCGATTCCTAATATATTCCAGGAGCATTTCATCTGGATCTTTCTTTTGTCCCCTTTAGCCCCTATCCAATTTATTATTCCTAAATGGGTTTGTGTTGTATCCTCTCATTAGAGTATAAGATCTCTGTTGGCAGTATGTTTCCATTCTGTCTTCATATCCCCAGGGTCTAACCCAATACCTGGCACACAGAGGCTTAATAAATATTTGTCGAGTTGAATTTATTCCCCCTTAATGAGGAAGGCTCCCACTAGCAAACTGTGTAAGTTACTTAGAAGAATTAGACTTCTAATGTACTCATGGGGTCTTGGCTTCCACTCAGAGATCTGGGCTTTAATTTTTGAGGAAGGTTGGCCTATATCAAATCCAGACCTCAGAGGCTGTCAGATATTGCCAGAAAAAAAAAACATTCTGGCACAGCAGCTTCAGACTCAAAAAGTCAGCCGCCTCATAGTCAGCAGCCACTGGGAAAATCAGAAGGCTAAGGAAAGACAAATGGTGATGACAGGCTGAAAAGTAACTGGGGAACACAGAAGGAAGATACATTACAGTAAGTGTAATATATAATGCATGGGGCCTAATCTTCATGAATGAAAGAAATGGTATAATGCACAGGTAGTTTTGTCTGGTCTAAAACTGCCTCGGCAGCAAACAAAACTTTAAAGAACTTTGTGATAATATCATTTAAAGGGGAGTCATTCAACACAAGATAGTGCAGCCCATGTTCACAATCTGTCTCCTTCAGAATGATAATGATAGCTCACCTTTCCCTAGTACTCTATGGTTTACAAAGCACTTTCCTTCCAGCCACACTTGGAGAAAGAGAGGTTAGATTTTATAGATAAGGGAACAAATATTCAGTGTCTTAAGTCATTTGCTTAGGGTCACCTAGTTTTTCCAAGAGTGGTAAACTTTTGGGGTTTTTTTTGCTTCAAACTTGTGGTTTCACTGATATAGGAAATTCCCACTGGGGAAATCCCAACTAAAATATCACCCTCTACAGGAGGCTTTCCCCAAATCCCCTCTTAATTTTGTTAATTATTTCCTATTTATCCTGTGGGTAGCTGGCTTTGCATGCGTGTGCGTGTGCGTGTGCATGTGTGTGGGTGTGTGTTGTTGCTCCCATCAGATTGTAAGCTCCTTGTGGGCAGGGACTGACTGTCTTTTGCCTCTTTTCGTATCTCTAAGAGCTTAGCACAGTGCCTGACACATAGTAGGTACTTCATAAATGCTTATTAATTAGTTGACTGAAATTCTCTCAACCAAGTAGAGTGACAAATGTTCTTCCACACAGTCTTTGAGAACTTTTGTTTTCGGGCAGGGGTGGGGAGAGATCAGGGGCTGAAGTGACTTGCCCAGGGTCAGAAAGCCTGTATGTCTACATCAGAGACAGCACCTGAATTTATGTCTTCCTGACTTTGATGGAGACCTGGTCTCTATTTACTCTGCCATGCTACCTTTCAGCAACAGTTTTTCATTGAGACTGTGGTTTATGTGGGTAGAGTGGAAGGGATGGGAAAATAGGTTAAGAGAGAGAAGAAAGAAAAAAACATTTAAATCCCAGGGTGGGAAAACTTGTATAAACTTCAACAGAGTGAAGTAAGCAGAACTTGGACAACAACTTAAACAATAACAACAAAAATGTAAGGAAAAACAACTTTGACAGACTTAAGAATTTTCCTCACTGCAATAACCAACCACAATCCCAGAGGACTAACCGTGAAACACAGCACTCAGTTCTTGACAGGGAAGTGATGGGCCCAAGGTGCAGAATGAGACATGCATTTTGGTTTCAGTCAATTCTGAGAATTTATTTTGCCTGACTTCTTTCTTTCTTTCTTTCTTTCTTTCTTTCTTTCTTTCTTTCTTTCTTTCTTTCTTTCTTTCTTTCTTTCTTTCTTTCTTTCTCTCTTTCTTTCTTTCTCTCTTTCTCTCTCTTTCTCTCTCTTTCTTTCCTCCCTCCTTTCTTTCCTTCTTTCTTTCTCTTTCTCTCTTTCTTTCTTTCCTCCCTCCTTTCCTTTCTCTTCCTTCCTTTCTTTTTCAGTTGTGGGGAGAGTTAAGAAGAGGGGCTCTAGTGATAGAGCTGTTAAAAAAAAAAGGACAAATGAAAGAGAGTTACTGAAGCATGTTTTAAAACAAGCACAGAAGAGAAGGCAAGCCAGAAAGAAAAGTAGGATAGTTACATGACAAATTTGTTATAGACTTTGAAGAAAAACAAGCTGTACATAATAGATTCATGGTTTCATGTACGATCCTCTTTTTCCCTTCTACTTTGTATGTGGAAATGCTCATTTAATCTGTTGTTTGTTAAGTTTGGCACAAAAATAAATTATATTTGCAAAAGGAAACACAAATAAAAATGAAAAAATCCCAGGGGACTCTTTAGCCCTGCTACTCACCCATTTCTTTGTCTTCCTGCACTCTTCTCCGTTCATCAGCGCATGCCTGCAACCACCTGCCTTTATCCTCTTGCTTTTTGGCACAAAACAAATATGTCTCCTCTGTTGATTTATTGATGATTTTGAAAGCATTCTTTACATTGATATTATAGTCCTTGTCCCGCCCATCCTCTATGTCCATCAGCTCCATTTCATCCATGTCCATTCGGCCTTTGTAGTATAACATGTCACGCCTGAGCAGGTCCTTCTTGCAGAACACAAGCTGGTGGTCAAAGAGGAAGAAAGTCCTCTGCTGGCTCTTTCCTTGTTTTGTGATTCTGGTCAGTTCTCCTGAATGGATCAGTTCTGAACTGCGGTCTAAAATATTGAGCCCCTAGAATGAAGACAAAAAGTTTAAAGATTTCCTTCCAATTTTATTCCATTTCCTCCCTCACCCTCCTCCTGAGACTGTGTTTATTATACAGGACAAACATATATTCTTGATGAATATACTTTCCATGCTATGGCCAATTTAACTTCCTTTTTAGATCAGGGATGGAGAACCTGCAGCCTAGAGATCACTTGTGGCCATCTAAGTCCTCAAGTGCAGCCCTCTGACTGAAACTGAAGTTTGGATTCAAAGAGCTGCACTTGAGAATACAGAGGCCACATATGACCTCTAGGCTGCAGGTTCTCCACCCCTGTGTTAGATAGTCTAGGGATGTCTTATTTTACTCCAATCCCAAACCTGAACTACTAGGCTCATCCTGAGTCAAAGGTGTACTATAACACTTTCTCCAGCAACCAGCACAGTACTTTGCATATAGTAGATAGTTAATAAATATTTATTGACTTGCCTTCAACTAAAACCAATGAATGGAAAGATATTTCAGCTCAATATAAGGAAACATTCCTAACATTCTAAAAAGAAAAAGAAAAGAAATAAAAGGGCTGATTTATGAGAGTGAGGCCCTTCATCTAGAGTTAAAAGTCTGATCGGGGGTGTTATAGAACAGGGATGTCAAATAGAAACTGTATATAAGGATGCCATACATGAAGTCAGAAAACCACATGCTGATGTAGTTAATGTTTTATTGCATTTTTATTTACTTTGTTAAATATTTCCTAATTACATTTTAATCTGATTCAGGCCCTATGTAGGAGTACTGTGGGCTGCGATTTGTGTCTGACACCTCTGTTGTAGAAGGTATTCATGGGCTGGAGACAGGGTTTGACTTGATGAATAACGGTTCAATAGAAATATGTTTAGAGAGGAGAAATTTGATTTCAACTCCAGCTCAAACATTAAGTATACAATTCTGGATAAATCACCTAACTTCTCTTAGTCCAACTCACCCCACCTTTAAAACTGGGATAAAAATATCTGCACTAACTTCTTCCCAGGATTGATGTAACAAAATTGCTTGGTAAACCTTCAAGTGCTATGACAAATGTGATTTTTATGGTGGTGGTGGTGGTTGTTACTGGATGACCTTGGAGATCCATCCAAATCTGAGATTTTATGATTCTGAATTTCTCTCAGATTCTTCATCTGCATCAAAATGGTGACACTGGGAGAAAGAGGTATCATGTAGTGAATGACTAAAATCCCTCCCAATTCCATGGGTCTAAATTTGAACAATTTGCCACTTCCATGCCTCAGGGTATATTAGAAAGACTATTCTGTCAATTTAATCAATATTTATTGTGTTGTTCATACATATAAGACATTATTCTTGAAGTTATGAGTGATACCATAAATAGAACACAGTTTTTGCTGTCCAAAAGTTTTCAATACAGAAGGGAGCATGATATAGGCATATAAATAACTATAATGCAAAATACAATCCAAGGAGTACAAAGTGCTATGGGAATTGCAAAGGAAAGAGAGATCACAACCATTAAGGATGGAGAATGTGGACAAAACTTCTCAGAAAAGGTAGCATCACTTCAAGAGGTACTTGTGGTGACGGCATTTCATTTCAGGCAACATGAGTAAATATGGAGAAATGTGGTACATTCAAGGAACAGTGAGAAATCCATTTTGGGTGGGGAAAAGAGTTAGGTTGGGGCTAGATTGTAAAAAATGTTGACTCTAATCTGATGGAATTTGAATCTATTTGGTAGATGATGGGGAGTAGAAGGTTTTTGAACAAGGAGTGATGTGTTTGGAAAGGTGCATTAGGAATTCTATTCTGGCAAGCATCTTGACAAAAAAAGTCCATCTTTTAAACAACAATATTCTTTTGGTGATGCTTTATAGCTAAAAGTAATGGTAGACCAGAGTCTTCTAGGGATTAAAGGACAATGGAGGGGCACGTGGTAGGCCTCAATAATCTATTTATAAACAAAGAACTACATAGGAGAATGGATGTAAAGGATGTTAGAGCAATGTATGACTGAGGGGGAAATGGGCTGGTGATATAATGAGAGTGTTCTCCACTGGTATTCATAAAATATCCGGAGATCTAGAGAAAGGCCCCCATGTGTTGGCAAGACTACCCATAAGGGGAATTACAGGAGAACATGGCTGAGAGTTGCAGAAGCTGGCCAGGCACAGAGGGGTTACAGTCTATACCAATGGAGGAAATATCCACCATTGATGAGATCAGAGATCTGCTGAAGTAATGGAAGGAAACTGGTAGACATGTGCACGATGGAGTAGTGGGGAGGGGAGGGAAGAAGCCCGGAGGCAGGGGGATACTACTCAGGAAGCTACTGCTATAACCCAGGAGAGAGGCAATGAGGGTGCTGAAATAGAGTGATGGCCTATGGGACCTGAATACTAGTGATGCTCTGGAGGTAACCTGGAAACTGATTTGGTTTAGAGAGAGAGAAGGAGAAGGAAGGAATGAAACCCACATTATGAATCTGGGTGCCTGAAAGAGGTGCCATTAACACAATCTCCTTTAGGCAAAGGACTCCCAGACTCTGTCAGCTATGTTTCAAAAACCCATTTCCATTCCAGGAATGAAAGGCCAATCAAGAAGCCATTCCTGCCCATTTCAGCCTCCGAATTTCCAAGCCAGATAAAACATATTTGGTCTAAAACCAATTCCAGGGGTATCAGATTGATCTTCCTTTAAGCAACATCTCTGCAGTTCCAAAGTTCTGTCTACCAGGTTAGACTGTGATTTTCATTGAGTCAATAATTAAGATGAGCAGAGGGATGAAATTAATGTAAATAAAGCAACTAACTTCTACAACTCAATAAAAGGCTATTAAAATATTTATATCATAAGAACACCATATATTAAGAATAAATCAGAATATAAAATATGTCATCAGAAAAACAGACAGAAGGAAGGGACCTGGGAAAGTGATGGGGGCAGGGTTAGCACTTACCTCCCAGCCCACAATGGACACTTGCCAGCGTGCTATCTTGTCTATACTCTCTAGCTTGCGTTTACGCTCGTTGATTAAGCATGCTACATTCTTCATGGTCTCATATGCTGCCTTTATATTGCTGTAATCACTGAAAAAGGGGAGGTTGATTTTAATAATATAATATTTTGCCAAGGAAAAACAACAGCTGCTAAGATAATCACCTAAGTCACTGAGGCTTAGTCACAGCAAGACTTTGGAACAAATGGCAAGTAAACAGTTACTACTTTCTGTTTTGTGGTCAGTCCAGAATAGGCGATAGTTTGCAGACATTAAGTGAGCTGGCTGAAGGACTGTAATTCCAAATCCTCACCCACAAAAAATGTATTCATTCATTAGCCAGAAAGCCACATGAATGAAAGTGAATTCCACCCAGCAATAAGCTTTTTCACAACAAGCATGCATTTTTCTCCTCAAGAAAGAAAATCTGTTTTGTTTTGGTTTTTTGTTCTTTCTTTTCCATTATGCAAAATACTTTCAAAATCTTTAATTCTTTAGGGGTAGAAAACCCAACACTCAGCATCAGCAAGTAACTGATAAACTGATCAACAAGAAGGAGATTGCTTTCTGTAGTTTGGCACAGAAATGCAAATGTTCATTTGACTCTGTTTGCAAGCCTTAATTTACAGTGTCTCTTGTGCATTCTGGTCAAGACAAATGAAACTTAATTGGCTTCTCCCCAACCGGTTTCCACTTCTCTTGGCACTGTGGTGAACTGGAAAGGGCAATCATCCGAGAATCATAAGAATCATGAGTTTCAATCCTGGTTCTTACATTTGCTATCTGGGTAACTTCCCTAAGCCTCAGTTTTCTTATCTGCAGTTTTTTTTTTTTGCGGGGGGGGGGGGGGGGTTGGTTTGGTGGTAACAAAACTTGTATGATCCTTCTCACAGACCTGTGAAGAAAAAGCATTTTGTGTACTTGGAAGTTAGTATCATTTTCCATTTGTACCACTTTATGAAGGAGCATAGGTCCTAGAAGAATGGGCAATTGAATTCTGGTCTGCACACAGGCTGTTTTAAATGTTCTCCAACATTTTCAGATTGTACAGACACAGCTCCTAGCCTCTTCCTAGGGACTAGAAGCCCTGGGGAGGTTAGAGAGGAGGGGAGGAGGGGGAGCTAGATAGCAGTCTATTGTCTATTTACAAACACAATAAACAGCACAGCTCCTGGGAAATCCCAGGCCCTTTTCCCACACAAAGCAAGTTCTGCTGTCAAGATAACAGTTTTCTGAGGAAAAAGAAGCCAGAGTACAGAAGAACTCACAGACCAAGACCAAAGAAGTAGGAAATTAAAAATAAAAAGACAAATGGCAGTCATAAAATACCCACAGTAATGACCAAAAAGGAGGGGTTTTTTTTCCTACAGTAATAAAGAAAAAGTAAAACTTCCCTAAGATCAGAAAAACAGCAAAGTTCAGTCTTTTTTGATAATATTAATAGATAAACTGCCTGGTCTATTATTTGGTAATGGATGGCAGTAGCGGTCCTTCTAAAAGAAAAAACTTTTCACCTTTTCTTTCCAAATGGAAAATTTAGCTAAATTTTGGCTAAAATTTAGCCAATATTATATAATACTAAGTGATTCAGAGGCAAGATTTTAAAATGCCTGCCTGTCTTCTTGCCTTCCTTCTGTCCTTCTTTCCATCTTCCTTCCCTCCCTCATTTGAGGACTAAGTATCCCATTGTTCATATTTAGCAGATAACCCAGAATGTCATAGTAATCAAGTTACTATATCCTTCTTTTTTTTTTTCCGGAGGGGGGAAGGCAGGGCAATTGGGGTCAAGTGACTCACTGTAATAGTAATCAGATTACTATTACACTCACCCAAGGTCACACGACTAGCAAATGTTAAGTGTCTGAGGCCGAATTCAAACTCAGGTCCCCCTGACTCCAGGGCTGGTGCTCTGTTCACTGCGCCACCTAGCCACCCCTTACTATGTCCTTCTAAGCATCTTTTCTATAGTTTTCTTCTACTTTGCCATTTGGGAAAAGTTTCAGCAACAAAAGTTTAGCCTAGTGGTTCTCAACCTTCCTAATGCTGTGACCCTTTAATATAGTTCCTTGTGTTGTGACCCCCCCCAACCATAAAATTATTTTCATTGCTACTTCGTAACTGTAATTTTGCTACTGTTATGAATCATAATGTAAATATCTGATATGCAGGATGTATTTTCATTGTTACAAATTGAACATAACCCACAGGTTGAGAACCACTGGTAGCCAATCAAGAACTTTCTTTATAAACTCCCCAAATTTACTACTCATTTGAGAATTTGGTATTTTTCCCAAAAAGTTTGTTTTCTTTTTCCATAAGGAAAAAAAGTGAACAATTTATCTGACAGCAACCTTTTAAAAACAAACAGCTTTGAAAGATTTAAGAACATTGAATCAGTACTGATTCCAGAAGATTAATGATGGACAACTGAGACATATATTTTTAGACAGAACCAACAGAAGAATTTGTTTTGTTTTACTCTCAATCTTTGTGACAATGGTTTTGTTTTTCTTTTTTCCTTCTCACCTTTCCCCCACCCTACTGGGGGGAAGAGAAGAGAGGGAGGAAAAACCCACAGATTTTTATTCATTGAAAATCGATCAAATTAAAATTTTTAAAAAAGTAATGGTAGACTTTTTTCTCTTACTATATATAAGCAAACTGTTTCCCTTATTTCATGTTCTTTAAACCATTTTCACATCAACTTTCATTTGAGTCCATTGTGCTATATTCAATTAACGCCCTCCTTCAACCCAAATCTAATTTCAAGAAGGTTAGAGAGATGATAAAAGAGTCAGTCCCTTCTTTTGTATCCAGCAAAGTTATGCACTGACTGTAGTTAATTTGATTACTTTGCTGGAGACAGTCCCTCAGAACCAGAGCTATTATGCTTTTGGGAGGTAAGCATCCTATAGATACAATGCCTTCCCTCCCACTTTTCTTACCACAACCATAGAGGTTACACTGTCAATGCCTAGTTATATTTGCTGGCCAAAACATACAGGATAGGGAGGCCAAAGACAGACATTTGACCACTCCCCTCCTCCCAACAGAAACTGAGTTTAGCCACATCAGTTGGACATCACGGCAACTGAGGTTTCCTCTAACTCCAAAATACCATGATCTTACAAATATGCACTGTGGCTTGCCAGGAGAACCAGGGGAGAACATGTGTGATTCAATAAAATTAACCCGTTGTTAGTACTTGGAGGCAAAATAAAACTCACGTCCCACTATGGTGAACTGTCCTCCATTTCAAGTTCCTACTGGTGCAGTATCTTTTTGATAATCATGTCTCTGGTTTCTATATAGACTTGAAAAGGGTTTATTGTTATTAGTTAACAAGACATATCTCTTTAGTTCTTCTATGAGGGCTCAAAAGGCTCTAAGTCCAAAAGAACAATGAAAACTCCAAGGACTGAAGGGGGAGGCAGAAACAGAAAAAAAAATTTGTGTGTGTGTGTGTGTGTGAGAAAGCGCACGCGCACGCGCACGCGCACGAGCGTGTGTATTTAGTTCAGTAGAAACTGAGCATTGGAAGATATGGACTTCCTAAAAAGCCAGGAAAACTCAGTCAGCAACTTAGCCTGGAGTGAGAATAAAAGTTGAGGATCAGAAAGTCCAGAAAGCTCTCAGACAACCCAGAAGGCTAGACTGTGTGGATCAAAGCAGACTACTGATAGAAAGTGACTTTTCAGGAAGACAGCCACAATCATCTGGAACTAGAAATAGGATAGACTCAAGTGGCTAGACAGAGGTATCTAAACATCAGAAAGATATACTCTAATTTAGGCTCAGTATTTACTTCATATATCTTTAACTGCTTATCTATAAATAGTTTATGCCTTCACAAAATCTCAATATTTATGATAAGTAAAGTTTATTGCAATTAAGATTGTTAATATAAAACATGATAAGATTGGTGGGGCTGTGGGAAAATAGTCTATTAGATAGTTGTGGGGACTACAGAGTGGTACAAATCTTTTGCAGAATAATCTGGCAATAAACAATGAGTCATAAGAACTACTCATACCCTCTGACCCAATAATCCTTTTGCTGGGACTGTATCCTAAAGATAACATTAGAATGGGAGAAAAAAAATACTTTCTTGTTGAAATTATGAACTAGTTCAACTATTTGGGAAATTTTTTTTTTTGGAATTTTGAAAGGAAAGAGATTATGCTCTTTGGTCTAAAAATTCTACTATTGGGCATGTACCCAAGAAAGTTAAGAACAAAAAGAAAGTTTAATATATGTTGAAATATTAATACCAGCATTTTTATGGCTAAAAAACAACTGGCTGTCAAAAGGGGTCACTATTGATTCCAAAATGGCTGAACAAATTTTGACATGTAACTGGTCAAATATTGTTGTCCCATAAGAAACAACGACCATGCAAAATCAAAATTGAAAAGACTTAGGTGAACTGATGTAAAGAAAGCTGAATCAGGAGAACAACATCCACAACGACTAAAACAATGTGGATGAAAACAACACAGCTGAACTCATGTTAAATGCAATGACTGAAATACAATATGAATATAATTCTGTTTCTAAAGGATAGAAAATAAAATGCTCTCCTCTCATGGCATAGGGCAGGGAAGGGAGGGAAAGGAAGAGAGAACAGGACTATGGGTTGCTGAATATAGCAGACATGGCTGCTGAACTGATTATGAAGTGGGGAGAAAAAGAGGGAGAAAATACAGAGAAATTGTTACAATGTAAAATTATCATTTGTGTCAGTACAACTATTTTTTTGAGAAAATGACCTAGCTATATAAAAAACTCATAACTTTTAAGAGGAAAAACAAACAACTGGGAAATGGTCAAATAAATTATAGTATATTATCATAATGAAGTATTGTGAAATTATGAAAAGAAGAATATAAGGAAATATGAGAGACTTATAAGTAATATATGATTAGTAGAACCATAGACAGCCTATAATTATATTTTTAAAGAAAAAAGATCAACAGATCTTTATAAGTACAAAGATTCTGACTATGCATATTTGTTTACAAGAACTTTGCTGTTTTTTTCCCCTTTTTTCCAATGAGGTGGAATGGGAGGGAAGGAAAATGGATTTTTCTTCAATTTTTAAAAATAGAGGGGTGGGGAGAGTGCCCAGATGTGAAGTGTTACACATATTATTAGATGAGGTCACTGTATTATTGATTAATTTTACTTAATTGTTTTACTTTGTTTCAAAAGACCTCATGCAAAGGAAGAGTAATGCGTAAATGTTCTTAATGTAAAAGCAAAACACAGCAAAAGAAATTTTTTTAAGAGGTACAAAGACACATTTTTAGGAATGCACATAGAACAAAGGTATTATTTTTGTTTTGATAAAATATAGGTAATAATGTCTTTTAATAAAACAGTAAGTAGTTCAGATGGTAGGGTTTTGCTTGGAGATTTACTCCATATTTGGTTTATTCATTTTTAATACTGTTACAAATGTTGTTTGTTAAGAATAAAAGAAAATTTAAAATCTTTAAGAATTAACCTTGGAATGTGTTGCTATAGTCAGGGTACAGGAGATAAGGAGCAAGGGCCAGGAGATAAAGGAGATTGCTGCCACACAATATTGATCTGTTCTATTCTTTTATATCTCTTGGAAAAGGGATTGTTGCTTCTCCTTTCTTAGCCCTCACAATGTTTAATAACTCTACAAGTTCTTTTCTTCTTGTTTTATGGATTTCCTATAAATAGTAGTGATCTTCAAGTACAAACAGGATTGCAGTGATGTTTTTATTAGCCTTGGATTTGGACAGAAGTCCAGCAAAATCTGGGGACATCTAGTTGGTGCTGTGGATAGTCTGGAGTAAGGAAGACTCCCCCTTCCTAAGTTCAAATCCAGTCTCCAGATACTTATTATTTGTGTGACCCCGGGGGAATCACTTAACACTGTTTGCCTCAGTTTCCTCATCTGTAAAATGAACCAAAGAAGGAAATGGCGAATAATTCCAGTATCTCTGCCAAGAAAACCCCAAGAAAACCCCAGAGAGTCAGACATGACTGAAAAACAACACAACAATGACACCAAAAAAATCTAAAAATGCCTAAAATAATGGATAACAATAATAGGTAATATTTACATAGTGCTTTGAAGGTTTGCAAAGCACTTTTTGGATCCTCATAAAAATGCTGGAAAGTAAGGACTATCTATTATGATCTAAGTGACTTGGTTAGTCATACAGTTCAGTGTCTGAGACTGGATTTGAAATCAGGTTTTCCTTCAAGATTTCAGGCCCGATACTCTCCCCATCCACTCAGGCCCCTCACTGCCTCTAACAAGAAACCAATTCCGGGTTATTCCTGAAGTAGCTCTCCAGTCTTCCAAGCTTGCTCACCTGTGCTCTTGAGTGGTGTACTTCAGTAACTCAGCCAGCTGCAGAGGGTATTTGCAAATCTTCTGAACAGGAGTAAGGAGAAACCCATCAATGGCTATGTCAATCATCTGCTGAAGCAGGCGGCAGGCTTCAAAGAAATGCCTGTATTTGCCCTGCTTCATCAGGTTAGAAAGCTCCAGGCAGGCCCCTGGATGATTGTTACAGTATTCAGAATAGATGGCAAAGCCTTCTTGCTGTAAAAAAGAAAAAAAAATGATCTCAGAATCCATCAAGGTGGAAAGGTTTTTATTTATTTACTTTTAATGAACTTAAGAGTATTTCATTAGACTATGAAAAAGTACTTTTTACAATTGTACCCTATACAAATTAATCATTGTATTTAAAAATTATAATTACATTCCACAAAAAATATAACCATCTGTATAAATAAATATGGTTTTCTCTTCTTGGTAGAGTCAAATTTTTGGAAAACTACTAATCTTATATTTAATTAGCTAAATAGTGACTTACATGTTGAAGAAAGCAGGAACCTATTTCACTCAGATGAGGTTCTTCTTTATTGTATTGCTTCTCAAGATCTTTCAAGAACTTCCTTTGGAATTTGTAAATCTCTTCAATGTTTCCAAAAATGGTACCCAATTGTGCAACAGTGAACATTCCTGTATGTTTGCGACACTGCCGAATATAGCCCTGAGGGGAAATAATGTATTTTTGATTAGTTTTAAATCACTTCCATTTATATGACCCTTTTGAATATTCCAACTCTTCAGGTCTCAGAGGAAAACCAGAATCTCTTTTCTAGGTTTCTACTGTGATAATACTATGTCCTCAATTAGGGAGCACTTAAAAATTTTCGCAAGTAACTACAGAAATGAAAAAAAAAAAGCAAAGAAAATAATTTAAGGAAGAACATAAAAGTTCCAGGTCAAATGACTAAATTTGATTTCCAGGGTGGGAGCTCACAATTTCTATTGCCATCTTTCTCTGAATTGTTCAGATCACCAGTCTTCTATCTCTAATACTATTTCAGACTGAAAAATTTGTCAGAATAGAGGATATCCTTCCTTGCTGAAGAGTCAGTTCAACTGCACATTACTAATCATGACAGCCAAAAAAAGTGAAAAGACTAAAGGTATCCAAAAGATGTTGTCTAATTATTCCATCACTAAATTTATAACTTATCAAAATCATTTGTTTTACAGCACAAATGTAGATCTTTAAGAATAAAGACCTGGAACACTGAGAGCCTAAGTGTCACATGGCCCATATTTGCAGGGAGAGCATCAGAACCAAAGTTTTCCTGGCTTTTAGTTCACTTCCTAATCCACTATATGCAACACTGTTTCTTATGCATTTAATACTTATCTCTAAAAGAATACACTAACTGTGTCACTTTATGATTCCTTGGTTTTCTCTGCAATCCACATTTTCCCTCCTCATACTCATAATTAAAGTAAATTCTGTAAGTATGTGCCAATCATTTATAAAGAAAAACTGTTCAAATATCAGCTAAGTATCATTCTACGCAGAAGGTAAGGTAAGTCAGATTGTAGATGGGCCAAGTTGATCACCTCACTTGTCTTCCATGGCTGAATTGTCTCTGCAGGACTAACAGTGTGGTGGTCCACATCAATAGCTACAGTGGCTGAAATGATCAGATTTGAGCTCATTATATGGTCTAGTTATCTTGATTGTACAGACTCAATTTTAAATGTACCAGTTTTCCAAAGCCTGATAAAAAATGAAAAATCTATCCACCAGTGGAAAAATGTTGATAACTGGGTAGATTATATGGAACAAGGAAATCTGTCAGGGATTTAAAGAAAGATTCATTATACAGTACTGTAACGAAAGTAACCATATTATATTATTTTCTAGATAAAGTGATTCTCTTATTTATACCTAATTACTTGGAGTGGTCTAATGATTGATTTAGAATCCCATCAATAAGTGAAATGAATAGATTCATCAATGAGTGGCATCAAAATGGATGGGAGCAAATATTTGATACTTAAAATCAAAGTATTCAATTTTTAAGAAATCATTGACTAGTTTTCAAAAAGAGTACTGACTCTTGTCAAAGCCATTCACTCAAGTGGAAGGAGTCCTGGGTTTGGAATTGAGAGGACCTGGGTTTCCGATGTTACTCTGCCACTTATTCACAGTAACTATATTACTTTATGATGGCTTGTTTTTCTCTGCAATCTATATTTTCCCTTCTCAAACCTATAACTAAAGTAAGTTCTTTGATCATGTGTCAATCATTTATAAAGAAAAACTTTCTCATCAGCAGGTCAAATACCAGCTAAGTAGCATTCTATGCAGCAAAATCAAATTGTATATGGGCCTACTTGATGATCTCAGCTGGCAAACAAGTCACTTCATCTTTGGGGATTTTAAAATCCTCATCTGTATAAGGAGAAGTTGGATTAGTGAATGGCTAAGGTTCCTTTTAGCTTTAAAATGCCATGATCCTATGACCCTATGAGTAATTTTAGGAGTCCAGTTCTAAGACAGATCAATGAAAAATGTACTTTAAAAAGGGATGACTCCAGTAACCAATAAAAGAGACAACCCTTCAAAGCAAGAAATCTTATGGCAACACTTGGTCCAATCACTTTATGTCAAATTAAGTCTGAAAGATTCAATGGGGCCTGCTAGTCTACCTCACAGATGTCTTTGAGATGCTTGATATAGACTCGTTCGGTGTTCATGATTTCTTGTATAACATTGGTCCTCATCTGGTCTTTGTTTTCTGAATGCTTCTGGCGGTGCTTCCCACCATCTGAATCTTGCTCTTCACCTTGAATACTGCTGGAATTCTCTGAGAGTTCTTCCTGATTGACTCGTAACTGCCATCAAAACAGAGCAGCTGGGTTAGAGGAAAAGGATATTGCAAAATTAAGAACCATTGAACTTCTATTTCTCTATTATGGTAAAATGGCTTATGAACATTAGCAGAAAGAACTATATTCAGCAAAGTTTTCTCCAATCCTCTTTTTATTACCTATGTTATAATGATCTAGAGCTTTCTTGATTGAGCTGTTAGCTTATATCCAGTAGGAAAGTTCCTTCACTCAGTATTGTCTGGTGTATATTCTCCTATGTATACCCTCTCTGATTTCTATCTTGCTATTCTTTGGATAAATGAATTTCTTTGTTATCTGCTATGCGTTCATTGAGCAACTGATATTTGATCAAAAAGGGGTCAAGCCTTGGACTTATGGTCCTTAAGGACTTATGGTTCTTCTTTCCCCAAATAATAACAAAATAATTAGAAGTTAGCTTGAACCTCATCATATCCTCTAGACTAATACTATTTAAAGGAAAAGATAGATACAATTCTAAACTGGTACCTTCTCTCTCTGAGAAAAGCAGAGTGACCTCTAGTCCCAACTTCCTGCTTCCCCTCCTATGAGGGGAATGAAAATCTCCTTTTGAGAACGGTGGGAGGAGAAGAGGCTAGTGGTGTCTATTCTGCCTCCCTTCATGTCACACAGTAAGAGTCTTGCTACAGGCAGGCCTCTCTACACTTGAAGCCTACCCTAACAATTGGGATTACACAAAGGAGGCAAAGGGCTGCCTTGTAAGAAAGTGGGCTAATCCACCCTCACTGAAGATCGTCAAATAAAGGTTGGATAAGCACTCATTGCATATATTGCAGAGAAATTCTTGTTCAAGTAAAAGGTGGGCTAGATAACCTTTAAGGTCCCTTCCAATTCTGGAAATCTGTTATTCCAATTCTGTCATCTAAAGACAGAAAATGGTATGCACTTACCCTGACAAAACTAGCAGGAAACCAGGCTTCCTTATCCTCATTCCTGCCCCACCACCAGTCCTTATTAGAAGCCTCTAGTACTTGGATGACATCTCCAGCTTTGAAGCCAAGCTCCTGATCATCCATGGTCACATGATCCCACAGGGCTTCTGCACAGACCACGTTGCCATCACTGATTAGCTAAACAGAAGACACAACCGCACAATGAAGTATAAAAGTTTTTTACAAGCTCTTCAAGTACAGGAATCACATCCTATAATTCTCTTGGATCTTCAAACCCTCTACCACTGTGGTAGATGTCATAATTGGTGGCTGAGTCTACAAAAAGATTGGAGATGCTTTTTTTTTGTTTATACCCAGACCTATGATTTTATTGGTATAGCCAAACCCTGGTAAGGAAATGGCTCTCTACCGATGTAGATCTGCAACTGCTCCGCAGCTTAGTCTCAGAGAATCACTTGAGGGTAGCAAGAAATTACACAATTTCCCTAGGTTCATAGCTAGCGGGTGCCAAAAGCAGGATTGGATTGTCCACCTGACTGCAAGGTAGCTTCTCCATCCACTAGACAACACTGCCCCTTTATCTATTATGCTACAGAAGATTGCAGAAATAACACCAAGTAAGAGTTTCTCATAACTCTTTTGAAAGATTCATAAATCCCAAAATAGAAAATCTCATTGACTTAGGGACACTGATTACCTTCAACACAATGAAAAACCTGGAGGTAAGCAAAAATGGTGCTGGAGCTCCAAAACAGATATAACAAAGTCCAAGTCCACATGTAATAATGTACCAAAGAATACACATGTTACTAACAAAAGATCTCTACAAGGCATTAATCAATATATAATGAATATGGTTCAATATTTTAATAAATTTGGTTACGTGGTATTTTAAGCCCTAATACATTAAAATGGGGTATCTGCATTGGCAGATAGCAGTTTTAAAAAAAGAAAAAAAAAGATATTTGAAAACCTGATTGCAAAGAGACTAAAAATGGTATAAAAATCAGTAATCATATATAAAATGGGGATAGGAACAATACCTACCTCACAAAGTTGTGAGGATCAAGGAAGAGAATACACATAAAATGCTTTGTAAACTTTACAGCAATTCATAATTGTTAACTATTATTATGATCTCTGATCTGTAAAATGGAATGGTAATAGCACCTACTTTTCAAGGCTGTTGTAAGGAAAGAAATCAGATAATATTTGCAAAGTGTTTTACAAACTTTAAAGTGCTCTATAAATGCTAGCTGTCATCAACATCATCACTCCTAGTACTACTAGTGCATGCACAGTACAATAACTGCTGTTCGTAGTGACAGCCTTAAGTTATCAAGGAAAGATTTAATTATATTCAGTCCATTCTGGGTCCCCCCACCCAAAAATTGTCATTCAGCTGTTTTAGTTGTGTATGATTCTTCATGACCTCAATTGGGATTTTCTCAGCAGAGATACTGGTGTGGTTTGCCATTTTCCACTCTAGTTCACTTTATAGATAAGGAACTGAGGCAAATGTGGTTGTGACTTGTCCAGGGTCACACAGTTAGTGTCTGAGGCCAGATTCAAACTCACAAAGTTGAGTCTTCCTGATTCCAAGCCCAGTGCTCTATCCGTTGTTCCAAGTATCCCCTGCCTCCCATTCCCCAAGTACATTCTATTTAAAAGATGTGTATATATTATTTCTTGGGAAAAAATTCATGAGAATTTATTTAAACAAACAAACAAAAATTCTTTGGTGTTTCAAAGGCCAAGCTTTAGGTAACCAGAAAATTCCCCTAGGCATAACAGCATCTATTCCACTGTCTAGCTATGGCAGACAAATGAAGTATCCCTGTAATAGGAGCTGTTCAGAAACCTCAATGTGGTTACATGATTATAAAAACCAGCACCAGGGAGAATGACTCTGAACTGATGATGAATCTTAAATAGAAGTATTTGCCAAATAAAGAACCAGATTCTCCCACAGTACCTCATTGATGGCTAGCTGTTCTCCGCCAGGCTGTAAGTATCTGGGGCTGGCTTGACAGAGCTCTTCGTAACTGTAATCCTCCTCACTTCCATTGTCATCCACTAAGGCAGAAGACTCTGTTGCTCCATCTGTAGAAACTGAAACAAAAATTGCCAAGAATGAATGGCTCACCAAAGTAAGAAATAACATGAAATCACAGTTGAGAGTTCTACCAGGGGAAAATAAGCATTGTTGGTTTGTTTGTTTTTTTAGCTATAACTCAAAATATAAGAAAATTTGACTGATGCTGTGGGGTAAAGGGGGGGATGGAAAGAAAATAGGCATTTATAAAACCAATCATTAAACTAAGCTATTTCTACAAATATTATCTCATTTGATGTGCACAAAACCCTTAAGAAGTAGTTTTATTATTATCATCACATTACAGTTGAGGAAACTGAGGCAAACAGCACTTAAGTGACTTGCCCAGGGTCACGTAGCTAGCAACTATCTGAGGCCACATTTGTATCCAAGCAAAGGTCACAATTTCTGATATGAATCAATGCTAATAGTTTTCTTCTGTGAGAACTGGATCATTTCAGGCGGCATATCCGAAGTCACAAAATGTTATTCTATACATTAAGAAATTGCCTGAAATTATATGGGATGAAGTTTAACAGCTGAAGACCCAAAGTATATCTAATGAAATCCAAATGTGGAGAGTAAAAATCCCAATAAGATATTATTTAGCTTTAGGCAAACAAGCAAAGCTACTGGCAGACAACAAAATTGTGCTCTTCAGATCAGACTCTTAGTTGAAAGGTTATAGACTTCCCAAGCGTAAAAAGGTAGTGAGTACCACCTGAGAGGAAGAGGCTGGCTGGCTAGCATTTCTGAAAGAGTTAATCCAAATGAGGACTGGATTTAATGTTAGGCTTATGCCACCATTTTAAGAAAGTCTTGCTGCTGTCTTCAAAGGACTGAAGCAGGATGTTTGGTTGCCCCACTTTCACAGCGTAGTGCCCTATTTTATTACTGGGGGAGGTAGGCCACTCCCACAGAAAGTCGTCCTGCTACAGAAAACTGGAGTCTTTAGTTACAATGATTCAAGCTGCCGGCCTTCCTCTGTTCTACCTGGGCCAGCTAACCCGGCCTTTTCCTTCCACCTCCTTTCTGGGAGAGGCATTCTGGCTATATCCACCAGACCAAGGCACTACATCCTATAGGGAGCCTGAGTAGGCCACTTAAGCCTCAGCGAGCCTTGGTTATCACCATGCCCCTCCTTTCTCCACATTATTTTAATTAAGAAAAGTTACATCGATATTTTCAGAGGGGCATTAAGATATTCTCCCACCCCATCAGCTGACACACAGAAAACCTCTTTGAGCCCTTAAAGTAATAGATACTGCTCCACATGTGGGTCTTTGGGAAAACAGGTTTCTGGTCATTTTATGCACAGAAAGATGCATCTGTTCTCCCAACCAGCTTTCAGAGGCATTTGAACATTTGAAGTTGTTAGAACTCAGAGTACAAAAAAAAGAGAAGAAACGGAAAAGGTGGAGATTTTTACTAGCAAAATAGCAGAGAACACTGTTCACAACCATAGGATGACTTTCATTTGCCAGAATTTAAAACACTTTGCTAAGCACAGATAAGAGAGCATGTGTCAAAGAATTCAGATCAGGTAAAGCACATGGATTGTAGAAGACATAAAGCTGCTTTTCAAACCTCCTCCACAAAGAAGGGGGAGAGCACAATAACAATAGTAACTAGCACTTATGTGGCACTTGAAGATTTACAAAGTGAATTACACATATTATCTCACTAATGTTCACAATAAGCCTAGAGGTAG
Organism: Pseudocheirus occidentalis; assembly: GCA_028646575.1. Lineage (NCBI taxonomy): Eukaryota > Metazoa > Chordata > Mammalia > Diprotodontia > Pseudocheiridae > Pseudocheirus > Pseudocheirus occidentalis. The sequence continues at coordinate 146,770,790 of CM053596.1, forward strand.
GTGCTACTGTCACCCCCATTTTACTGATGAGGAAACTAAGGCAGACAGATTAAGTGACTTGTCCAGAGTCACATTATAGTACACATCAGAGGTGGAGTTTGAATTCAATTTTTCTGGGCTCCATGTCTACCACTTTACTCACTAATCCTCCTAGATGCCTATATAAGTTCATGAAAACACAAAATATGTATGTATAAACATTTAATCTACCAGAATAAAGAGGGTGCATTGAAGCAGGAAGGTTTATCTTACCTAACACTGGTTTTACTGATGTTTCAAACCCTAATAGTTACCCTCAAGAACTTGGAGTAACTATTTTTAATTACTTTTAGTTTCTCTAATTAATAAGCATTTATTTTCTCTTCCTCTCACCACCTCCCCTACCACTCTACACTGAAAAAAAAAAGGAAAGGAAGCTCTTATAACAATTGCACACAGTCAAGCAAAAGAAATCCCCCTTTGGCCATGTCCAAAAATGTGTGGCTCGTTCTGCATATTGAGTCTTTGGGATAACTATAAAAATATTCTCAGTGCCTTGGGTTAGGAGTATATTTTGGTACCGTTAGTCTTTAAAAGGGGCACAAAATGCTGGGATCTTTTAACTTTCAGTAAACTCTGCTCTGTACTGTCTGGCACAAAAGTTCTTGCCCTATCATATTTCAGTAGGAGTTAAAGTAAGAGTATATCACCTTCTGAAAGCTCAGGAAAAAAAATCAGAGCCTGGGTCTCCTTCTACAGGGAAAAGCACTAAAAGTGGGAAGGGGAAGGTCTCAATTCTTTACCATTTGATTTATGGCCTGTTGCCATAGAAACTGGTAAAAAAACATATATGTATGTATGTAGATAGATAAATAGATGAAAATTTTAGGGAGGAAAAGCTAAACGCAGTCACATATAATTATGTCAATCACAAGAAATCAAATGCCCAAGTTAATCTAGGATCATGGAACTAAAAGGGACCTTAGCAGTTTATCTTGCCATCCTTAGAGGTTATGCCTCATTGTGACAAGGAAAATGAAATTCAGAGAATGACTTGCCCAAGGTCACAAAGGTGATAAGTATCAGGATCAAAATTTGAATCTGATTCCTCTAACTCTCTATAGTGCTGATTCCACAAGACCAAGTTGTCTCCAGATTTCCCATTTTTACCTCTAAAAGGCAGGTGAACATGCTTTGGAGCTATGGACACAAAGCCCTAACAGAGGATTTGTACCTAGCACAGCACAAATTTTTTTCTTTTGCTTTTTGGGGTGAAGACAGGGCAATTGGGGTAAGCGACTTGCCCGAGGTCACACAGCTGGTGTTAAGTGTCTGAGGTCTTATTTGAACTCAGGTCCTCCTGACTCCAGGATCTGTGTTCTATTCACTGTACCATCTAGCGGCTCCAATAAAATAAGTCCTCATATTAATTTGTTAAAGTGGATCAGGGGAGTACTTATGATTCCTGAACTGGGCTGAATGGATGGCCTTGACTTATGCTGTGTACACAATGAGGGAGAGACCATAACACTTCATGCTCCTAACACTTTCATTCTTAAGCAGAAGAAAAGAGGGGAAGAGGAGAGGGTCTGAAGAATTACTCTAAGAAACTGCAAATATGGTGCCCCACTATGGCAGCAAATTCTTATAAGACAATGGGCTGATATGTGAATACAATTAGGAAAATGTCTGATTAAGAAGAACCATGAATGAGACTACTAAAAGTCCAACACTTTTTGTCATAGTTTCCCCTGTTACTAGAGATTCTCAAGCAGAGGCTGGAAACGATGTACATATACATATATATGTATTATATGTACATATATGTATATATATATATATGCACAGTCTCCCCCATTAACCCATAAGTTCCATGAGGACAAGGATTATTTTGTTTTTCTTTGTCCTCTGTGATGCTTAGCAAAGTACTGAGAACATAGTAAGCACTTAATGGAATGATTACACATTGACATTGTCCTAGGAAATGGGAGTAGATACAGAGAAAAGTAAGACAGGTGCCAGCTTCCAAGGGGCTTACATCATCAATTAGGTTTTTGTGCTGCAGTCCTTAGTTTGTGGGGATAGTTCTAGGAATTTACATGTAAAGGAACAACTGCCCAGTGCAACAAATAACAAAACGTTAAACTATTACATCCAATAGAACACAAGCTCCTTGAAGGCATGACTTGTTTTCATTTTTGTCTTTGTCTTAGTGCCTAACACATAATAAATTAAACTAGTGACCATTTCAAATTTTTTTAAAATTAGTATTTTGGGTTCATGTGATTCCCAATATAATTATGTATTTTATATAGTATTTCTGATTCCCTAGCTCCTTCGCTGGTCCCTTTCTATCAACTAATAGTTAATAACTCTCTCTCTCTCTCTCTCCCACCCACCCCCCACCCCCATTGCCTAGCAGGTTCTTTTCAAATTTAGAATACCTCAAGAAGCTCATTCATTCCTATGGCTTTAACAATCAAGTAAAAACAGTTCATGTTTACATAATACTTTAAAGTTTCCAAATGAGTTTTCTCAGGGATTGCAGCATTATGAAGTAAGGTAGTATGCCTATTCTTGTTTTACAAATTATGGAACTGTGGCTCAGTGAGTTTTAGTGACTTGCCTACAGATGTGCAGAGATGAAGTACCAGAGTCAGAATTTGAACCCAGGTCTCTTGATCCCCAAGTTGAGCGTTCTTTCCATTACACCAAGGATGGGGAACCTGTGGCCTCAAGGTCCTCGGGTGCAGCTTTTTGACAGAGTTCAAGTTTTACAGAACAAATCCTTTTATTAAGGGTATTTGTTCTGTGAAGTTTGGATTCAGTGGAAGGGCTGCACTTGAGGACCTAGAAGGTCAAATGTGGGCTCAAGGCCACAGGTTCTCCACCCCTGCATTACACCCTACCTCACTGCTCAATATAGATGATTCCCAAATCTATATTTCCAGTTTGGATTTCTTACCTGTGCCTATAGTTTCACCTGACCACAGAACAACTTCATTTGGAGGCCTTATAGTCACCACAAACTTAGAATATTCAGAACTAAACTTATTTTTCTATCTTCCTTTCCTCTTCCTCATCCAACCCCAATGGTGACAACCAGATCTTCTTTCAAACTCTACCATTTCTGTCAGGGTTACCACCCTTTTCTCAGTTTTCTAGGCTAGGAATCATACTCCTTTTTATTTCTTTCCTTGTAGCCAGTTCATAGTTCATAGCCTTTCTATTCCCTACCTTTCTCCATTCTATTCCCACCATCTGTCACTTCTTAATCTAAGCCCTCATTACCTCATATCTAGGATACCAAAGCACCACCCAACTAGTCCCCCTGATTCTACTCCTTCTCCTCCTACTCACTCTGCATTCTTTTTTTAGTCTAAAACACCACTTTCATTGTAATGCTCCCCATTAAATCTACAATGGATCCATCTTATATCATGCCCAAAGGCTTCTCTCTAGCATTGAAGACTTTCCATAATGTGGACCCACCTTGTTCATTCACTCATTTATATATTTACTCATTCATCCATTCATTCATTTATCCAGGTAGTTATTATTATTAAGTGCCTACTCCTCAAGTTTGAGTTAGACAATAGCCAAAAAAAAGACCACCCTACACAAACAATTACTATACTATACAACTACTCCTCAATACATATCTTGTCCTTTAGTAAAACAGGTATTACAGTTGCTTTTTTCCCTTGGGTGAAATGCTCTTCCCTCCCCACCCCCCCAACCATGTAAATATTATCTATGCTTAAAGGTTTAGCCTAAATCTGATACCTTCCACAAATCTTTCTCCAGTTACACTAATCTACACTGACCTTTCTCTTCTCTGAACTCCTAAAGTCACTATCAACTTAATTCAATGAACATTTATTAGGGGCCTAATATATTCAAGGTCCTATTCTAGGCCCTAGGGTTACAAAAGTATCTGTCCTCAAGTAGTTCATGGAAAAACTTCTCTCTCTAAGGACTGTTAGGATAAGGGATAGAGACTCCAAGGGGTTAAGTGACTTGCTCAAAGTCACATATTGTAAATGCACGAGGCAGGATTCATATCCAAATCATTGATTTTGTTATGATCATCTACTTCATGTCCTTCCTTCACCATTTACCAAGTGATTTTGTGTGTGTCTCTCTCATGTAGAACCCTCATAAGAAGCATTGCTGACTCTACTTTCCAGATGAAATTGAAATACAGTGATTTCAGAGAGAGTACATGAGTCACTCAATAAGTATCTATTGAGGTTTTATGATATGCATTTTACTAGACAATGGGAAGAATAGACAAGTAGTATAGGACATGTATAAGTATGTATAAGACGTAGTATAAGACATGATTCTTGCTCTAAAGAAACATACAGTTTATTTAGGGAGAGAGGTTTTTCCAAGATCTAACCACATATATGCCCTTTCCCAAGTCTGCCTCATAAACTTTGTACTTTCCTAGCTTTCAGACCAAAGTCCTCATTGCTTTTTTCTCCCTTCATATGAAATGAAGACTTTCATGATCAAATTTGCAGCTTTTGGCCTAGACTCGTCAAGGGATCTTAACCTGGAGTACTTAAAACTTTTAAATATATCTTTAGATAACTATATTTCTCCATACACTCCCCACACATACAACCAAGAAAAATAAAGTAAAACAAAGTATACTTCAATCTCTACTCAGAATTCATCAGTTCTCTCTGGTAACAGCATTTTTCACCATGGGTTCCTTGGAATTGTCTTGTATCATTGTGTTGATCAGAGCATTTATATCTTTCATGCAGTTGATCACTGTTACAATATTGCTGTTACTGTATACAGTGTTCTAATTCTGTTCACTTCACTTTTCATCAGTTCATATAAGATTTCCCAAGTTTTTCTGAAACCTTCCTGCTAATCATTTCTTATAGCATAATCTTATTCCATCACAATCTTATACCACAACTTCATTAGCCATTACTCACTTTCTAATTCTTTGCCACCACAAAAAAAAAGTTGCTCTAAATATTTTTGAACAAAAAGGTCCCTTTCCCTTTTCACTGATCTCTGTTAGTGGTATTATTGGGTCAAAGAATATGCAGTTTTATAGCCCTCTGGGAATAGTTTAAAATTACTCTTCAGAATGGTCAGACCAGTTCACAACTGAACCAAAAGTACATTAGTGTCCCTATTTTTCTATAACCACCTCCTCCAGCATTTATCATTTCTTTTTCTGTCATATTAGGCAATCTGATAAGTATGAGGTAATATCTCAGAGTTGTTTAACTCACATTTGTCTAAGTGATTTAGAGCAATTTTAGTGTAAATAGCGATAGATTTGATTTATTCTCAGAAATCTGTATTTTGATATTTGATAACTATTTCAATATAATTGGTTTCCTTTGCAAGCCTATATATTTTGTTTTATACATTTATAAACATTTACTCTGAGGAGTCTGTAGGCTTCATCAGACTGTCAAAAGGGTCTATGACACACAAAGGGTTAAGTACTTCTGGGTATGAGGTTAAACTCACTTAGAATCTGGTCTTCATTCTCTCACACATTTGGGGTGTGTGTGTGTGTGTGTGTGTGTGTGTGTGTGTGTGTGTGTGTGTGCGCGTGTGTGTAATGTACCACAAATACCTGGGAATATTCATCTGTAAAATGGATTTACAAGTAATCTTTGACTTAACAGGGATTCCTCTTTGTAGCACTCTGCCAATTAGCCTCAAGGGATATACAAACCAGAATGGCCAGTCAGTTTCCTGATATGATAAGACTATCTCTTTACAGTCTCCTCACCCCTCATCAACCAAGTCCTATTCTCAAACAACCTTTCCCCTGCCTAGCAGTCCTTTTCGTTCCTGGTTTTATATACAGCCCTTCTCTGGAAGTGCTCCAAAAATTTCCTTACACTCCCTTAGGCCCTCCCCCTAAACTATGACAGGTCATCTCCCAGAAACCTTAAATGCAAATCAAATTTAGATTTCTTTAAGAATTCACTTTAGAAAGCATTCTAGAATCAGAATACAATTATATAAGTTTAGATATTAAATGAGTAAGGTGTTTGTGGTCATCTCTGTAAACAAGTAGGCACCAGGCTCTTCCTGGAGAATGTTACACTCTATTAAAACATTGTTTCTGTGAGAAAATCAGATAAAATTTACATTCACATCAGCCAAAGCCAGTTTTTCCAGGAATATAACTTTCTCTAAATCTGAAGACTACCCAAAGCAATGTCTGCCAGTTATCTGCCCCAAACAGGGTTCCCAACAGGGTCAATAGTCTTTAAAATACACCGGCCTTAAGAAAGTTCAGTGTAAAATAACAAAGAATTTCAGCTCATCTGGTAATCCTAGTTGAGTCGTCACTGGGAGAACTCTTTAGAACCAGGTTCAGAACACAAAGGAAGCCCTGGGTTATGTGTGAGCATTTGCCATGAAAAGGGAAGGGTACTCTAGAGAGTAAACCAGCTTTACTAAAGGCATACAAAGCAAGAGACAGAAGATTTATTATGAAGTGACTCCTATGTTTCAGGAGACACAACAGGGGTAGTCCCTTAGAAATAGGAATAGAAAGTAGATCAGCATCATTCATTCATTCATTTGTTCATTTGTTTGTTTTGCCAGATGAGCAAGTGTCAGACAGAAGGAAATGGGAACCACACCTATTTAGAGTGAAGGGGATTACTATAAGAATAAAGAACAGGTGAGAAGTTATAATGACAAACTTGGCTTAAAGAATTGAGAAAATGCATCTTCCTACAATCTTTTCAAGGGTGGGAGCCTATGGATGTGCAATACTGAACATACTGTCAAACTTGGCTGAAGGATGGGTTGGTTTTGCAGAACTGTTTTTTTTTCTCTTCCTGTTTTTTATTCTTTGTTACCTAGCATAGCTTGTTGAAAAGAGCAAAGAATTGTGTTTTTAAATGCCTAAAATAAAATACACTGACTCATAAAGAAAACCAATATACTAAAATACAACTATAAATACTTAATTCTGACCAAGCTCTGGGTACTTTTAAGTCACTCTGGTGCCTCATTTGAATGGCAAAGAGATTCCTGTTTTATCTCTAAGGTTTCTCACTCAAGCACTGCTCAGGCAGTGGAGAGGTGAGTAGAGCTGTAAGGGGAAATTTTTTTGTAACTAGTGTGGGGGTAGGGGCAAGGGGAGAAAAGGGGAAAGGAATATATTTGGAAATGTTGATCATGTAAAAACAAAAGATATCCATAATTTTTTTAAACATCAGGATGAACAGAAGAGTCTGCTTATTAAAATGACTAGTCATTCTTTTCCCTAAATGCCCAAAGAACTTTAACCTCTTTTTTTAAAATGTGCATATATACATACATATATGCATATATAAATATAAATAAGTACACACACATGCACACACACAACCTCTTACAACAATTGAGTCGATCTCTTAGAGCAAGCCTGGTCACTGCTTGTCTGGCAAAAAGAAGCAGTATCATTTCCCTCCATTCTATTCAGTCCAGATAAAAGATTCCGTACATAAGTGCTGAACAATCAATCTTATATTATTTATTTAATGAGCTGACTGAGTATGAGTCAGTGGGAGCTCCTAGGACACTGAGGTTAAACACATTGAGCCAAGAACTATTGACGGAAAAATCAGAAGCTACTTCCTGGGTGTAAGTAAGACTTGTGACAAAAAAAAAAAACAAAAAACAACCATTAACCCTTTCAGGTTTTGTCTTAAAAGTGAAGAGATGAGCTAGTGAAATCAATAGTCTTCTGGTACTCTAAAACATAAAATCTCTTAACAAGCTCTGTAAACTAGTATCTCAGACCCAGTCAACAAGCTAAACTTATTTGAAACTTGGTTTAAAAAAAATTCATAACAAATGATTTTGGTAAAACAAAAAAAGAGATTCTAAGGGCAGAGTGAAATTCTCCACTTATAAAAAGAAAAAATAGATCTGTCAAAATTTACAGGCATCTTTATAAATTATTAAATGATAATTCATATATTACCAAAGTAATTTGAATCTTAAGTATCAATTTCATGTTATAATGATTATGTAGATTATGTAGACTTTTGGCATTGCATGCTACATCAACTATAAAGGCAAGCAAGAAACTTCTTAGTGAATATGGAATACGCTACTGCTTAGAGAGTGTTTTTACCTGGAAAGCTGTAGAAGCACCAATTCATACCTATCATCAATCAAGCAACAGAGGACCAATCCAAGAAAAGAAGAAAGCACATAAGGTAAACTGGACTCCTCTAAGAGGGCCCAATTCTGACCTTAAGTTGTCGTAGCAAACTCTCACTTATTTCCACTAGTGAGAATTTCATGAAATCCAATAGATATAGTTGAAAAGAAAAGAAAAGAATCAATTTGCTTACTGCTTCTTTCCCAAGATTTTTAAAAAAATCTGGTTTAAAAAAAATACATTCCCCACCAGTAACATCCTATGACAACATTTAAATTATAGTTTGAATCACAATGCTGGGTAAAGATATTAAAAACTGAGGTGGAAAGGAATATTACAATAACTGAATACAAATAAAATCACTTTTGAAAATGTTAAATGTCTTAAAAAATAAAATTTTAAACAACAGCCTTAAACATCCCAAGTTTTCAAGCACCATATTTTTATATCTCCACAATAAAATGCATAAAGGGGTTTCAAACAATGTACAATAAACATCATGATAACAAAACCTTTGAAAACTGTATATTTCCAATATTTAGTATCTCCTCTTTCATTCTACTACATTACTAAATATTGTAAATGAAATAAAATCAATGCCTCACTTATACTTGCTGCTCACTACTTAGGGTAAACATTTTCAGAGAGGGAAGGGTTTTCTTTGCAGAGCTTAAAAACTTATACATGAAAACAAAGAATGCAACTCTAAAAGAAAACACATTTTAATCAGCAACATCACAATGATATACATCATGCTCTACTCACACATACCCATATGAAGGCTTTCCAGACTCCAAAAGCGTGCTATTTCTCCTCTGGCTACCATCCTGCTGTTTGAAAAACACATACAACATGTGGAGGGCTGCTCGGTTTTCCTAGATGAACCTCAGTCTTACAAGGATCACGGAGAATAACAAAGGCTTTTAGCTAGTGAAACTGCAGAAATAGCTTATTCCCTGCTTAGAGTTCCTATGTGTGCATTCCAGGCCAGAGTCTACTTAGAAACTGACAGCTCACTCAATGTTCAGTGTAGCTGGGAGTTGAGTGACTCTGGTGACATCATGGGGTACCCTTAGGGAGGAAGTTCTAAAATGAGGCAAAATCTACAGATACCAAATGACAACATATTCCCACAAGCTGATCAGAGGCATTTAGCAATTCTGGAGAGACTGTGGTTTGTGGTGATGGAAAAACACTTTTGGTATTTTTAATAACAACTCTAAAACCTGAGTTAGAGCTTTAAAACAGGTGTACCATTTCACAAGAGTTCAGCACAACAAAGGTTGCTTAGTTCAAGAGTGGGAGTTAGGATTTCACACAATGGCATGACTAAAAAAAAGTCAGTCCTGATGATGATGATGATATGCAAATTGCAATTTCATGAAATTATTTTTAAATGAAATTTTGTGTTGTGTTTAAAAGCTTACAATTAAAAACAATTTTCTTATTTCTCTCCTCACCCTTATTCTTCTTACCTTGTAATGTTAAAAATTACCTAAACGCCTTACTGTTGTTTTTTTCCCCCCTATCATGTGTGAAAATGATAGTAATAATTAATTCAGCTATTCCTGCTCAGGGATCTTTCTTCAGTACTGATATATTCATAAAAACCCTGGGGCACTTTTGTACGTAACACCACAACACCCACAGAAATCATACTGCTTCTCATAGCACTGCTTCAGAATGAAAAGATAAATGTTTCCATGAAATATTAATGCAGACTATTTGCAAAAATCCAGGCTGCGCTAGCCTTTGAAAACCTGTGGCTATGGAGAGAGCTTTTCCCATCAAGTCAGTGAAGTCTGCCATTATTCCCTGCTGAGAAAAAGTCTATGAGGGGATTGATGGCTCAGTTCACCTAAATAAGTATGGTATCTGTCTGAAGCACCTCATCATCTTAGGGTGGGAAAATGAGGTACACGAAAATAAACAAAAAGGCAAGTCTGCCTCTGGAGATGTCTTTCACTGTGGCCTCTCTGCTTGGCTCAAATAAATGCTCCTTTTAGCGAATGAATGAAAATGCACTTACTAAATGCTTACTATATGCATTATAGTATGCATACCAATGCATACTAAATGCAGTACTATAAGTACTGGGACAAGGATATGTATCAGCAAGCATCCTCACACCGAAGTTGGCCTGCTAGCATAGGTTCTTTGATCTGCTGAAAAAGGAAAGACTGCTCAAAAAGGAGTTAACAATCCTACTTTTAATTACATTCACTAGTTCAGGGGAAAGGTAAGCACCTTGAACTTGGAGAAAATACAAACAGAGAAATTAGCACAACCAACAGACAGGGCCCCAGTTGTCCTGAATATAGCAATATTGGCATACGCTTTACATATATCACTAGATTGAGGGAGCACAGAAATCTGAGAATTTGCAGGGCTCTAAATAAATGGCTACTCAGAGTATCAAGAAGGAAATAAAAAGATCCTTCTCATGAGCAAACCCCCAAAGCAAAATGCCAACTTCCCAGCCCCCGATTGGCTCTAGCCCTGAGAGGTAGTAGGCATAAGGTCTACATGAATCAGCACAACTGTGATTTATCAGGGTTCAAAGGTGATCAGTCCTTTAGATGTTCACAATTTAGCCTGAGCCTGGGAAACTGAACTCCAAAAAGAAGACAACAAAAATCCCACCTTGCTTGTACTTACAGGATAGAAAAGACAATCCCTGCTCTCAAGGAGTTCACATTTTAATAAGGAAAGACAACATATAGGAGGTTTAAACTCAAGTCAGTTGAGGGGATCCTTAGGGTGCAGCAACAAAGCAGATGGTAATTCATCTTCTTTTCCACTAACAAAATCATATAGGTTTCTGATGATAAATCATCTGATTGTCCTTTGGTGGCAAATGCTTTCACTTCTGAGTCTTCAGTAACTGTGAATATTGAGGAGCTGGGAGCCTTAGCAACTGCAGAAGCAACTGTCAGGGTCGCAGGGATGATGGCTAATGCATCATCCCCATAGGGCTGGAAGCAGGGACAGTAGGAATAGACTGGAGGAGGATGCAGCTGCTTTTTCGCATACTCAGATGAATTTATGTTCCTGGAGAATGCACCTCTTCAAAGCAAACATATCATCCTGACTGCATGAAACCATAGCCTCTGTCTTATCAGGCACTTTTGGAAACAGTGGGTAAAGACAGTGAGAAGTAAAAAGTAGGTGCTTATTTCTCAGTGTCAAATGGCCCAGAAGGTGGTGAGTTGAGGAGTGGGGAATATAATGTGATGAAAGTAGAGAATGTCTGTAAAAGATTTCTTCCACATAAGCTACCTTAAATTCTAGCAGTAAGAATATCAGGAAATTTTTCTAGTTCTTTTGCTTTCTTGTTTACAGCTCCTGGAACACAGTAGGAACTTAATAACTGCTTGATTATCAATGCCTAAAATTTCTACCATCAATTTTTAATGACATTACAAGTTAAAGAATATATCTTTCATTTCTATTAATCATCAATAAACTGAACTGTTTTGGTAGAAATATAATTGGGGGGAGGGTGGTTTGGGGAGTATTTGTTGGGAAGTATCTGCTATATGAAATGAAAATGTATCAGTTTTTAAAATTTCCTATCACTGATGCTGTTGATTTTCAAATCAGTTGTAGTATCTCCTTATGCGGATTCATGTTTTCCTCAACATTCCTCTGTATTTTCCCACCTGGAACAGGACAAATATAGGCTAGGAAACGTACCGAGCCAGGAGTGGAGCAAACTCCTTGGAACTCTTAAGGGACATGTAGACTGGAGCATTTAAAAGTAGGAGGCTTTACAACAAACCTACAAGGCATACCACATCAGGATTGCCCAAGAGAAGGGCAGCATGGAACCTGAGCCTCTTATATAATGGGACTTCTTATAGATGTCGTTCTTGTGACAGAGACCTTCTCCCTTCCCTTTGCTGTCTCAGAACATGGACCAGCAGTAGTGTCTGGGCTGCTGGGGAAGCCATGACTGCGTTGATACCACACAGACTTGCTAAAATCCTGTCATACAAGGTAGACATACATAGCATAGTACTGGATAGAGATGCCGGAGGAAGAAAGAGTGAGAAATTTCCCTTCGAAGATAAAAAATTGCTCCTGACATTGAATCTTCCGAAAGCCTGTTTTCCAAGAGACTAGTGGACAGATTGGATGAATGTGGGTGAGATTTCTTTTTCTCCTCTTTAATTTTGCAAATGGAGCACCACACTGAAATGGATTTTCCTTAAAAGTGACTCAGGTGTACTAGTAATGCCCAGATAAAGATAGAGATAGGAGACGTAGAGATTTCCTCTTTTTTTTTTTTTGGATCTTCATGGAAGCACTGGAGTTACTGGGAGTTTTGATACTTTAAAATTCTGGTTTCATTCAAGAAACAGTAATAGACTAATGTAGAATGTAAATGCATTCTTTCTGGTCTCACTGTTGCTCAAGAGATAAGAATCTAAATGGAAATGGGGCCATAGGCCTAGTGAGGTAAGTTGATAAAATAGTTTTTGCTAATATTTTTCCATTTTAAACTCTAAAGCAAGCAGAGATAAAATTGGTAGGGCCTGTAAGACAGGGAGTTCTTCTTAGTACATGAGCAGAGATCCAGACAGATACCTTAAGTCTGTGCATGTGCAAAAAAATGCCAGGCACTGGTAGCCTGAGCTTAGAGAGTCCTCTGGTGGCTCATCCTGAGACTGCATTGAGAGGGGATATTTCAGACCATACCCTGAGGGTAAGCATATGTGAGTATTGAAGATCATCTACATGTCTTTCCTCCTGTCTTGCCCATGTAAAAGGGCAGGTATATCAAGAAAGAAGAAAAATACCAACATCATCCATAAGATTCCCTCACAGAAGCACTCTCTTTTTCTTTAGCTACAAGTAGAGAAGATGCCTTTTGCTTTCTAAGAGGTTCCACTAGAAACAGAGATGTCATCCCAGCACCAAAAGAAGATTCTTATAAGGTTTAAGTTCTTGTAGCAAAGAGCTTCTCTAGTAAATCAGAAGCTTTTCCATAGTTAAAAATAGTTTAAATTAGATAGAACCTCAACAACAGCATTTCTCTTCTGACAAATAAGGAGAAAAGTAGCTGTGAAATACACCATTATCTAGCACAAAGCATGGCAGGGATGGGAAATAAAGCCCTTGGATTTTGTTTTTGAACCAAACTCTAGATTTTATCAGGTCACTATTAAGAGCTCTGAAATGATATCTTCAGCTTGAGTGAAAGGAGTCTGGGTATTTTCTCAATTAAGACACTCTCCCTGGATAAGATAGCACTACATTACATCAGCAGGGACAGTGAAGATACCAGCATTGATTGCTGGCAACACTGTGTGAATCAAGCAAAGGGATCAGTCCCAACTGAGAGTGGGAAGATCCAAATTATGCATTAATGTCATACATTTAGAAATCAGAGAGGACTTTCTTTTTAGATGCCAAAAACACATGAGATACTATAATGAACATTTTCACTCAATATGTGTAAAACTTTAATTCTTTTGTTTTCTGGGAAGCAGTCCTTTATCATGTTCTCTGTCCTGTCTTTCAAGGTAAGTGTACATACATACACATACCATATATACTTATGTTATATATTGCATTTTGAAACTGTCTGAGAAGAAAAAGATAATAGCAGAGGTAGAACTCAAAATATTTCCCTTAACTATAAAATGAGATTGCACTACAGGATTTCTAAGGTCTCTTCCTGTTCTGAAACGCCATGATTCTATTATTCTAAGTACAATCTGGTGTAAGTACATTTTCACATGTGGTCATTTCCTGATCATCAACACAAGGATAATTGGCATCCCAGGCAATCCATGTGCCTGGGGAGTTAAGCCACTGTCTACGATGACCTAACTGATTACCCTCCCCATTGCTGAAACAGAAAAAAAAAATAACTTCCTGCCACAAGGAAAGAGGTGACTTACTGCTTGAAATTGTTCCCTAGGATAATTAACAACAATATAGATAATGCTTTAAGGTTTGCAAAGTGCTTTACAAATATTGTTTCGTGTGATCCTCAGAACAACCTGGAGGTAGGTGCTGTTATCTGCATTTTCTAGAAGATGAAACAGGTTGAGAGAGATTAAATGACTTTCCCAGGGTCACACAGCCTCTTGTAAGTGTCTGGAAGTAGATCTGAACTCGGGGCCTCTTGACTGCAGGTCTAATGCTCTATCTAGTTGATTAAGACAAAGGGAGCTTGACCCTTCCAAATGTGCTTAGGACTATTGGTCTATTCCTTAGGGCTACAGCATGGCAACTAGGTGGCACAGGGGATAGAGCTTCCAGTCAGGCCTGGAGTCAGGAAGACTCATCTTCATGAGTTCAAATCCATCCTCAGACACTTACTAGCTTAAGGATCCTGGTCAAGTCATTTAAATCAATTTCCTCATCTGTTGGATGAGCTGGAGAAGGAAATGGCAAACTACTCCAGTATCTTTTCCAAGAAAACTCCAAATGGAATCGCAGTCAGACATGACCAAAATGACTAAACAACAACAGTACAGTAGCCTGGGTAGTTGGAGGCTCTGCTGGAACAGGAGTGTTATTTCTAGAATCACAGGATTTAGAACTGGAAGAAATCTTTTTTTTTTTTTTTTTTTTTGCTTTTTGGAGAGCACCTGGGGTTAAGTAACTTGCCCAAGGTCACATGACTAGTTTTTGTGTTAAGTGTCTGAGGATGGATTTGAACTCAGGTCCTCCTGACTCCAGAGCCAGTGCTCTATTCACTGCACCACCTACTCACCCTTGGAAGAAATCTTAAGAGTTCAATCCCTGCTTTTACAGAAGAGGAGCATAAATCCAAGACTTAACTTTGGTCACAGAGATAATAAGTATCAGAGTTGGGATTTGAACTGTGGTGTTCAGACTCCAGATTTACTTCTTGGCAACTCATTTTCATGCTACTAAATAGAATGGGACTTAGGTTGGTCAGTACCATAGCTACAAGGAATGCAATAGTCCCCTTCTCTCAGTAGAGTCCCTTGCCCCCACACCATACCCCCAACTACTGTAGTGAAATAGCATCTAGGCAAAGAACTTTTCTTGGGGCAGAGTTCCCTAAATCAGCACTCAAAAGACCCCTTGCATCTAAGTGAGCATCAGATGGCACTATTCCAGGACTAGCTTCTCTCATGTTACTATATCAAGCTTCTCTGCAGCCAATCAAAACACAATCTGAGCTAATACATAGTGAAATAAGTAGAACACTGGGTGGGTTGGGAATCACTAAGATAGTGTCTTAGTGTCTGAGGCTGGATTTGAACTCAGGAAGATGTCTTCCTGATTCCCAGCCCACCCAATGTTCTATCCACTAAGCCAATACGACCAGGAATTATGTATGACCAAAAGGTATCAATGAAACATTTTTTAAAATCAAGTCATTATTATTAAAGCCCACCCACCTCTGTCACTGTCTTATATAATCTTGGGCAAATCACTTAATATCCTTGCACCTCAGTTTCCTCATCTGTAAAATTAGAGTTGTTCTAAATGGCCTCTAAGGCTCTTTTAAATCTATAATCCTATCACCTTCCAGTGTACACAACACCATGACCATTTTATCCACCCATTCAACAAACATTAAATATCTGAGAAAAGAAATAACAATTTTAAAACACTGTATTAGCACATAGTCATGCCAGCCTTCTGAGTTGGGTGGCCTGACTTTAGAGAGGGGCTAAGGCAGGCTCTACTCATTTCTTAATTTAACACCAAGCACTTGGTAGTCACAGCAGCTTACCACAAAAGGGAGGAGCAATAACAAGTGTAGCATACAGGAAATAGAGTCAGAGTCTGAGAACCCATCCTTCCACTCCCCATAATACTGTGACAGTAACCACGATGTCGTTCCTGTTTGCCTGTCTCTAAAGCTACACTATCGCATTCTCAAGTGATGTGCCCATAAGCCCATTTGGAATCCTCTCTTCATGCTGGTCACCATCTCCTGGGCACAGTTAAATTTGTCAATCTCTCCCTGCTAATATAGCACCCATAAGTGAATACAATAATAATTAATAATAACAACAACAAACATTTATTTGGTGTCTACTCTCTACCAGGCACTATGCTGGACACTCTGCAAACATTTTTTATCTTCTTTGATCCCCCACAACAACCCTCGGATTTAAGTGCTATGATAATCCTTATTTTATATTTAAGGAAACTGAGGCAGATAGAGAGTAAGTGACTTGCCCAAGATCACACATCTTGTAAGTGTCTGAGAATGGATTTGAAATCAGATCTTCCTGACTCCAGGCCCAGAGTTCAATCCACTGCACCACCTAGCTGCCTGACAGAAGGTGTCTGTCCAACGGAAGAGTCCAATGGGAAAAGTTCCTCATTCTATGGTCTTATGTATGTCTATATGATTATATCAAGGTGGCCCTTCAACCCGCAAATGCATATTTAAATCCCTTTTGCACAGTACAGTGCTCAGTTTAGGGGAACTGATCTCCAGTACCAGCTCTCCCACTTACCACCAGTGGGACCTTGAGTATGTCATTTGGTTTCTCTAAGCCTGATTTTCCTGATTTATCCTAATATAGTACTCAGCACTTATGTACTACTTTAAGGTTTTCCAAGCTCTTTACAAATACCTCTCTTTATTTTATAGAAGAGGGAACTAAGGCAGACAGAAGTTAAGAGATCTGCCTTGGGTCATACAGCTAGTAAGTGTCTAAGAATGGATTTGAATTCAGGTCTTCCTGACTGTGCAACTCTTTAGATTGGTATTTAAGACCATTCACAATAGACTCTACCCTACTTTTCCAGACTTATTTTGTCTCACCCCACCCCCTTCACATATTCTGTGTTCTAGCCAATCCAGACTACTTGGAATGTCATCTCTTGTCTCTGTTCCAACACACAGACTATTCTCCATGCCAGGAGTATGTGCCATAGTCATCTTTACTTTCAGGAATCCTTAGTTTTCTTTGAGACTAAACTCACGTGACACTTCCTACATTAGGAAATCCTTCTCTAATTTCAGTAGTCTGTTTTCTAACTCTTCTCAAACTGTTTTATATATACATATATATATATATATATCTGTTTTTAATACCATGCATATACCTGTTTTAAATTATTTTCTGATGTTTAATTTCCTTGAAAAGAATGTAAGCCTCTTGAGGACAGGAACTATTGTTTTGTTTCAAGCACCCAACATAGCACCTTCTACATAATAGGTACTTCAATAATGTCTGCTGAATTGGATTAGAAGACACAGAGCAACTATTTAGGAATAGATGGCACAATAATAATTAACTAATAAAAGGCAGAGTAGCTCAGCCTTCTTTTGTTACATCCTAAACAAGTGATCATCCACTGTAGCTATCATCTGTTTGTTCAGTATCTCATTCTATGTTGGTACTTGGCAAGTCACTGAAAAAAGTTATCTTTGTAGTTCCATCTGCCATGAAATTTTTTTAATGAAATTAGTTTTTTTTTCAATAAAAATCTCTTATCTCTCCTTTCTACCTCCCTTCCTATTAAAAAAAAACTATTGCAACAAATATGCATAGTCGAGCACAGCAAAATTTTGCATTTGCTCATCCAAAAAAAAAGGTGTCTCATTCTGTACCTTAAGTACATTACTTTTATATATATGATGTTTCAAAACCAAAACCAAAACATTTTTATACTTATTTTAAAAATCCTTCACCTAATGCAAGGTATCTCTTCCCCAAAGGTTAGAGGAGGGTAGCACACCTAGACATCTTTAAGAAAAAGAGTTGCCTTTAAGTAAAAAAGGTCTTGGACACAGAAATATTTCTTCAGTTTCTTTACATTATTGAATGAGCATTACCCAAAAGACCAATGTGAATGAGCTACTATATACTATTACCTCAAAGTCAAAAGTATGTTTTTTAAAAGAATTTTTAAAAATACCCCTGTTGCTAATTATAGTAGTCACCATCACCTCACAAAGGATAAAAACCATGCAGCT
>CM053596.1:146789357-146816568 GCA_028646575.1 Pseudocheirus occidentalis
GTCCTCATTGACTTGCAGTTCTTTCTGATTTTCCTGCTCTTCTCATCTCTATGGTTAAAAAAAGTTTCAATTATTTTCTTTTAATTTTCTTCATTTTTTAGATGACTAACCCCTCTCCCCATTCCCCCATAATAAAACGAAAGAAAAACAAAAACTCTGTCACAAATATACCTAGACAAGCAAGCAGCTAGCTGGTGCACTGGGTAGAGTACAGCCTGGAGTCTGAAACACCTGAGTTCAAATCCAGGCTCAGACATTTACTAGCTCTGTGACCCAGGGCAAGTCACTTTACCATGTTTGCCTCAGTTTTCTCATCTGTAAAATGATCTGGAGAAGGAAATGGCCAACCACTCTAGTGTCTCTACCAAGAAAATCCCAAATGAGGTCACGAAGAGTTGGACAAGACCAAAACTACTCTGAGCAGCAAAAAATAGAGCAAAACAAGTTCCATTGACATAGTAATATTTTATTGTGCATCTTGAGTCTGTCGCCTATCATTCAGTAGGTGAATGGCATATTTGGTCATGAGACCTCTAGAATGGAGGTTGATACTTGCATCGATCTAATTCTGGAAGTGTATTTTAAAAAGTTGTTTCTGTTAACTGTGGATACTTCTAGTCGGTACCAAATTTTCAAGGCTCCCACAGGCTGACAAAATTTATGGCAAGAATAATTTCTCACCCTCATCTAGCTGCCTTAATGGTTCCAATCTCCTGCCCATGGCACTAAGGAACATAAAAGGCATTTATATAGTCATTAACAGTAAAGTTAAAGACAGGTTATAATACAAGGAAACTATCATTAGGGTTGGAGGTTCTAGGCCTGTCTTTATAATTAACTAGCTATATGACCTCTGGCAAGTCACTCCCCCTTTTTGAGCCCCTGTTCTCTCATTTGTAAAATGATAGCATTGGACAAAATAATCTCTTAAAGTCTTTCAATTCTAGCATTCTATATTTTTTAAAAATTTCATAAACCAGCATTGTAATGGCCGCAATTTTGAAACCTACTGCTTCTGTCTGAGATGGTGAGAGGAGAGCAAGGATAGATTGGCTATAAACTGAGCTTGATCTCATTTTGTTTTATAACACATAAGATCCATATCCTACCATTTTACTGGCTACACAGGAAGTAGTAACAACAGAAAGGTTATAAGGATGAAGTACAAAAAAAGTGCTTTGGTGGAAAAGGTGCACAGGGCTGATAATTACAAACAGCCTGTGGGTGCTCACAGATTGTGGGGAGGGGCAGTTTGTAGGGGAAGACAGACATCCTGACTTCTGTCCCTGGCTCTTCTACTGATATGAGAAAGTCATTTATCCTCTCAGTGTTTCCAATTCTCCTATCATACAGCAGGTCTAATGATTACCACTGGCCTCTAGTGCATTTAGGTTTGAATGCTCAAGAGAAAATATCTGTTAGGAGAGTTCTGAGCCACTTTTGAAAGACCAAATACATGAAGATAAGTCCCAGCCAAATAAGAGGAAGAAGAAGTGGTGAGGGACAAAGGTGTGGGAACTTCAGACTTGGGCTTTTGGTTTTGCATTGCCTCAGTTTCTCCATATATACTCCCTCTCCCAACCAGTCTTACAATATTTTATTCTTACAATATTTTTATTCTTACAATAAAGAATAAAAAAAGGGAGGAGGTTTGGTGGAGGAAGGAGGAAAGGCAGTTCAGCAAAACCAACCAACATGTCAACCAAATATAACATTTATATATAATGTTCCTTACCCACATTCCTACATCTCTGCAAAAAAAAAAAGGAGAGCATAGCAGCTTATCTCTTCTTTGGGGCCTAGCTTGGTCATTATAATTTTATAGCATTCATTTTTCATTGTGGTGTTGGGAGTTCTTTCTATTTGCATCATTGTAGTCACTGTGTGTGTTGTTTTTCTTGGTTCTGATTGCTTTGCATCAGTTCATGGGAAAAGCTGTTGTTTTTGAAAGAGATGAAGTGCTAGGGAAATGAGAGGTGGTACAGCACACGGTTCTCATTGGCTGGTGTACTGCCACGAGGTGGAGAGGATCCACCTCAGGCAGGAGAATTACCAAGACAAGGCCTTAGTTGGCCAGTGAGAGAGGAGGGATTAGAAGTTTAGTGTAGTAAGGGATTGCGTGGCTTCCTTCTTAGACCTAGACACTGAAGAAAAGGAATTTTTACCTTACAAGTAAGGGAGAGATCCACTGAACCATAGGTCTGTCCAATGTAGGGGAGAAACTGGTTCAATATTGTCTAAATTGTTTTTTCTGATTGTTGTTGAGTATTTAATGTACTAATTAACTTGAAGTTTATCAGGAAAATAATTATTCAAGCATTAGTTTAAGTAGTGCTAAAGCATAGTAATGGATTACTGTTGAAAAACCTAGATTATGTGACTTGTTTATTCACTTTAAAGCACAACTTCAGCTTCTCTGTCCAGAAGGAAAAAAATGACTGCTTTAAAAGGTGATTACTAGAGGTCTTGACAGTGAATCCAGTCAGAGGAGGTATAGTATTTAAAGAAGCCTTTTTGTTGTTCTTGTTGAGTTGTTTCAGTTGTGTTGAGTCTTTGTATCCCCATTTTGAGGTTTCCTTGGCAAAGATGTTAGAGTAGTTTGTCATTTCCTTCTCCAGCTCATTTTACAGATGAGGAAACTGAGGCAAACAGGGCTAAGTGACTTGCCCAGAGTCACACAGCTGATAAATGTTTGAGGCCAGATTTGAACTCATGAAGATGAGTCTCCTGACTCCAGGCCTGGTATTCTATCCATTCTGTCACCTAGCTGCCCCATAAGAAGCATATTAATTTTAATTTCTAAATACTTGAAAATATTTGCTAGAATGGGAATACTCTTTAGGATCTTATGATTGATTCATCTTGTTTTCTAAGTCCAATTTTCATAAAAGTAGAAATCAAAAAAGAATTTGTATAGTTCTTATTTCTTAAGACAGATTATTGAGGTGATTATCAGTGCTACAAAAGGGTAATTATATCTCCTTTAAAGAACAGTTTCCTCAGTTCACTGAAAATTTGATGTGCAAAAATTAGATTTAAATGTATTTTCTAGCCATATGTATTGCTTAAAGGGAAATGTATACATGTAGGAGTCAAGTTGAAATTAAAACCATGGGGATCAAGGGTCAGTAATAAAGAGACTTTATTTTTACTTTGCAAAAAAAGAACACCAGTATACATGTTTATCTGGTTTTGCTAATAAAAGATCAGAAAAGTAGTATTATAGATGGAAGCATTCTGGGTTTAGATTCTGGTTTAAATGCTTTCTCTGCAACTTAATACTGGTATGATTGATCTTGGGCAAATCCTAATTGCTCTGAGCGTTATTGTTTCTTCCAAAAAAGGTGGGAACTGCAGTAGCTGCCCTCTATAGCCACTTCCAGTTTTAAAACCGCTGATTCTAGATAACAAGAACCCAGTAATCCCCAGACATAAAGGGTCCCTGCAAGTCAGGGTTACCATATAAAGTACACATTAATTTGTTGCTTCAATATCTCTCCATGACATCACCGTTTCCCTTTGATATCTGTTCTTCAGATCACAAACATGTTATTTTCCCAGGAGACCTAGTTTGGTTGATTAATTGAACTAAAGAAGTCCAAGGACAGTTTAAACACACTGGGCATTGGCTCAGTTCCCAAATATGACTCTCATCCAAGCCTGCTTACCTCAGTCTTGTTTAACTTTAATGTTTTGGATGAAAGTTGTCATTCTTTTAACATATTTAATCTGTGTTAAGTATATTTTCTGTCATGCAAAGATGATAAGCCCAAGGTATATTCTAAGTTGTCCCTTGACTTACCAACAAAGAATATATCAGTTACGTGTCTTACTCGCCACTTATTTCTGTTATTGCTACTTGGGTAGGATTGGATTTCAGTGCCATAAATGCCACTTTGCTTTTTCTGAACTCTTGAAGTGCCCCCAACCCTTATTGGAGTGAGTAGCATGTAGTAGGCACTTAATGAATGCTTGTCCTCTTGATTTGACTCTAAGTAGGTGTCTTTCGTTTTTGCTTTTTTTTTTGGAGGGCAGTTGGGGTTAAGTGACTTGCCCAAGGTCACATGGCTAGTTTTTTTTTTGTGTGTGTTAAGTGTCTGAGGCCGGTTTTGAACTCAGGTACTCCTGACTCCAGGGCCGGTGCTCTATTCACTGCGCCACCTAGCCGCCCCTTAAGTAGGTGTCTTTCATTTTTCTATTTAAACCTCACAGTTACTTTGACTGGAAATTTTTAGAATAGCTTTCAGGTTCCAAATTTCCAACTGATTGCTTGATTTTTGCTAAAAATCAACATTTATTGACTTTGTCAGATCTATCTTGTTATCCTAACACAGTATCTTCCATATAGTAGGCATTTATGTAATGCTTGCTAAATAATACTAATAGCATCTATATAGTACCTATTATGTGCCAGAAACTGTGATAAGTGTTTTAAAATTGTTATTTCATTTAACCCTCACAAGAACTCTGAGAGATAGGTGCCATTATCGTCCCTATTTTACAGTTGAGGAAACTGAGGCAAATAGAGGTTAAGTGACTTGACCAGGGTCATTCAGCTGGCAATTGTCTGAAACTGGATTTGAATTCAGGTCTTCCTAACTCTAAGCCCAGCATTCCAGCCACTGGACCACCTAGCTACCTCTAATTAGATTTTGAATCCCCTAACTAGGATTTAGATGGTTGCTTATAGTTATTAAGCAGCTAGGTGGCATGATGGATAAGATGGAGAACACTGGAGTCATGGAAGACTGAATATAGTCTCGCCTCTGACACTTGCTAGCTCTGTGACTTTGGACAAGTCACTTAACCTTTATGGGTCTCAATTTTCTCAACTATAAAATAAGGGGGTTGGCCTCTAAGGTTCCTTCTACCTATAAATCTATAATTCCCTATTTGGAGATAAGATAAAATATAGATTTTGGCTTAAAAATTCCCCTAAATTCCCAAAATTGAAAGAGGAAAAGCCTTTGGACTTCCTTCCCCACTGACCCCTAATATGAGTATTTTCACCCACTTTTTCTGCTTTCTTCTGTGTATTATCTTCCCCATTAGAATGGAAAGTCCCTGAGGGCAAGAACTGTCTGTTTTTTTGTAAGTGCTTAGCACTGTAAATAGTGCTTGATAAATATTTATTGGCTTGAAACCAGTACCTGAGTTAAGCTAACCTTAACTTATATAGTAGTTTGCAGGCATACCTCAGAAATATTAGAGGTTTGGTTCCAGAACACCACAATGAGGTGAGTCACATGAATCTTTTGGTTTCCCGGTGTATATAAAAGTTACATTTACACTACACTATAGTCTATTAAATGTGCAATAGTATTATGTCTAAAAATAGAAATTTAAAAATTATTGATAAAAAAAGCTAACCATCATCTGAGCCTTCAGCAAGTTGTAATCTCTCTGCTACTGGAGGGTCTTGGCTACAAACTGATTGGGGTGGTGGTTACTGAAGTTTGGGGTGGCTGTGGCAATTTCTTAAAATAAGACAAGGAAGTTTGCTCCTTTATTTGACTCTTCCTTTCACTTGCACACTTAGAGGCCATTGTAGGGTTATTAATGGACCCAGTTTCAATACTGTTGGGATTGGGGGGGAGGGAGGGATGGAGGGAGAGAGAGAGAGAGAGAGAGAGAGAGAGAGAGAGAGAGAGAGAGAGAGAGAGAGAAGGAGGGAGAGAGAGAGAGAGAAGGACACTGGTTGGTGGAGCAGTCAGAATGCACACAGCATTTATGGATTAAAGTTGCATCTTACGTGGGCACCTTTTGTGGAGCCCAAAAACAATTACAATGGTAATGTCAAAGATCACTGATCCTAGATCAGTATAACATATAATAACAATGGGAAAATTGTGAGATATTGCAAGAATTACCAAACTGTGACACAGAGACACAATATGAGCACATGCTGTTAGAAAAATGGTGCTAGTAGATAGATTTGCTTGATGCAGGTTTGCCACAAACCTTCATTTTGTAAAAACCACAATATCTGTGAAGCATAGTAGAGCAATGTGCAAAAAAGAGGTATGCCTATATTCCCCATTAAAATCTTTTCATCGGATATAAATAGCAGTGTCAAAAAGAACTGAGTTCAAAATCAACCTCGGATCCTTACTAGCCGTATGACTCTGGGAAGGTCACCTAATCCTGCCTGCCCCAGTTTCCTCATCTGTAAAATGAACTGGAGAAGGAAATGGAAAACCACTCCAATATCTCTGCCAAGAAAACTCCAAATGGGATCATGAAGAATCGGAAACAACTGAAATGACTGAATCACGAACAACAGCAATTGGGATGCCTTCTCTCTAACCTTTACTAGTCTAATCATTCTTCCTTGAAGAGTTGGATCAAGACCTGCCCCTTGTGTGTACTTCTGGATGTCATTGAACATGCAGCTTAATATAAATGTATTGTTTCTCACAGAGGGGCAACGTGGCCTCTTAAATAACTTAACCAAGAGTCGGGATGACCTGGGCTCAAGTTCCTTCTCTGACCCACACTGACTGTGACCCTCAGCAAATTATTTAACATTTCAGGGTCCCTTGCAACATGTTAAGACCATCAGGTGCAGAGCAGATACCCATCTAAATGGGCAGAGGGAGTTTTCTAACTGGCTCCTCTCTACATAAAGGAAATCATAGGTTCAGTTTACAAAACAAAACAAAACAGAAAAGCAGTGTCCTGACATAATGGTTTCTAGTCATTTCATATTTGTTGACCTTGTCTTTCCAAGTGGACTATAACCTCTTTGAGAGCAGGGGCCAGCTATCATACCTCTCTGTTCCCTAATACACCTGGAACATTGCAACCATAAAATCATCAGAATTTGTTTTAATCAGTTAGCCAACTGGATATTATAGAATAATGAAACTGAAAGAGATTTTAAAGATCATAGATTTCAAGCTTAAAGAGACCTTAGAGATCATCTCATCTCATAGCTTGCTGTAGAATATATACTACAACCCACTTTATTTTATAGGTGAAGAAACTGAGACTCGTAGAGAGAGAAAGTAAGCGGCCCAGTGTTGTACAAACAGAACCAGACGCTCTAATTCCAGATCCAGATCCCCTTCTTCTTGTTGCCTCCCTCTCTTCTGGAAGTGAGGCCCAAAGACATTTTAGAGTGATTTGCCCTAGAACAGCTAATTAAAGATTTAAGGGCTCAAAAAAATTTTCTTCTCAGATTTCTTCTCTTGATCTGAAAATATTTGCCAGTTTTCATAAATCTAAGAAATCAGGTGATGACCTCTTAATTTTTAAAATTAGTTTTTTACTTTTCCTTGAGTTGTTTCATAGAATTGATCAGTATTATAACAAGAGGACCCATTCTTGAGGAATTTATTATAAGGGGAAGCTTAAGGTAGTGGATTTTCTGGACAACCCGTGGATAAGGAATTAGAAACATTGAGTATCTTAACATGAGCTCATCTAACCTGCTGCCATTTTTCTGTGTGGTAAATCATTTTTCTTCTCTGGGCCTCAGTTGCAAAATGGGATAGAGTAGACCAATAGTGGTGTCAAACTCAAATAGAAATGGGGGCCTCTAAACCATATAGATGGATCCTTACGGGCAACAACATATTGGCTTAGAAAACCGCATGTTAAGATTATCTGTGCTGTAGTTTATTCTGTTAAATATTTCCCAATTACATTTCAGTATGGTTCAGGCCACTCTCAGGAGTTCGGTGGGTACTAAGGCTATATATATCTGACATTTTTGGACTAGGTAATCTTTAAAGGTCCTGTAAAGTTTGACACTCTATCGTTATGGACTTAATTGGGGCCTAAAGTTTTGTATATTGGATCCTTCAAGGGCATTCATATTGAACGCCTAGGTAGAAAAGCATTTTATAGTATGGAAGGGTTGCCCAAATGGTGTATGAGGCTGAATGAATGAATGAACAAGCATCCTATTCTATGCTAGTCTGGAGGCATTGTGCTAGCCTGGGGTTGCAAATATGAAAGTGAGGTAGTGCCTGACCTCAAGGAACTCATGTTCTAATAGAGAAAGAAATATATGTAAGGGAATAGGGTCAGAGAAGAGTTTTGGTCTGGAGAGTCATAAAGAACATGAGAACCATCAAAAATTTTGGAGTAGCAATCCACTTTCTAGAAGCAATCTGATTACTGTTACAGAGCAAAGAAGGATTGGAGCAGGCTGGTTTCCACATTTGTGGAGTAGTTTGTGGTTTCTTGACATATGATTGGGTGAAAAGATGGAAGTATAATTCAGAACCCAGTAGATGATAGGATAACAAATTCAGAGCCCTAAGCAACCTCAGAGATTAGCTAACTTAGTCTCCTTATTTTAAAAGTTAGGAAACTGAGTCCCAGGGCAGTTAAATGATTTTCCTAATCATAATAAATCTTAAAGTTAGCATTTAAACCCAGGACCTCTGACTTCAGAGCTACAGTTTCTCTTTTCTACCATGCTATGTTGCATTCCATTATATGGTAGGTGAGTGTTCCTTCGCTCACTGGACAATATAGACTAGGGGTGAGGAACTTGTGGCCGCGAGGCCATGTATGGCTTTTTAGGTCCTTGGATGCAGCCTTTTGATTGAGTCTAAGTTTTACAGAACAAATCCTTTTATTAAGGGGATTTGTTCTGTGAAGTTTGAATGTAGTCCAAGGGCCACACTTGAGGACCTAGAGAGTCACATGTGGCCTCAAGGCTGCAGGCTCCCCACCCCAGAAGACTGTTGAGCCTTAGGGCCTTAGTGACCAAGACTTACGCAGGAGATGGGAGAGAGAACTGTTTCTGGGAGTCTTATCTGAAGGATCACTATTTAGGGGCCAGGGACACAGGGAACAATGCAGGCTAGAGCAGGGTAGATGGTCAGGATGTTCCTGTGAGACAGTCCTGTTTTCCTGTTGGACTAGGTTAATTAGATAACCTCTTAAGTTTCCTTCAGTGCTAATGTCTTATAGTTATGTGTTCATCCAGCACTGAAGTATAGCCTTTAATTTCTTAACACCAGATATCTTCTTTCCCTCTGACAGGGTTAAGCATATTTGACCATTCTGATTTTATCTGCTCTAGAAACTTACTGTATTATTCCACATCATTAATCAGACCAGGTAAACAAAACTGAGCCCATTAAATGAAACCGATGAATCCAAAATCAAATATTACCCGCCGTGCACATTAATGACATCACAGGGAGCTAGCTGGAGGCCTGATGACTTTGTAGCTGACTGATGGTACATTGGGAGCACTTATTTTCATCGATGCCTTTGGGACAGGCATCTGTTTCTATGTCAAACCATAGCAATGTCCTTGTATCCCTTGCACATATAGGATCTGAAGAGCTAGAGTTAGAAAGGACTTGAGAGACCATTTACTCCAAACCCCTCATTTTATAGATGAGGACTCAGGGAGGTTCAGTGGCTTATCTTAGGTCTTACGGGGAGGATATGTCAGAGTTAAGATCTGAAGCCAGGGCTTCTAATTCCATAGTCAGGTGCTTTTCCTACTATACCAACCTACCTGCCCCCATGACCAGCCATAGAATTTAGATAAATTGTTGTCGGTTGAACTCTTTTAAACTGAGACCTAGAGAAGTTACATGAGGGGTCCAAAGCCAAACAGGAGATGACAGACACCAACTGCGTAACTATCAATAAGTCAGGTGGCCTTTCAACCTCAGTTTCCTCATCACTAAAATGGGAAGGATAAAACTTAGACCTACTTTGCAGGGGCGTGAGAATGTCCTGTTTAAACCTTTAAAAATTACATAGATTTACTCTACTAGTATTCTTTTCTTCATTTGCATGACAATAAACTATTGTCAGCTAAGTTTAATACTCTTTTATTAAGGATGTCAGGAAAGGCCAGTCTAAAAGGAATTCCATCGCGTGGAGTAGTTTCATTCTGGAGCTGTTTTCTTGTGGTTGTTTCTTGTGGCTTGACTTTTTAAAATGAACTCTAAGCCTTTAATTGGTGTTTCTGTAGAGGTTCTCAAAGGCTGATGAAGTGTTGTGTTTTTGAAATGTAAAATCAATGACAGAGAACACAAACTTCCTGGTCTACTTTCCTAGAAACTGCCCCTTAAGCCAAAGGAAGTTGGAATTGTACAGTGATACCTGGCAAGGCCTTGCACAGGCAAAGTGGCAAGAAATGGACATGTCTCTGTTTTCCAAACATGTGAGCGTGATTAAAAAAAAAAAGGTTTCAAAATGTCAGGGTTTATAAGGGAGACCAGAGAGGACGGGTATCATTTTATGCCATTCTTCACATGTAAAAATGGATGAAATTGGTAGAGGTGGGATTTCCAGGCTGCTCCAGTGTAGCTAAAACATAGGTAGAGATGACATAGGTATCCTTTCTTTTATTAAACATGGAGGAAATTCTAGTCCCAAGTCTGTTATAGGTCCCAGTATAATTTTAAGTAAATTGTCCAACATGTCTATAATGATTTACATTTATATAAGACTGAGGTTTGCAAAGTGTTTTACATAATTAGCTTATGCCAGATGCAGCTAAGTGTCACTGGGGGTAGAACTTGGAGTCAGGAAGACCTGCGTTTGAATCCTGCCTCAGACAATTACGCACTGTGTGACCCTTGGTAAATCCCTTAACCTCCAAGCCTCCTTCCTCATCTGAAAAATAACAGTACCTTCCTAACAAGATTGTTGGAAGGGTCAAATAAAATACCATATGTACAGAGTTTTGCAAACTGTTGTGTGCTATGTACATCCTATTATTATTATTATTATTATTATTATTATTATTATTAATCTGTACCACAACCCTGTGAAATCAATGTTGTGGTTATTTCTATTTTATATGTGAATAAAAAAGGGTCTTGTGGTTATTTTCTCTACATAAACATCTCAGGTAGGATTCAAACCCAGGTCTTCCTGACTCCACGTGCAAGGATGAATCCAAGATCTCTGCTGCCTCTCTTCACCAGCTTCAGTAACCTTAAATTAAGGATATGTAGACTGACTTCCTCTCTGTGGACGTTAGTAGGAATTCCTATGAAGGATAAGTATTAATTACTAAATAAACAGTATCATAAATTAAGTATACAAACACTATGGCTTTCATTTTATTCTATAGTCAACCTGAATCAACAAATGTTTAGTATGCATGTTGGTTAAGTGATAATATGAAAAATCCATACCGGTTGTTCCAAAAGTCTTAGTTCAGTTTAAAGCCATTAAAGCTCTTTTCTTTATTGAAATTCTTTGTAAATAATATTCTTGATATATGATATAACATAATGTAATATAATATGTAATGTAATACAATATAATACAATATAACATAACATAATATATCATAATATAATATAATGTAACATAATGTAACATAATATAACATAATATTCCTTCTGGTATTCTCACAGGGCCTAGAGTCAGGAATACCTGAGTTCAAATCTGGTCTCTGACACTTACTAGCTGTATGACCCTGGGCAAGTCACTGAATCCTGTTTGCCTCAATTTCCCCTTATGTAAAATGAGCTGGAGAAGGAAATAGCAAGCTACTCTAATATCTTTGCCAAGAAAAACCCAAATGGAGTCAAGAAGACTCAAACACGAGTGAAAATGACTAAACAACAATAAATTCCCTTAGAGCTACCAAATCACCTTTCTTTCCCATTTTGTAACAGACTCAAGTAAATTGCTCCCACAGCCAAAGGTGTGTTACTTTGTTCTTAATTCAAAGACTGTTTGGGGCATCAGCCATGATAAGCCAAGTCCCTTAGTCTGAAAGCTGAGTGAAGAGCACTGAAATTGAGAAATTCTAAAAATTTTTGTTAGATGAGTTCCGAATGAGATTGACTTCTTTTACCTTTTTAAATTTTTCTAAATGGGTATTTAACTGAAATGATTTTTTTCTTTTCTCTGGTGTATAACTGTTGTTATACATTAACTTAATGCCAGGCAACAGTCGGCACCTGCAAATCACACTGGTGGTTTTTGTGTTCTGTAGCAATGGGGCAAAGTTCAGAGCCCTGATAATTTCATGCTCTGGATTCCACTCCCATTGAACAACCTAACTTAGAAAAAGAAAATCATACCGGCTACAATGTGATTTCATTAATGGCTATGGGAAGATCTTAAAAGGTATTATGGGTGTCTGTGTGGCTCTTTATGAATCCATAAGTGTTTTACTTGTTTTAAGAAGTTCATGATTAAAGAGGAATTTGTGATTCTCTCCATGTGACATCAACAATGGGAGTGTGTAAGAAGGGATTCCTGCTCTTCTTTAACACCTTGGAAAGGTTGACTTTTACTAAGCTATTGCCTAGGCTAGGAATCCCTAGCCTACTGTCACCTTTAGAAGTAATATGTCTGATGTTTTTGGGAAAATGGTGAACATTGTTTTACTTATCTGTAAGTGTCCATGAAACACTTGGAGATTGCATTCGAGGTGTTGTTGCTACTGACCTTGGACCTGTTCTGTAATTGCATTTCTCTCAGACTAGGCTATGAAACCTTTTCAGATGAGCAGATGGATAATGGGCATTCCTAGGCATTAAACTGTTAAATGTGTCTGAAACAAAAAGTAAATGTTTGTGTTACATAATACTATGTGATCGACATTTAAATCATTTAGAATTGTCTTCAATGGACATTTTGGCTGTTGTTGGAAATACTCCTATTCTGTCCCTTTTGATAGGGTTGGGGGAAGGGAGAGATGGTGGAATTTCTGTAATCCTGACCCACCTGATTGAAGTTTGTTAACATGGTGTTAATACTCCCTGGAGAGCCATTTTATAGGAAATAAACTTTTGCACAGAAATTAAGGGAGTGGAAATTTTAAGAGGCCAAAGCAAGTTAAAAATTTTTACATTGCTTTTTTGAGATCTCTGACCTTTGTGTACAATAAATTAATGTTAATAGCATTAAATATGTGATTACTGAGATAATACATATTGATATTTTACCTTAACTAATGTCAATTTAAATTCAGAAGTTTTAACCATGATTCTCATTTAACAAAATAGTTGACCTGGATTTTTTTCTTTCCTCAGAGCAAGTATGGTTAGGTAATTAAAAGTTAATAACTGGACAGATTTACATAAAAATAAATTAATAAGTGAGATATTTCTTGTTAATAATAGCTAACATTTATACATATATTATATATTTATATATTATAAATGTATATATTATAAATATTTGTATATTTATACATATATTATAATATATACATATATATTATATTACTATATACCAAGCACTTTACAATTATTATCTCATTTGATTTTCACAAAATCCCAGGAAGGTAGGTGCTCATACTATCACCATTTTTCTGGTGAGAAGCCAAAGCAAAGAGAGATTAAGTGACTTGCCCAGGTCACATTGCTCATAAGTACCTAAGATCAGATTTGAACTCAGGTCTTCCTCACTACAGGCCCAGTATTTTGTTGACCTTATCTGATGCACTCCAACTACAGCTGTACTGGAAGCTAGTTGGCCACTAAATCAAAGAATTATTATTATTAAAATTACAATGAATCATAAAATCTTAGAGTGGAAAGCTCCAAAACTTTCTCCATTTTCCAGAAGTTCTCCTAGAAGATCTCTTGTCCAACACCTTGATTTTACAGATAAGGAAACTGAGGTTAAAAGTGACTTAGCCATGGCTGGCTAGTTTAGTGACAGTGCTTGGATTAAAATGCATGCCCGTCAGCTTTCTGTCCAGTGGTCTTTCTGCTACATTCCACTGCTTTTCACCCTGGTATTTTCTGGCCATGTAACTTCCTAGTGCAGTGTGAACTGTGTGTTTCAGTGATGGTATGTTCAGAGATTCCAGTGATGATTAATTATCAGCCTCACAAGTTCCAGCTTTGGTTATTGGCTCTAGAGCCAGGAAGCCTTGTTGATTACTCACTTCTCCACTGGTAAAGAGGGTATAGAGAAAAAAGAGGCTCTTCCTCCTGTTTTCCACTTCATTTGAAAAAAAACCCAATATGGGTCAGACATGTAGGTGTAAGTTTGTGCAAACGTAAGTGAGTCATAGCAACAAAGAGACTTTTATCCACTCTTTCCCAGAAAAGAGGCTGTTGCAGCCAAAATTGGGATCTATGTTCTGTCCCTTCATAAAGGAAACCAGTTACTTCCCCCAAAGTAGCATACATAAGGAATCAACTGTCACACAGTAAGCAATATGCTGCCGTCCACTGTTTGGGTTAAGGATGATTAAGCTATTAAAAACAGCAACATAAACAAACCTCATATTTTTATCTCCAAGAGGGGACATTTAACTTATTTATAAACCTACTACAGTGCTTGAGAGATGGTTTAGCCTGGAGAAGAGAGATTTGGGGAACATGATAATTGTCTTAAAGTAGTTGGAGAAGTCACTTGGAAAAGAGAGATTATTTGTTCTGCTTGGCCCCAGAGGGCAGAACTGAGACCAATATATTTAGTTGAAAAGATATAAATTTGGGTTTGATGTAAGGAAAAATTTCCCAAACAATTACAACCACTCAAAAGGGAAATAGGCTTTGTTGGGAGTTGGTGGCATCTTCTTCAATGGAGGTTTTAAAAAAAAAAAAAAGTTGAGTGATTACTTGCTGGGATACGTTGTAAGGGACATTCTTATTCTGGTACAGTTTGGACTATCTGGCCTCTAAGTTCTTCTCCATCTCTTGAGATTCAGTGAAGGAAGTAAGAGATGGATAGTGTATTATAATCATATTGCTAATGCAGAATCATCTCCCCTCCAAAGTTGCATTCTCAGTCACTGGTTTAGCTAGGCCTCTCGTACCCAGGGCTCTTGGCTGTCCAGTGACTGAGTTGTAAGGATATTTCATGTTATATTTAACTCTAAGCTGTGTTTACCATATGACTACTGGGAAAAAAACATGGTCATAGAAAAGGCACTGAAAGGTCCTTGTAGAAAACTGGGGTTTCAAATGTGGTGCCAAGATAACTTGAGAATTGCTCCCAAACACAAGCTCTTTAACAAACATTGGATTTAGAATTGTAGAACCAAGTTTGAATCCTAACTCTGATACCATGATCTTGAACATTTCATTGGACTTCTCTAGGCCTCAGTTTCCTCATTTGTAAAATTAGTGTTTTAGATTAGATTGTGTCTAAATTCCCTTCACACTCTAGCTGTTATGATATTCTGTTCACTGAGAGCTGACTACATGCCAGTCACTTGTTCGTTTGACAAAAAGATGAGTAAGAATCAGTTGCTGCCCTCAAGGAATTTCTAATCGGGTATAGGAGAGGTAAGGCCAAGTGCACTTGGCAGATTTACCTGGCAGATTACTCAGGTTATCTGTGATAAATGCTAAAAGACAGGTCCAAGCAAAATGCCAGCAAGTTGATGTTCTTAAAGCACAAGGTCTGACCATGTCACTGCCCTGCTTTATAAGCTCTAGTGGGTCCCTCTTATCTCTAAGATCAAATATCAGCTTCTCTGATGAGCATTTAAGTCACTTCACAACTTGATTCCAATCTACTTTCCCAGGCTTATTATACATCACTCTCTTCACAGTCTAGCCAGACTCCTTGCCCTATCATTCCTCACTCATGACATTCTACCATAGTCAATGAGTGAAGTTTTATTATATACCTGCTATATTCCAAGCACTTTATAGGCTCTGAAGTGACAAAGAGAAAAATGAAGCAGTCTCTACCTTTCCACAGCTGATATTCTATTGGGGAGCACAAAACAAAAGCATATGAATGTATAAAAAAATAAATACAAGGTAATGGGGAGAAGGGGAAGAGAGGCTCAGGAAAATCATATGTAGGAAGCGGCATTTGAACTCAGCTTTGGAGAAGGCTATGAATTCAAAACAGGGGAAAAGGAACCATATTTCAGGTTTAGAACAACCTTCCAAAAACATGGAGATGAGAGATTCTATAAAGTAACAGTTCTCACCCTTTCAGTGCCTCTATGAGGTCAAAACTGTTTTCATAAATGAAATTAATAAATTAAAACTAAAGTTTCTTATTTTCTAT
The DNA here is from genome assembly GCA_028646575.1 of Pseudocheirus occidentalis. Lineage (NCBI taxonomy): Eukaryota > Metazoa > Chordata > Mammalia > Diprotodontia > Pseudocheiridae > Pseudocheirus > Pseudocheirus occidentalis. Next base: position 146,805,294 of record CM053596.1, read on the forward strand.
TATGGCAAACATTGATAGCCAAATCTCACACATACATAAGCTCATTGAGGGGCAGGACCTCAATAATTTTAAAGAGTATCAGGAAATTCTGAGGCAAACGAGTTTGATAAATGCTGCTGTAAGCCTGAAAATGTAAATAGGAACCAGATTGTGAAAGGTTTCAAATGCCAAACAAGAGAAGTTTGTATTTGAATCTAAAGCTGTCTGTGCATAGACTGTCCCTATGCCTGGTTAGCATAGTCCCAGACCTGGAACATAGTAGGTAAAATACTTAATATTTCATGGTGCAATATTCAAGTTTCATTTACTTTGTTGTTCAAGTTTGGGTGGCTAAACTATTTTATCTCGTAGTATTGTGTATTTTGCTGAAGAAGCTTTGTAATATTCTGGAGTTTGGTGCAACTAGTACAATATTATCTGAGAATAGTCATATTTGGGGAATCTTATTATAAACAGGCAATATTTTTCTTGGGATTTTATGTAAGGCATCTTCCACGGCACTGGCAAACACCTTAGCCTGAACATTTATCTCTCTATAGTCAACAAATAAGCCATGTGCCCTGTGGGCCCTTGGAAAATACTTCCTGACTGACCAGTCCTGCTACAAGATGAATGCCAGCTGTATTTGTTTCAAGTAGGAATCAAAGTTGTTGATATTTGAAATTTGAACTGTATTCTGGCCAAATAATTTGTACAGTGGTAAGAAAGCAACGTGATCAAGGACTTGGTAATTACCACTCAATCCCCACCTCTCCCTTGATTTCTACGAGTGTTTTCAGTAATATTCTCATTTATAAGATCATTAAGAAGAGGAATTGTTTAATTGCTTGTATTTTAATATATGGTACCTATACCATAGTGGGTACTTAATAAATGCTTTTTGGTTGGATCTTACCTTTATAGAAGCCCACCTTTGTTTTGTAATCTGAAAAGGAGCCATCAAGTATCTGTATCTTGAGACATAAAAGGAAAAATATAATTTCTACACTGACAGGGATCCAATGAAGCCAAATGGAGAACTCAATACATTCATTTTTTACCAGACCTATTTTTACATTGGTATTGGGAGTTCCCTATGAGGAATTTCCATTACCAATAAAGATCAACACCTAGTAATTTTAGAGTTTAATGCTAACACAATTTTCACAGCACCAATGGTGACTGTAAATATGCTGGTATAGTTCTCAATTGCAAAATATAATAGACTGCATATAGAAGACGGAAATAAAACATTTATTCAGACAGGAGAAAACCAAATCCCAACACCAGGAAACCAAATCCATCATAGCAACATAGAAGTTAATATGCCATAACACAGCAGAGAGCCGCACCATCCTTTAGCCTTCCCACAAACCAACACTCACAAGCCAAGCTGTCAGAGCAGGTGGCAAACACTCAGAAGCCTACCTGTATCCCTAGATTCGTCCTCTCTCTCCCACCATCTAGCTGCTCTGACTCTCACCTTCCTGTGAGCTCTGTTCCACCCTTCAGCAAGTTCCTCCATGTGATCACATTCATCCTGTTAGAGGACAGGAAAGATCTTCAAATTCCCATTACCATTGCAACACTATCCTATGCTGCCTCTCCCAATATAGCTAACTCCTTTTTTAGGCACTGATTATTGACTGAGAATGTGGATTTTTCAGGACCCTTATTTCTTCTCATCTTTCCCATACCCTGTTTATTTAAGTATCTATTTGTATCTTCACTAGAGGGAAGGTAAAGGAAGGAAAATGATCTAGAACTAAATATTTTGTCCCTAAAGTCTTAGTGCAGTTTTAAGCTTTTGAAGCTTTGGGGACAACCAGAATTTCAATGCTTCATTGCATCCATGGGCTTATCAGTGTGGCTACTCCCTCCATTCTTGCATAGATTCTGTCTGCATCTTCCCATCCTGCATGATTTTTGTCCCCATCCTCTCATATTTTCCTTTTAAAATGTCTTACTGGTGTCTTTTAACATATGCCTCATCTTGTACCTACTCTCCAACACCTCTCTGCTGAGAGAGTAAGAGTAAATAGCAATTGTTTCAATTTTGGTCAGAAACCCTGAGAGTCTTTCCCTCCCAAACTGTTTTTTTTTACTAGGTTAAAGAAGTTATTCTTGCCTCATTTGTTACTTAACCTTAATCACTGAATGGGCATTGCCTCAGTCAAACTGAGACCTGGGGAAGATCTTAGCTTAAAAAGGCTGTGGTCTCCACCTGCATCCAGGGCTATCTTCCTGATTTATATTTTGCCACTGGAAGCAGATGGCTCTAGAGGAGAATGTGAAGCTGGTGACTTTGCACAGACCTGCCTCACTTAAATCCAATTCAATTGCAAGTCATGGCATCACCTTCTGATGTTATGGTCTTCTTCCAGAAGGAAGGACAAACAACAAACAGAGAGAAGGCTTCTCTCTTCTTCTTCCGTGGAGGATCTGCTCAGCACACTCATACATTTCTGATGGGTTTTAATATGGACTACATGGTGATTAGCAAGGCAGCCATATGGCTTAATGGATAGAATGTTGGGCCTGGAGTTTGGAAGACCTGATTTCAAATCTGGCCCTGGACTCTTACTAGCTTTGTGTGACCCTGGGCAAGTGACTTAACCTCTGCCTCAATTTACTAGAGAAGGAAATGGCAAACCACTGCAGTGTCTTTGCCAAGAACATCCCATGGATACTATTGGCGTGCTTGGTCCATAGGGTCATGAAGAGTGGGACACAGCCTGACAATTGAGTAACAACAAAGTGATTAGTTCAGTATGTGGGCTGACCACCTGCCATCCCTCATTCTTACTGCATGAACAACCCTCCTCTTTGTCTGATCACACACCTCCTGGATATTGTTATACTCTCTACCCTACACTTCTCCATGGAGCAAAGTTTGTTAAGCAACTACTGTGTGTTCCAGGCTGGTGATGCTAAACAAAAACAATAATCCCCCTCCTCAAGGAGCTTATATGTTGCGTGGGGGATGTGTCACAGGTCAATAAGAACAAAGTATTTACAATTAAACATAAAGTGATTTCAGCAGGTGGGCATGTGGAGGATCCTGACCACTGAGGGAATGGGCAAAATCCTTGTGTAAATAATGGTATCGGAGGTGAGGCTGGAAGGTGGGTAGGGGTGCAGAGAGGCAGAGGTAAGAAGGGACTGTATGTCAGACTTGGGTGGGGGAGGGGAGCATGATAGCTTGTGTAAAGACATGGAGGTAGAATATGGCATGCCAGGTTATGATCGTAACACTTATATAGCACTTTAAAGTTTGCAAAACTCTTTACAAATGTTACCTTGTTTGATCCTCATGACAATCTCAGGAGGTAGGTACTATGCAGATCAAAAAACTGAGACAGTCAAAAGTGACTTGCCCAGGGTCTCTCACACACACTTATCTAGTAAGTGTCTTAAGAGGTATTTGAACTCAAAATCTTTTCACCTCCACAGTCAGCATCCATTGTACAATCAAGTTGTCATGTGCATAGAAGAGCAAACAGACTAGTTTGACTGGAACATAAAATGCGTGAAGGGCAGTGAAATGAAAAGTCAGATGCACCTTGTACCCTTAGCACCAAAGTAAAGAACACAGGCAGAGGAGTTAGGTTTGCTAAGCTAATGTCAGGAAGTAGACAGAAGGAAGATTCAATAATAGCAGCATAAATGTAGACAAAGGAGAAGGTGACTAGAGACCTTGAATGATATCTGACTGCTCCTTGAAGAGTAACTCTTCCACTTCTACTTACCTATGATTCTGGGAAAGACCTTAGCTTAAAAAGGCCAAGGTCTCCTGCTGCATCTGGGCCATCTCCAGTCATCTGTATTTGGCCAGTGGACCCACATGGCTCCAGAGGAGAAAGTGAGGCTGGCGACTTTGAACATCCCTGCTTCGCTTAAATTCAGTTCACTTGAAAGTCAAGCATGACATCATTCTCCTGATGTATTGGTCCTCTTCCAGAACAAGGACAAACAACATCTATCCATCTACTTTGCATCTGCTGCTCTGCCTGGTTTCAAAACCAGGATTCCCCACCCAGGATAAGCACATAGCTTCTATTCTTATCACCATGCTGCTCACTTAGCCTTGATTGACACCACCTCCCTCAGCCTCCTCTGCCCTCTGACTAGAGGTCTGGAGGGTGGAGTACCAAACTCCTCCCAATGCCTTCCTTTATAGAAGGCAGAAACTGGACTCAGCTTGCTTTACTTTACATCTACTATTTTTCCTGGTTTCAACTCCACAGAACTAGATGCCCACAAAATACCCCATGGTGTCCCATCCTGTTCCCTTCTGCTTTCCTGCTTCCTTTTTTGTATTGTCTTGGCCCCCATTAGATTGGAAGTTCTGTGAGGGCAGGGACTGTCTTTTTGTTAATTTTATCCCAATCATTTACCTGGCTTTTAATAAATGTTTAATGAATTGGACTGGATTGCTTCTATGGAAGAAGCTTGGAATGAGTGATTTGTCATCCTGAAAGTTAAAATGACCAGAGTTCAGGTCCTTCTTCTGACACATGTTGGCCATGTGATCCTAGGGAGCAGGCAAGGGAGTGGGGAGGCAGCTCTCTAAAACTGTAAATTACAAAATAGTTGACAATCTCTGTGGATGGAGAGTTTCCTGACCTGGAATTCCATAGGCCCAGGCACAGGTCCAGAACACTTATAAGTCCCTTCCGGCTCTTTAGCTCTGTTTAAGATGTTCAGACATGTTAAAGTAACTTGTCCGTTTGTTGTTGTTTTCTCAGTTGCGTCTGACTCTTTGTGACTCTATTTGGGGTTGGTTTTTTTTGCAAAGATACTGGAGTAGTTTGTCATTTCTTTCTCCAGCTCATTTAGAGATGAGGAAACTGAGTCAAACAGACTTAAGTGACTTGCCCAGAGTCACATAGCTACTAAGTGTCTGAGGCTGGATTTGAACTCAGGTTTTCCTGACTCCACAACTCCACCTACCTGCCTTGCTTGTCCATGCCAAATGATTTAAATGGTTATAAACTGTCCCTAATCTCATTACTCCTGTCCTGTGGACCTTAAATAGCCTTTACCTTTTTGTCATATGTATGAAAGATGATCCTCTTTCCCCAAACATTCTGAAAGATTCTTCGGTTCTTTCAGTGTTTTTCTTACCTATACTGGATTCAGGACAGTATCCTAATAATAAATAGCTTGTTGGCATGAATGAGTTATGAACTGGTCCCCAAAGTAACTAATGAATTTCTTTGAAAACAGAAAGAAAAAGACTTGGAATGAAAGAATAAGTTTAAATTTAAAAAATTCCAAATCTTGCAACATTTGGGAATTTGCAAGATTTAGGGGATGACACTAAATACATGGGCTGAATTGAAAGCTAGGTGTGCCGGACCTGGAATCAGGAAGACCTGAGTCAAATCTTGTTTTATACAGTTACTAGCTGTGTGACTTGAGCAAGTCACTTAACTTTGGTCAGATTCAATTTTCTCATTTGTAAAATAAAGATAATAATAGTACCTACCTCATAAGGTTGTTGTAAAGATTAAGAAAAATCTGTAAAGTCCTTTGTAAACCTAAGGCACTATGTAAATGCTAGCTATTCATTATTAAAAGACTGATTTGGAGAGAATAAGGAAGAGATGATTTAGACTGTGTTAGTAGGGAATTGATTTTCCCTCTTAATAACTTTAATTTTGTTAATTAAAATAGTTTGCCTTGTTTGATTATCAGCAATCAGCAAGCAACCAATATTTATGCAGTACCTCCTGCAGAGGCAAAGTGTGCAGAGTACTGTGCTATGCAGAGGCAAATAAAAGGTTCAGTTTAGTTGACATAGTCATTGTCTTCTAAGAGTTTATAGTTAACTTATAGAAAGGGTCTAGTTTATAGACAAGATGAAGACATTCAGTGTCAGCCTTTAAGCATTCAGTATTTGCTCTAGAGAAATTGGTATAGGGAGATGGTTGAAGGAAGACACCATAAAGTCTTTTTCATTGAAATCAATAAAATTGAGAGAATATTACATAATGAAATTATGGTTATCAGGTACAGAAGAGCCATATAATTGGGACATTTTAAGCAGTATTACTGAAGAGTTGGAGAGAGAGGATAGACAGAGAAAAAGATATAAAGGGAGGCTAGGGGAGAGGGACAAAGAAGAAAGTCCTTTCATTTAAATTTTAGATGAGGTAAGACTATATATTGACACATCTGTTCAGTCCATTAACAGATGTTTGTGGAGAGTGAAGAGTATGCTGTTTGTACCATTCTAAACTAGGTGCTTTGGAAGATATGAAAGAAATATAAGCTCACAGTGTAGTAAGAGAGAGAAATCTAATGTATGAAACAATAAGAACAACAATTAAATGCTAAATTATATGTACTCTACTAATTTTTTTTATTTAACTGCCTTCATGGGGCTGTTAGCATCAAAGGGGAATTTAAAGAAGTTTTTTGTTTTGTTTTGCTTTAAAAGTTAGTTTTGGAAAAGTGAATTAATACTGGTATAATATCACTTTACTAACATTAGTAGACTTTTTTTTTAGTATTCTGAGAGCCGTTGGTAAATAGTTAAATAAATGAATCACTATGTGGGAGATAGTAGTAGAAGCAAAGAGGCATGATCCATAATGATGGACTACTGTGACATACTGGTATATGAAAACTATTGCGAAATTAGAGTCTTAAGACAAAACTCTGTGGGGCCTCAACCTACAAACTCCTGGAATATTAAAAAATCTGGACAATTCCTAGCTCCTGGAATCTGGTTATAGGATATTGCTTTTGGTCCATTCAGAGCAGCTAGGGAAGGAGGAACCCCGGATAGATGTTTTCTGCAGCAATAAAAGTCTCATGTGAAATCAATTCATCCTATCCTATATCTCAGGAACTACTTTATGCTCCAAATCCTAAAACTTGTATTTTGGAAAATTAGCTCACAGAACATTTTTCTTGCTCTTGAATCACCATAGTTTGGTTTACCCAGAAATGATACCTCTTTCTAGTGCTTGTTTGGGGGTTTTGGGGGCAGGGTATATAAAGTCTTTAGCAATTGATTGGTTAATGTCTATCTGTGTAATTTATTTTTAATGAAATGAACAAATGTGGAGTAAGACCACCCATCCTTTCTATGGGGATTAAAGTTAATGAGGCCATTACACTCTTTTCCTCTTTTCATGGCTTTTTCATGGGGGTAAAGGAGGTAGGCACTGGACAAGGGGAGAGAAGAAATGCAGTGTATGTACCATATGTCAGTAACAGCAGAATTTAAGTATTTAGTAAGAGAGGATCTTGAGAGGAAGCTGCATTATGTAGAAGAATGTACAAAGAATGAAGTGTGTTTCTTGGCATCTCTATGGGTTATTCTGGTTTTAGGTCATATTTAACCTTTCCTTTCACTATAAATTTGCTTCCCAAACAATTCTTATAAAATAGAAGCCACTGTTTGTGGCTAGGGGGCTGAGGGCTGGGGGAGGGTGAGAAAGGAAAAGGGAGAGGGGTCTGTTCTCAGTAGTTCAATTAATTTTAATGACTCGACAAGGCACAATAGTCTTATAATTCAATAATCCCAGCAGGGACATGAATAAAATCTGACACAAAATACATCCATAAATAGGAATGACAGCAGCTCACCAATGTGAATATTGGCATTAAAATCTAATTCAACCTAAAACAGTCGGTAATGAGCCATGTTTGACTTTGATCTAAAATAGTTGTTTCCTGGCAGAGTCTTAATAAGGGTCCAGCTTTTTATCTTAAGCTGATAGAATGTTGGGATTTTTCCCCCAGAAGAGACCTTAGATACCTTCTAGCTTAACCTAGTCATCTGATGAGGTAGCTGTGGTATAGAGGGGCGGTGATTTCAGATCAGGTTTGACAGAAGAGGGAAACAACAGTTTGAGAGATCAGAGACAATAGTAGAAGAAAAGAATGTAGGATGTGGGTCCCTTTTCAGCTCTCTGACAGCCGCTTTTCCTCCTTCCCACAATGTGGCAGTATGGGTCAGAGACTTACATTTTTTACTATCAGTGTCATGTGTTAGCTAGAGCTTTGGATTTGTGGTCAGGAAGACTTGGGTTTGAATCCCACCTCAGACACTTATGAGCTATGTGGCCTTAGGCAAATAACTTATCCTTCTGAGCCTCAGTCTCCTGATCTTTAAAATAGTGATGGCCGAACCATTACTCCAAAGGATTGTTTTGAAGAACAAATAATGCAAGTGAAGTGCTTCACAAAACCTGAAATCACTACATGTATGTGAGTTATTACCATTAGAAATGAAAGCATATAAATAGACGACTTCACATTTTTATGTGGTAGATGATTGAAACATGGCATTTAGCATGATATAAAGGGAACAACTTCCTAACAATTAGACTTATTAAAAAATGGGAGGGCTGCCTCATGAAGTGGCCGGTTTCCCTCATTGGAGTTGTTATTCAGTCATTTCAGACTCTTTGTGACTTCATTTTGGGTTGGGTGTGTGTTTGGTTTTTGTGTTTTGTTTTGTTTTTAGCAAAGATCCGGAAATAGTTTGCTGTTTCCTTCTCCAGCTCATTTTACAGGTAAGGAAACTGAGGTAAATGCAGTTAAGTGACTTCTCCAGGGTCACACAGTTGATATAAATGCCTGAGATTGGATTTGAACTCAGGTCTTCCTGACTGTAGATCCAGAGCTTTATCCTCTGCACCACTTAGCTGCCCAGGTGTTTATTATGATCATTATTTTACAGCTGAGGAAATTAAGGCACACAAGTTAGGTGACTTGTTCAGGGTCATACAGCTAGTGTCTGTCTGAACCTGGATAATAATTACAATAATAATGAAGAGGTTAGTGTGTGCTGGGAGCTGTGCTAGGTAAGCACTTTTTATGCTTATTATCTTGTTAGATCTTGTGGACAACCCTGAGGTATTAGTATCCCTATTTTACAAATAAGGAAGCAGATGCAAATGGAGATGACTTGCCCAGGGTCACACAGCTAGTAAGTATAAGGCTAGATTTCAACTCAAGTCTTCCAGGTCCAGGGCTCTGTCCACTGTGCAGCCTAGCTTCCTAGAACGAATCACAGTTTTCAAGGACGTAGCACTGAGATCCAGTCTTCACTGTATGACTCACACCCATCCAGGATACAGATATGCTTTATGTACACTTACACACATACGTGTATGTGTCTGTGTATGACAGCTTCATCAGAGAAGTACTTCAGTGGTCTGTGTCAGTCAGTTCTTATGCACTGTCTTGGGTGTCGGGCATTGTCCAACCTATCGCCACTTGTTGGTGTGTTTCCTGTAGCAAAAACTCTCTGAAAAAGATTCTCAACCCTGAAGAAACAAGGAGGGCCCCGCCTGTGTGTCCTTGGGGCAGGAGAGCAGATCCAGCCATGGCTTTGCTCTCCTTCAGTCATTAAACAGCCCAGGCAAACACACAGTGAGACAAATACTTCCCAAGCTCTCCTCTGGCAATTAGGTCAGCGCTGGGAGTAATGTCACCCCACTTTCTAATCCCATTAATACTCAGGGATCCCTTTTGAAGTCAGAGAGATGTTAGGTCTCTTTCTTACCCCTCTCTGCCTCTGGCATTGTGCAGCTGGGACTCCTGGATGGGGGAACTGAAAGCTGGGGGATTTTTTTGCCTCAGGATAAAATGGTCATATAATCTGCAGATTTTCTTCTTAAAAGCAGACCTGTTGTGTTGATTCTTCCACCTCACAGCTTCCCCGCTTTCCCCGTTCCCATTCTCTCTTTTCCCTATCCCAGTAACTAGTGTCCATCCCTCCCCCTCTCCCAATTACTTGGTGTTCCTGTTTTGTGCCTTCCCTCTGAGATCCCCTCTGCTTTTCCTTATATATTTTTTCATCTACTTAGTGGTTTGAATGTCTCCCCCTTTAAGACTGTGAGCTCCTTTAAGGGCAAAGACTGTTTTCCTCTTTCATTTAACACAGTTCATGGCACATACTAAGCACTGATGGACCAGGGGATAAAGCACCACACCTGGAATCAAGAAGACCTAAGTTCGAATACAGCCTCACACTAGCTGTGAGACCCTGGGCAAGTCACTTAACCCTATCTGCCTCTATTTCCTCCTCTGTAAAATGAGCTGGAGAAGGAGATGGCAAAGCACTCCAGTATCTTTGCCAAGAAAACCCCAAATGGGGGTGGCTAGGTGGCACAGTGAATAGAGCATCGGCTCTTGAGTCAGGAGGACTTGAGTTCAAATCCGAACTCAGACATTTAAACACTTACTAGCATGTGACTTTGGGCAAGTCATTTAACCCCAATTACTTTGCCTTCCCCCTCCAAAAAAAAAAAAAGAAAGAAAAAAAAGTAAAGAAAAGAAAACCCCAAATGGGGTCACAGAGTTGGACACGATGGAAAATAACTGAATGAAAACAACAAAAATGCTGGTTGACTGACACAAGCTGGATTTGTGTGGGCAAATTTGTGGGGCAATCACTTCCCCTTTCAGTGTTCCAGACACTTCTCTAGGACTACTGGTTGCAAAGACTGTGCTGATCTGCTTTGGGAGAGGAAGTTTCCTCATTGGGCACTTCCTATACCTGTGAAATCAGGGGTTCAGTTTCTGTCCCCATACCTGTTACTTATCTGTGTTTCCCTCAGCAGAATGTTTACTCCCTGAGGGCAGGCACTGTTTTACTTCCTTCTTTACATTTATAGTGCTTCAGCAAAGCAGTCATTTAAATATAGATACAGCCAGTGGATAGAGCACTGGGTCAGGAGTTAGGAAGACTCTAGTTCAAATCTAACCTAATGATCCTGGGCAAGTCACTTAATCACTGCCTGCCTGAGTATCCCCAACTGTAAAGGGGGGTTAATAATGCCAACTACTTCCAAGAGTTGCTGTGAAGATCGGATGAGATAATACATATTAAGTGCTTACTGAGGTGTCTGGCTCATCACAGGTGCTTTATAAATTCTTCTTCCCTTCCTGCTTCCCACCCTCACACAGTACCTGATACGTCATAGTCAATAAATATTTGTTTTCTTTCATAATACGTTTAGTAAAATAATTGTTGAATGAATTGCATAGTTTATAACTTTGTCTTCTTTTCCCCTCCTCTGTTCTATTAAGGGATACTCTATTCTGAATATAAATGGCATACAAATGCCAGACTGATCTAATAAGAAACTGTGGAAAGAACATGAGATCGATGGACTCACACTCTGGTTTCGGCTGAGCCACACACGAAGCGCTTTAGGGCAACTTGTGTTAAGTCTATCCAGACCTCAGTTTCCTCATCTGTGAAAGGAAGATGTTGGAGTAAATGACATTTTAAATTCTCTTTCAGATTTAAAATTAATTGCTTATC
>CM053596.1:146817068-146839332 GCA_028646575.1 Pseudocheirus occidentalis
GAAGTCTTATTACCTAAATCCCAGAGAATGGGAAGAATGTAAGGTTTTGGGTTTTTTTTTACCCAGACACTCCTCCCTCTTTTTCCCCCCTTCCACTTTGAATCTCTATCTGCATCAATAGAGAAAGTTTCTCACCAGGAGCTCCCAATACCAGATTATAATTCTACTCCATCTTTCACTCCCAAATATTTACATAATGCTTTAAGGTTTATAGTGGATTTCCTTGCAGCTTCTATGAGGTAGGTAATGCAAGTATTATTAGCCCCATTATACAGTTGATAAAAGTGAGGCTGGAGGATTTTAAATGACCTGTCAAAGATCCTTAAGTTCTTCTCTGGGTCTGCTTCCTCACCTGTAAAATGAGAGGATCGGGATCAATGATTTCCAGAGTCTTTTCCAGCTCAAAAATTCTTTGATTCTAAAATATTGTATGATGGAAACAGGCAAAAAGTTTGGTAACTGACATAACGATGTGGAATTTATGAATGTAGGTAGCATGTCCAACACTACAATAAAATAATGTTTGACTTTAACTACAGACTGAGAATGTCATGATCAGATGAGTCATTGCCAAAGAAAGACTGAGAAAAGTGGACATAGGGGCTTAGCCCCAATCAGTCTGGAGCAGGGATGGGGAACCTGCAGCCTCGAGGCCACACATGGCCCTCCAGATCCTCAAGTGAGGCCCTTTGACTGAATCCAGACTTCATAGAACAAATCCTTTAACGAAGTTCTCTAGAGAGACCAGCACACATTTCCACGGTTCGTTAAGACTTACAAAGAAAGCCCTTTTCTTCCAATAACCCTTTATGATACTACAAATGTTATCATTCTTTGGTAGATGAAGAAAACTGATGCTTAGAGAAATGACAGGATTTCTATAAGCCATTCAGCTAGTTGCAGCTGGGTCGTGAAGCCACTCCAAATCCACTGTCCCATGGTATTTCCCCAGAAGAAGCCCCTAAATCCTTTGGTTGGTGAAAGGAGTTAAGTGACAAATATTAGGAGCCTTCTATTTTTAGAGTGCTTAGCTAATCTTCGTTGCCAAAAGTCATAGGAGCAAAGTATTAAGAGCTATGTTTTAGAGCGCCTCTACTTAATGGCAAGGTACACAGATATTCCACTTCAGGAGACCAGGAATTCTCAAAGTGTGTGTTGGGGGACGGAGGGGCAGGGGAACGGCCTCCTGGGGGGACTGTAAGCCCTTTCAAGGGGTTCTCTAGGTCAAAACTATTTTCATAATAATACTACAGTCTTATTTGCCTATTAAAATACTCTTCCTTCCCACTACATATCTTTGTGAGGCCAGATTTTCTTCATATATTTCGATCAAAACAACATATTGCAACAGTTGGAATGCAGAAGCAGATACTAGAATCCATCTGTCTTCTATTAAGCCAGACGGTAAAGAAGTCTGCAAAAATAAGTAAAATGATGTCATTCTTCTCACTAATTTTTTTTCCTTTGGAAAAGATAGCGGTTTTTAAATTTTAAAATGTTATTTATGTTAAAATGTAGCGGTTTTATTATTGCTATTTAACATGGATTAATAAATATTCTAAAAATTTATGAGTTTCAATTTTTAATATGATAAATATCTCTATCTCTCAATCCGTCTATCCCACATAAAGAAGAGCTCTTGGGGCTCTTCTTAAATAATTTTAAGAGGGTAAAGGGAAACCAAAAATCTTGAGAGCTTCTGTGCTAGACCCTGGTAGTTCCCTGAAGGAACACCTAGGAAACAAAAGGACCTGGCTTTAAATCAGAACTTTTCTTTCTATTGTCTACCCTAGTGACCCTCCTCTGGGCATCAGTTTCTTCTTATGTAAAATGAGGGAGTTTGATTAGATAATCCTTAATCACCCTTCCCCCTCTAAATCCTCTGAGATCTTATTTTATAATATTATACTACACATGCTACACTTTTGCTTAGTATCTAGGAATATAAACCAGCATTGTATTTAATTATTCTCTTTAACATGAAAGCTTAGTATTCCCTGTCTCTGTTCGTTTTGAGAAAGGCAGTATTGGGGTGAAGGGAGGGGCAGCAGCCATAGAATAGAATCCCAGTGTATCCTCTCTCCCTCTTGTTCTGAGAACAGTAATCAAATCAACACTAAACATTTCTTCTGGAAAGAGACTTTATAGCAGCCCTTTTTTTCTCATCCACCATTTTTGTTACTCCCCAAACCTTAAATCCCTTCCCTGATTACCACTCTCCTCTGTGTTATCTACCCCATTAGGATGTAAACTTACTGAGGTGAGAGATTGCTTTATTTTTGTATTGTATACCTGTCACTTAGGCATTATTGTGCTTGACATTATTCATTAATAATTTTCTTTATCCCTTCTTGAGGATTAATGTTTTTTTAAAGACATTACCACAATAGGTGTTATTGGGAATACAAAAGAGGTAAGACATGGGCTTAGCCCTTGAAGTTTAGTTATGAAGATACTACGGGCCATCTTCAGTCTTCTTGATCTATTCCTGGCCACTGGACCCAGATGGCTTTGGAGGAGAGAGTGAGGCTGGTGACTTTGTACAGCTCTGCCACACTTAAATCCGATTCACTTGCAAGTCTCAGTATCACCTTCTTGACTTATTGGGCCTCTTCAAAACAAAGGATAAACAACAACAACTCTTTCTTATTTAAGATAGGCAAATTTGATGGTTTGCTTCATTACTCTTCATTTATAGCAAATCAACAAAGACTAACTACTCTTGAGCACTTGGTGGTTCAGTAAATAGAGCACTGGACTTGGAGTCAGGAAATCCTGTCTGCAACACTGGTTAGCTGTGTAAATCATTTAACCTTTGCCTGCTTCAGCTTCTTCATCTTTAGAATAGGAATAATAATACCTACTTCCCAGTGTTGTTGGGAGGAAGATATGAAATAATACTTGCAAGCCTTAAAACACTATGTAAAGGCTAGCTATTATTGGGCAGCTAGATGGCACAGTAGATAAAGTGCTGGGCCTCTAGTCAAGAAGACTTATTTTCCTGAGTTCAGATCTGCCCTCAGACTCTTACTAGCTGTGTCACCCTGGGAAAGTCACTTAACCCTGTTTGCCTCAGTTTCCTCATCTGTAAAATGAGCTGGAGAAGGAAATGACAAAACATTCTAGTATCTTTGCCAAGAAAATCCTAAGTGGAATCATGAAGTGTTGGACGTATCTGAACATCAACAAAACTGGAAATACAAAGACGGGGACTATTGTCTCTGTCCCCAGAGAGATTATTTTTGCCAAGTTTTATCTTTTCTACCTTCACAACATCTCTTCTTTACATCTTCTTTCCCCTCCCTCAGACCCAGGTTACACTCTAACTACTTCATATCTGGACTATTGAAGTAGCCTGCTGGTCTCCCTGTCTCAACTGCCTCCCCACTCTAATCCATCCTTTACTCCGTTGCAAAAGCCATTTTTCTATAGTGCAAGTCTGTGAACACGTCATCTCCCTGCTGTCATCAATCTCCAATGGCTCCCTATTGCTGACAGCATCAAACAAAATTCTCATGTTACAGATGAGGAAACTGAGGCAAACAGGGTTAAATGACTTGTACAAGGTCACATAGCTAGTAAGTGTCCAAGGCCAGATTTGAACTGAGGAAGATTTCCTGATTCAAGGCCTGGCACTATCCACTGAGCCACCCAGCTGCTATCCCTCTTATCTACTCCATGTATATACAGCTGTTTGCATGTTGTCTCCCCCATTAGACTGTGAGCTCTATGATTCCAGGGAATGTGTCTTTTCCTTTAAGTACCAAACACTTAGCACAGTACCTGGTATACATTAGGCACTTAATAGAGGCAGCCAAGTAGCACAGTGTATAGAGTTCTGGACCTAGTGTCAGAAAGACTAGAGTACAAATCTTGCCTCAGATACTTACTAGCTCTGTGACTCTGGGCAAGTCACTTAACCTTTCTTTCCCTCAGTTTCCTCGACTATAAAGTGAAGTTAATAATAGTAGCTACAACTGGTTATTGTGAAGACCAACTCAGGTGATATTTGTCAAGCACTTAGCACTGTGCCTGGAATCTAGTACGTACTATATAAGTGCTTGCTATTATTATTAATAAAGACTGTTGAAAATTGATGACTGTGGTTCTGTGATCATATCTACTGGTTTTTCCACTACCCTCATCTACTTTATCCATATCTACTGACTAGAACTCATTGATAATAATTAATTATTATTCCTTACTACGTTCTTCACCTTGAATTAAATGTCTCTGTCTACTATATTTGTTTTGTCCTTCCCAACCCAAAGATGATGCTCCTTGCTATTGACAACATAAGCAAAATACAAATCAATAGATAGCTTGGGCTTCTTTTGCCCCCATTGCCCAGGCATTATATATCTGGGGAAAGAGCCTCATCTTGAAATCCCCCAAGGGAGACTTTGGGAAAAACCACCCTGTTGTAGCATATCTAACGACAAGTGACTGACATTCTATTAGAGGAGACAACATGTGTGTCCATATATGCGTGCACATACACAAAGCAGATACAAGGTGATTTTGTGGTAGAGTGGCTAGAAACCTAGGAGATGGCAAGGCTTCATGTAGAAGCTGTTTTTGAAGGAAATGCGATTCTAAGACACGGATGTGAATAGGCAGTGTGTTACGGATAGTACAGATGGTCAGTGTAAAAGGTATGTAAATATGAAATGGAGAACCTTGCATGAGGAACAAGTAAGAGAAAGCCGAATTGACTGGACTAGTATGTGTACAGAGGAGAATCACCTGCGATAAGACTAGGTCAGGGCCGGGTTATGAAGGGCTTTAAATGCCAGGCAGAGGCATTTATATTTGCTCCTTGAGATTGTAGGGAGCTATTGGATCTTAAGTAGGAGATTTAGGAAAATCACTTTGGCAGCTCAGTAATGGATTGGTCAAGGAGACCAATTTGGAGGTGATTTTCATAGTTTAAGTACGAGATGATAGCTTGAATTAGGGTGATGATAAGGAATGCAAAATATGATAGAAGTAAGAGATATAGAGTCAGAACTGAAAAGATTTGTCAATTGCTTACCTATATAGGCTGAGGGAGAGTGAGGAGTCTGAGCACTTAGCACAGTGCCCAAACATAGTAGGTGCTTCATAGACTTGATTGATTGATTGAGTCAAAGTTGAAAACTTGGGTTACTTAAAGGACTCTGGTGTCCTTAATAGTAACAGGAAAGTTCAGAAGACAAGAGAATTGGTGGGGGGGGGGGGAGAAGATAATCAATTCTGTATTGGACATGCTGAGTTTGGAAGACCTATAGGCAAGATGTGTTGGAACCAACCAGCTGGTGAGAGATGATTGTTAAATTTTTCAGGTACACATTTTTACCTCAGAAACCAAAGGTGTAAGTTTGCACATTCCATTGTAGGGTTTGACTTATTGTTTTCTTGATTTCTAAATTTAAGAAAGTAATGGATAAAATATTAATAATGCACTTAAAAGTTTGTTATGGGCACACCGCCCCCAAGCCAGTTATTTATTAAATATTTACCAGCACTCCCCTGCCTATGATATACAGTTTGCAACTTTCAATGGACAGTTAGTGAAACCTCAGCAAAGGGGAACAGTATGGATTTGATAAAGAAGGCAATTTAAACATCTCTTAAAACAACAGTGAAAGAAAATGGAAAGATACAATTCCTTTGCTGGGATTTCTTCAATAAACTGAGGAGGTAGTGTAAGATTGAAAAGAATAAATATTCCAGATTTTAAAATAGAGAAAGATTGGGTTTGGTAAACTCCAAGACAAGTGCTTGACTTAAAATTTGGCAAAATTCTCTAACATATAAAGGATAATTGATGAGCTTTTGGAAAGATAAGCTTTGATCACAAACAGCAGGCTTAACTTCATAAAACATAGGTCATATCAGACTAACATTATTTGCTTTTTGCCATGGTTATTAGATTGGTAAATCCAGGGAATACACCTAAATATCAATGAAACAATTTACAATCTCTAAATCTTTTTCACATATGCAAAAATTTCATTGTTCTGCCTAAATATTCCTGCTCCTCTACTCATACTGTTGATTTTTGTACCTAGACACAGGATTCTTCATGTCTCTGCATAACAAGTTATTTTTATGTATAAACAAATAAATTAGGGAAAATGTGAGTTTTGATGACAAATAATTTTAAAATTCTATGTGTGGTTTAAATATATTATTATAAAATCATATTTAAAAAACAAGTGAATCTCTGTTGCTTAAACTATATTGTGCATTCCCATGTACTTTTCGGAATTCTCCTGAGAGCAGGTGATAGCATAGGATTCAGTGTCATGTTTGCAAGTTTATTTTTTTTTTACTTCCTCCAGGATTTCAGTAAGCATGGTACAATGAATGATACTTAATACTGTTCTTCAGAAGAGTTTCATCTTTCTGTGGTAGAGTCCCACAGTCTGCATTTGTGGGGGAAACAATATAGCTTCCCAGTATTTATGGCACAAAGATAGCAAATATTTTGTCTTTCATTATAATGGGAAATTGACCACTATGATTGCAACACATTCTACTTAAGGATAATAATTTGATTTCTTTTGTCTCCTCAGAACCTTGTAGTTAGGGAGTATAGTAGGAAGGGAGGGTTGGTGGGAATTAAGGCACCTAACCAATAGAATCTGTGAGTGGCAAACACCTTAGTTGGATAGAGCACTGGATTCTGATTCAGGAGACTTAAGATGGCATCTCTAAACTCAGCCTCTTAGTTGTAGTATGATACTGGTAAGAAGAAATATTCTCTGATTTCCCTGTTCCTCATTTTCTTGCAATGAGCAAGTAAAGTTTAAAGTTGTAAGGCTTGATTGGGAATCTTATTACTGTTGTTGTTGCTGCTACTACTATTACTACTACTACTACTACTACTACTACTACTACTACTATTACTACTGCTACTACTACTGCTGCTGCAGCTGCTGCTGCTACTACTACTACTGCTGCTACTACTACTACTACTACTACTGCTACTACTACTACTACTACTGCTACTACTACTACTACTACTACTACTACTACTACTACTACTGCTACTACTACTGCTGCTGCAGCTGCTGCTGCTACTACTACTACTGCTGCTACTACTGCTACTACTACTACTACTACTGCTGCTGCTGCCACTACCACTATTACTACTACTACTAGAAGTAGCATTTATGGAGCACTTTTTAGGTTTGCAAAATATTTTACATATGTAAACTCATTTGATCTTCAAAACAACCCTGTAGGGTCAGTGCTATTACTACAATTTGCATTTTACCATTGAGAAAAGGGAGACAGAGCTGTGTGCCTGGGGCACACAGCTAGGTAGTAGCTGAGACAGGATTCTAATCTTGAAGAAAAATAGGTCATATCCTTGTTTGAGGCATTCCAAGCATTGGAATTGGAATCAGGAATATCTGGGTTGGAATCCCAGGAATCTCAGGAATAACTGGTTTCCAATCTGACATTTATTACTTGTGTCATATGGGCCAAGTAGGTCACTTACCCTTTCTGAGCCTCTGTTTGTTTGCTCATCTATACTTTGGGGTTAAGTGCTGAGATGGATAGAATGCTGGACTTGGGGTCAGAGAAAAACCTGAGTTCAAATCTGTCCCTTGACATTTACAATGTGTGACCCTGGGCAAGTCATTTAATTCTTGTCTGACTCGGTTTCCTCAACTATAAAATGGGAAATAATTATAGAATTTAACCCCCCTGGGGAGTTAGGAGAATAACATAAGAAAACATTTGTAAACATTTTTATAGAGCAGAAAGCACTATGTAAATGCTTATTATTATCATTATTACTTCACAAATGAGGAAACAAATTCCTAGAGCTACAATGACTTGCTCAGTGTTTGTACAGTTAACAGATGGTAAAGCTGAGGTTTAAATCCAGGTTCTTTCAGTGCCAAGTCCAGGGTACCTTTCCATTATACCAACACAGGTCAAAGAAAGTAAAATAGTTCGTTGGCTAGTTTAAATAAGGCAAAATACGCATATGTTTTTTTTTCTTCCTTGAACAAATCAATAACATCACAGATGCATTGAAGCAAGTGCTTTGTTGAGGAACCCAGTCCAAAGCTCAACATCATGATATGTGACTGGCCTTTTCCATATCCCCTGTAGGCAGGCAGTCCATCCAGGGTGTTGGGGGCCTTACTTCCAATTCTTTTACTTTATCTAAAAAAAACAAAAACAAAAAACAAAACCTACAAAAAACAACCCACCTTCTCCCCTCCCCGCCCCAAAAAACCCACCTTATTTCTCATGGTGAAAAAATACTTTTTGTTATGTAAAGTTTATAAAATACTTCAAAGGCATCAACCACATAATGAGTACAATTTTTTTTGTTGGTGGTGGTAAAACATCAAATGCTTCAAAATAGAAATGAAACACTGAATATCTTTGTCTTTTTCAGAAGGAAGACATTGCTCAAAGTCGTAAAAGCTCTTTGAATGAATGGAGATAGGAAGTGATAAGGTTGTTGATAAAGATATTGTCCTGAGACTTTTGAATATGTAAAACTCTTGGAAGAGCTAACTCTGAGTTCTGGGCTGCTTTAAAAAAACTCATGCATTTATTCACAGACTAGCCAGCAAACCTGTTTGGCATGTTAAGGTGAAGTATTCAATGAGCAAAACTCAGTGCCAAGATAACCATCATTTTTTTTTCTGAAAAGGAGGAAATGACACAAGAATAAAGCTCTTCAACCTCCTTTTCCTATAAGTTCCACATAGAAAGACATAAGAAGCTTAAAGACAAAGACATTCTCTTCCTCTTCACACACACACACACACACACACACACAAGTTAGAGCTAAAACCTGGTTCGGCATCACAAATCACAGTTACAAAGTTTGGAAAAGAGCCAAAAATTTCAAGCACTTTCACTGTTTTTTCTTGCATGGCTAATGACCATTAAAGGGAAAATATGCAATCAAGATTATATCTACCTATATAATCATCCATGGTGTGTGTGTGTGTGTGTGTGTGTGTGTGTGTGTGTGTGTGTGTGTTTTGACTCAGATCTGGGCTATTTTTTTTCTTCCTCTTCTCTTACTGTCAAGCCATAACAGTAAAGCCATAGCCAAAAGCTTTTCTGCTGATGTTGCAAACACCCCAAACCAGTGAAAACGGTAGCAGGGAAAGAGTGGCACATCCTAGAAGAATGGGGAAAGTGAGGAAAAAGTAAATCTGCTCTAAGTAGTGTGGTATTTAAAAACTTAACTGAGGTATAGTATGGTTAAGTGGTATTTCATACTATTACTTACTTTCTTAGCCCAGCATTCAACACTATGTAACCTGACCCCAAGTGTTCTTCCACCTTAAGTCCCACACCTTCCATTTCTCATGAGTCATGGCAATTTGCTGAATGAATTATAGTGTTCATCATTGAATCTCCTGACTCTTTGTCTCCTCACCAACTTTACTACATCAGTTAGTCATGCAAACAAAGCTCTATTTTATGGATTTTTTAAATGTCAGATATGAATGATTTTCCAAAATTTGCCACCGTCATCTTGTCAACAGTTCCTTTCTCTCCCTTAATCAGATATTCATGATGGGGCGGGGGGAAGAGGGAGGAACAACAAAAACCTCCAACCACTAAAACCAAAAACAAAGCCCATAGTTTTCAGATTTGTTGATGGGAATAGAAGTCAGGCAGGAGACCCCTTCCATGATTTATATTTCATCTTTAGCATTTTCTGATCCTGAGCAAAAGAGGATTTACACATTTCACTGTCTCTAGTAGGGAGGGTTTGCTAACAGCAGGGAACAGGGAAGAAAAACTAAGGGAGGCCAACGGTTTCTCCACAGGAAGTAGTTAGCACCTTCACCTTAAATTGAGTTCAAGGAAGTTATCTCCCTAGGAAACACTGACCCCACTTTCAAGTTGTTTTTTTAAAAGTACTGTCACATTTCTGACTTGGGGTTTAGAAAGCACTAGGTCAAGGAAAAAATGGAATTTTATATCCCCTGAATATGTTGTAACAGCTCAGGCTGTTCCAAGGAACAGAAGCATCCGACTACTTTACAAGCTTGAGTTTTCAAACAATGACAGCAACAATAGTAAAAATGTAAAAGAAATCTTAAAAAAATTTTAAGGGAAAACTGGGAAGGTAGGGAAGTAACTCACTTTTCCTGAAAGTAGACAGAGGAATGAAGTAAGAACATGACTTTAATTTGTAGAAGTCAGTGTTGTGCCATTCTGGAAAGTCATTTGGAACTATACTCTGAAAGTCACTAAACTCTGCAAACCCTTCACGACTATACCACTACTTAGGTATATATGCCAAAGAGATCAAAGACAGAGGGCAAAGATCCCTATATTCAAAAATATTTATAGCAGCAGTTTTAAAAAGTGATTGTTTATTTTTAGTTTTCAACATTCACTTCCCTAAGATTTTGAGTTTTGAATTTTCTCCTCCACCTTCTCCCCCCTCTCCCCAAGACAGCATTATAGCAGCAGTTTTTGTTGTAGCAAAGAACTGGAAACAAGGTGCCCATCAACTGGGGAATGATTAAACAGATTGTAATGGAATATGATTACTATGTTAAAAAACGGTAAAAGGGTTAGTTTAAGGGAAACATGGAAAGACTTGTAGGTACTGATGCAGAGTGAAGTAAGTAGGACCAGGAGAATGGTTTTTCACTATAACAACATTATAAAGAAAAATAACTTTGAAAAACTTAAGGACTCTAATCAGTGCAATGACCAGTCCTGATTCTTGAACAACAATGGTGAAGCCTGCTTCCTGCTTTTGTCAAAAAGGCGATTGACTGTTGGTACAGAAGAAGGCCTGAATTTTCACATAAACTGTACTTGTACAAGGGAGGTTCCTTTTTTTTTTAAAATATTTTTCCCCAGTTAAATGTAAAGATGATTTTTAACATTCATTTAAAATTTTTTTTCTGAGTACCAAATTTTCTCACTTCACAAGGCAGGTTTCTTACGGAGAGGAAAAGGACTAATTATGGAGTGTAGGGCATAGTTATAGAGAAGTAAGAAAGAAAAGTGTCAGTGAAACATTTAAAAATACATAGAGGAGCAGAAGGAAGTTCAGAGAGAGACATAAGCAAGAAGGACAGAGTGGATACTCCTGGGTCAAATTCAATATGTATTTTTAAAAAATAAGTAATCTATATTTAATAAAGATTCATGGTTTCATAGATAATTCTTTGTCTTCTTTGTATATGGAAATGTTTGTGTTTGTGGATGTTTGCAAAGTTCAGAAAAATAATAATAAAAAAAGAAAATTAGAAGGGAAACAAAAAAAAGTTAGTGGTGTTGATATTTGTAACATCCGGAAATAGTTTCCTTCTGTATCTCAACCCTCCCTTCACCTGTCCCCCACAGAGAAAGAAGTTGTGTAACTGTTTATTCTGTCTGCCTTTCCATTAAGTTTTCAGTAGTAGGCATGGTTTGACTTTCCTTCTGTCTAAATAGCTTCTGCTGTAGAGGAATGGAGTTCACAGACTATCTATGACTCATCCAGAAATCAGTCAGTTTATGGCTGTTGTGTTTTCAAGGTTTTCTGACTGTTTCACCTAGCTGCCTCTTTGACTACATTTCTTTGTATCCTTTTAGCAGGAGGGCATCCAAGGTGCGTGATGAAAAATTCAAGGCTTCCTGACATCTTTGTCATTGTTTAGATGACCACCCCCAGGACATCAGGGCTGCTTTAGCATAGCCTTTCCTACAATCACTGGAAGCAACATGTTGTCAGTCATTTTCAGCTGTTTCTAACTCTTTGTGACCCCATTTTTGGGTTTTCTTGGCAGAGATACTGGAGTGGTTT
This sequence comes from Pseudocheirus occidentalis, assembly GCA_028646575.1. Classification (NCBI taxonomy): domain Eukaryota; kingdom Metazoa; phylum Chordata; class Mammalia; order Diprotodontia; family Pseudocheiridae; genus Pseudocheirus; species Pseudocheirus occidentalis. The sequence continues at coordinate 146,828,857 of CM053596.1, forward strand.
GCCATTGCCTTCTCCAGCTCATTTTGCAGATGAGGAAACTGAGATAGACAGGATAGAGTGACTTGCCCAAGGTCACATAACTAGTGACCTGAGGCTGGATTTGAACTCAGTAAGATGAGTCTGACTCCAAGCCTGATACTCCATCCACTGCACCATTTAGCTGCCCTGGAGGCAAAAGAGTGCTGAGTTCACCATGTAAGTGAACTACAGGGGCCAAATCATTTCACCTCCCCAGGTCTCAGTTTCCTTTTCCATAAAATGAAGGGTGGGATTAGATGGCTTCTGTGGTCCCTTCCAGCTCTGGGTCTATGGTCCTGGAGCAATCATAAACCTCAAAGTAGAAACAACAGCAGCAGCTGCTACATTACAACATATCTTCAAGTTAATTGGGCTTAGTGCAGCAAGGGTGACTTCCCTAAAGGTAAAAGCATTCGTCAGGCTAAAAGCTGAGCTAAGAGACAGTAAGTATAGAGACATCAAAGACATGCAGATTCCACTTTAGGAAAGGGATTCCTAAGGATCACACACTGCTGAATGCTTCTGTCTAGTCCCTAGACAATTTTTCTCCTAAGTTTCTCCCAACCACTGAAATAGCTGGTAGCTCTCATTTATTCCTGTCCCCATTTAGGTCAGACTGCACCTCAGGCAGTTTCCTCCCTATCTGACAAAAGCTCTCCACTCTGGTCCAGATTTCTTTGGCACTTTCTCACCTTGCTCAGCTAACTTCTCACCTTGCCCCAGGATTCCTTTCTTTTGGGTTCCAAGGCTGGTTTCCTCCTTGCCTTTCATCTGTGGGCCAGCTTGGGTCTTGGTGAGCTGTAATATAATAATGGGGTTAGCTGCAGATTTTTCTCTGACTCCCAGGCAAGTGGTTATTTATTCATAAATGACCCATTGGTTTGGAAAATGGGGAGGTAGCAGTGGAAGGAGAGTGCTATCTCATTGAACGGGTATGCTTGTGCACCTGACCCCATTCTGGATCTTTCTGCAGTTTCTTTTTACAATTTTTGTTGGAAGTTATATGTATATGAGCAGACCTCGTGGTATAGCAGAAAGAACAATGGACTTGGAGGCAAGAGAGACCTCGGTTCAGATCTTGCCTTTGATGCTTTATAGTTGTAAAACCATGGGGAAGTTGCTGATGTTTGCTGAGACTCTGTTTCCTCATCTTCAGAGAGTTTAGTAATGCCTTTAATATCTTTGGGAGTACCCTTAATCTATTTAAAACACTTTGTAAAACTTAGCCCCTAGGTGACCCAATGGATGGAGCACTGGACCTAGAATCAGGAAATTATTGTTCAACATGACTGGCAAAGATACCGGAGTGGTTTGCCATTTCCTTCTCCAGCTCATTTTTACAGATGAGGAAACTGAGGGAAACAGGATACAGTGACTTGCCCAGGATCATACAACAGGTCAGAGGCCATATTTGAACTCAAAAAGATAGTCTTCCTGACTCAAGGTCCCACACTATATCCACTGCATTAACCAACTGCATGACCTGAGTTCAGAATCAATCTCAGACGCTGAGACTTTTGAATCAATTAATGTAGGTTTGCCTCAGTTTCTTCATCTGTGAAATGGGGATAATAATAACCCCTAGCTCCCAGAGTTGTGGTAGGGATCAAATGAGATAATTGCAAATCACTTAACATAGTGCCTGGCATACAGTAGGTGCTGTATAATTGCTAGCTATTATTACTTACAGCATTATATCATTTGTTATTAAGCAGCTGTTGTAATGTTTGGCAAGTAAATTATTTTGATAGACTTTTATAAAATGAAGAAATTGAACTAGAGAATCTCAAAGGTCTTTTACAAATTGAAATTGTATGAAGTCATAAATATATTTTTAGAAATTTAGATTTTCATATATTGTGATTTTTTTTAAATTGAAGAGTCCTTTTTGTGGGTGTTTGCCATGTATAAAGCCTAGAATCCACAGTATGTAAGAGACTGATGGATTCTTAGAGCCTTGTGGTCCATGCAGGAGTCTTTGCTGGCTCCATTTTGTATCTGTTTTAACACTGGAAGGGTCCAGGCAGGCACCTCTGGAGGAATTCCATTGAATTGTTCTTTTTCATATTGGGGCAAAATTGTCTTCCCTTTAACTGAAAAGTACCATGGACAGAGAGCAGATAGCCTTGGAGTAGGCAGTTAGGTAGTACAGTGGTTAGAGCATTAGACTTGACTTCACATCCAGCCTCAGACATTTACTAGCTGTGTAACTCTGGGCAAATGGTTTAACTACAGTCTGCCTTAGTTTTACTCAAACTATAAAATGCAGATAATAACAGTATCTCACAGGGTTCTGTGAAGGCCAAACAAGATAATATTTGTCAAGTGTATTCACAGTGCCCAGCACATAGAAGATGCTAGTTCCCTTCCCTCCCCCTGCAACTTGGAGTCAGGAAGACCTGGGTGTATAACACAGCAGATAGCACATAGGTTTTCACAGATATTTGATTGAATAAGTGATCACACTTTAATTACATACAAGTTTTACCAATATATTCTTTCATCTATTAACAAAGAATAGTGTACATCCTCAGTGACTAGCATAATATTTTGCACATAGTAGAAATGTATTATGTTTTGGAGAAGAGCTGAGTTCAAATCTTGGCTCATCTACTCCATGTTTGAGTCACTCAGCCTCATGGGACTACCTTAGTTTCTTCATATATAGAATGAGTGCCTGGCATGTAGTAAATGCTCAATACATTCTTTTTACCTGAATTGTTGACTGACTGATGAGGGGGGTATTGGACTAGATAATGTCAAAGGTCCCTTCACACTCTGAATTTCTGACCCTATGAATTTTTTAAAAGAAGAAAAATTTCAGCACGATCAAATGGGTTGTATATTTTTTGTTGTTGTTCAGTCATTTCAGATTCTCTGTGACCCCATTTGGAGTGGTTTGCCATTTCCTTCTCATGTTACAGATGAGGAAACTGAGGCAAAGTTAAGTGACTTGCCCAGAGTCACACAGCTACTAAATGTCTGAGGCTGGATTTGAACTCACACAGATGAGTTTTCCTGACTCCAGGCCTGGTGCTCTATCCACTGTACGATCTAGCTGCCCCTTGGCAAAACGCATTTGGGTATAGCCTAATGGATATTTCTGATAATGTTTCTTAATGGGCAGGAGACAAAAGGATGAGAAACTCCTCCTGAGATGCCGGGAATTCTTTTTAGGGCACATCTGTAAAGAGACATTCATGCAGACTGAGAAATGTTTGATAGTCTTTATTTTTTTCCCTCCATGATATTTTACCCCTTTACCAGTGCAGTTGGTCCTTTTGACCAATTTACTTTTCTCAGTTGCTGGGTAGGATGAGGCACAGAATTTCATAGCTAACAATAGGAAATACTCTGCTTACCCAATGATGCTAAAGACCTCTTGTCTCTTCTTCATGTTGGGCATGTATAAATAATGTCTCTTGGGGATGAGAGCACTAATCTTTAACACAGCAGGCTATAAATAAAACTGGACCAGACTGAATAGCCTGGCATAAATGGGTAGTGAGTAAGGGGAGCCTTAGTCTTGAATGAGTTCCTGGAAGCCACTTGCTTTTTTATTAATGGCATCGTTCCATGCTGCTGTTGTGTATCTCCCAAACAAGGTTTCTGTGCCAGACATTGTAAAGGGACCTCAATGAAATAATATGTAAATGTCAGTTCAACTAAAAGAAGACATTTTAAATGAGAGAAATTTCAGCCATCTCCATGCATATTCTCATGTTCTAAAACTGTAAATCTAAGTGGGAAGAAGGAAAAGATGTAGTATACTCCTCAACTAGCTGAACCATAGTTTTATTGTTGGAAGGGACCTTAGAGGTTGTCTAGAGTCCAGACTCTCAAGTCTGGACTCTGGACCAAACTCCTATTTTATGAGTAACTAAAACTATGACCCAGAGAGGGTATGTGATCTGCCCAAATCATACACCTACTAAGTAGCAAATCCCTGTGTGGCCTTGGGCACGTCCTCTTGCTTTCTTGACTTCTCTAGGCCTCATCTGTAAAATGATGCGATTAGACTAGATGAACTCCTATGTCTCTTCTGATTCTAAATCTAAGGCCTTACGGGTCTATCTCCTATTATATTCTTTTGATGATAAAATGCTATTTCTTTTAGGGTCCCTAGAATCATTAGAATACCAGAGTTAAAAGGGATCTTCTTAGGTCATCTCATTTAATGTTCACCTGAGAATTTCCTCTTATCAAAACCCGTCGAGTTACAGGGAATTAGAGAAACTGACTTTAATTCAGCTCCTGAACCTAACAGATGGGAGACACCATCATTACGAGGATAGTAATAGTACTTTACGTATCTACAGCTCTCCGAGGTTTACAAAGGACTTTCCTCGCAATAACCCTCAGAGGTAGGTAATGTCAAATCAACAAGCATTTATTGATCACATATTATATGCCAGGTACTTTGCTAAAAACTGAGGGTATGATGAAAGAACAAACCATTGTCTGTGCTCCATGGAGCCCACAGTCTAATGGGAGAGACAAAGTACATACAAGAGATAGAGAGGATGTTGTTACTCAATTGTGTCCAACTCCTCATGACCCTATTTGTGGTCTTCTCGGCAAACATACTGGGAGTGATTTGCCATTTCCTTCTCCAGCTCATTTTACCAATGAGGAAACTGAGGCAAACAGGGTTAAGTGACTTGTCCCCAGTTTTTGAGGTCTTCCTGACTCTAAGCTGAGTGCTCTATTGTGCCACCTAGCTGCCCTGATATACAGGATAAACTGAATGTAATCTCAGAGGGAAGGCAATAAGATTAAGGAATCTGTGGGAAGGTTTTCTTACAGATATTGGGATTTTATCTGATTGTTGAAGGAAACCAGGAGACAGAAAAGAGGGGGAAGAGAATCCTAGGCATGAGACAAGCCAGAGGAAATGCACAGAGTTTGGTAGATGGAGTGTCATGTATGAGGAAGGGCAAGGAGGGCAGCGTCACTGGATCACAGAGTACACGGAGGAGAATAGGAAGACTGGAATGGTTGGACTTTAAAAGCCCAATAGACTGAAGAAATGTATTTGACCCTGGAGGTGACAGAAAGCCACTGGAGTTGATCAAATTGGAAAGTCACATGATCCAAGTGGCCCCTTAGGAAGATTGCTTTGATAATTGAGATGGACAGTAGGAGGGAGAGACGAAATATGGAAGTTAAGTAGCAGGCTATTGAAATAATCCTGGTGAGAGATGATGTGGGCCTTTAGCCAGGGCAGTGGCACTGTCTGAAGAGAGAAGAAGGTGTATATGTGAGATGTTGGGAAGGTACAATCAACAGGATTTGGTAACAGATTGGGTATGGGGAGGGGGCAGGGTGAGAGAAAGTGAGAAGTCAAGGATGAAGTTGTTATCCTGGGTGACTGGGGGGATGTTGGTGTTTTTGATAATGGGGAAAGTTCGGAAGAGGGGAAGGTTTTGGACATGTTGTATTTTAGATGTCTTCAGGACATCTAGGGCAGCTAGGTGGCACACAGGCCCAGCATAAACAATACTCATCTTCCTGAATTCACATTTGGCCTCAGACACTTACTAGCTGTTTGACCCTGGGCAAGTCGCTTAACTTTCTTCAGTTTCCTCAACTATAAAATAAGCTGGAGAAGGAAATGGCAAACCACTCTAGTATCTTTGCCAAGAAAGACCCAAATGGGGTCACAAAGAATCAGACACAACCGAAACTACTGAACGACAACAGGGCATCTAGTTTGAGCAGCTCATTAGGCAGTTGAAGATGTGAGTGAGATTGGAGGTCAGAAGAGAAGTTAGGATTGCATAAATAGATTTAAGAATATTATCTTCATTCTTATAAATGGGGAAACTGAGGCTCAGAGATGCTCAGTGACTTGCCCAGTGCTTTGTGGTAAGTACGAGTTAGGGCCGGGGTTCAAATTCAGGACTTCTGATTCCAAGTCTACTATACCATGATTTTTGTTCCTTTGTTATTGCATATTTTTTCTCTCTCTCCTCCCAGTGCCTCATTTCCTGTAATCTATTTTAATTGTATGTAAAATAATCTCCTTCCTTGTCATAAGAACATTAAACCTTATATTCATGGATTTAAAGTTCCAAAATAAGTATTTATTTAAAAAAATCTTTGATAGTTATTTTCAAGAAATTCTACATGCCTCTAAGAAGCCTTTCTCTAGTCTAAAATTCATAGCACTGTAAAATCCAACTTTAAGAAAATCTACTTCTCCATATTCCCATCTAAAATTCATTCTTGTGGTTCTGTGCATAAATTTTTCTGGCTGGTTTCCCATAACTCACAGAACTGACTGTACAATCACTGATTGAATTATAGACCTCATTATTTAGTGGAGGTCAGAGGATTAGTGGTGAATAATGGAACATAGGACGTTATTCAGAAATTCCAGTAAAAGTGTTTTGGGGCTTTTTTTTTCTTTTGTTTCCATCTTCAGCATTCATGGTACAAAGCAGGATCAACTGCATAGCAAATAACTAGTATTCCTAGAAGTAATTTGCCCCTAATGAGGAACTTAGAACTTCTGAATTTGTTTTAGTTAACCTAGCAATTGAGAAAATGATATCCTGAAAAAAATGTGGAAATTTGTAGAATTACTTGGGCACAGAAATGAGACCATATCCCCAAATTAACCTACCTGATTCCCCTAAAATCTACTGCTCAAACTCCGTCGTGGGAAGAGAATGCAAGTAGGGCCTGGTCTTACCCTCCCATCAGGTGAAATGAGATTTTAGCCTCCAAAAGGAGAGAGCCCCACTCACCCTTCTTCCTGAGACTGCTGGTCTCGGGTCCTCTTGGTGCTTGTCAACATCTAGTGTCTTCTCTAAAGACCATGGGCACCATGGCCTCAATTGCACCACCTTTCCTCAGTTTCTATTCTTCAATGATTGCACTTCTTTCCCTATACTGTCCATCCAATCATTCAATCAGCACTTACCAGGAGTCAGGGACCATATGAGGTGGCAAGTGTGCAAAGGAAAAAATGGCACAAGCCCTGCCCTCATGGAGCTTACATTTCACTGGGGGTGACATAGTATACTCTGGGGGCGTAGTGGCTAGAGTGCCATCCTTGGAGTTGGGAAGACCTGAATTCAAATCCTACCTCATTTACTTCCTAGCTACATGAATTAAACACATTCTTTACCTCTGTTGGCACCAGTGGCCTCATATATAAAATCAGGATAATAACAGCACTTCATTGTTGTTGTGAGCATGAAATGTATGTAATATGTAATATTATGTCTATGTAATGTAATATATATGTAAAGGCTTAGCAAAATACCATATGAATGTAGTTATTCTTCTTATCATCAAAGAACTATATTCAGAATAAATACAAAATAAATACGGGGGGAGGGGCTTCAGCTTCAGAAGGCAGGACTTGAGCTGAGTCTGAAAGGAAAGGAGGAATTCCATGAAGTAGAAATTAGAAAAGCGAGCATTCCTGGCTTTGCAGACTTGTCCATGTGCAATAAGCTTGTTCACGTGTACGATGAATCTCTGACAGCGAGAGAAACATTTCTGTTAAGGCTATCATTATTCTCTTAGTCTCCTGGTTGCCTTTGACTCTTCTGTCTCCTGTTTGCCATATCTAACAAGTGACCAAGTTCTGATCATTCTTCATTTCTAATAATACCTTTTGCATTTTTCACTCTTCTCCTCACCACCACCCTAACTTGAGTCCTTATTCATGGGCGACCTTTTGCAGATCGCCTGCCTCTACTCTTTGCTCTTCTCATCTGTCCTACAAAGTATTGCCTCATTACTATTGATGATGATGATGCTGCTGCTAGTGTTTATCTAGTACTTTATGGTTTACCAAGTACCTTATAAATATTGTCTCATTTTATTCTCACAGCTATACAGGGAGGTAGGTGCAGTTATGATCTCCATTTTGGAGGTAATATGACATATTATAATATAATTATACATTATATATAATTGTAATATAATAAGGAGTCAAACAAAGATTAAGTGATTTGTTCAGTATCACCCAGCTAGTAAGTGATTGAGACTGAATTTGAACTCAGGTCTTCCTGATTCCAGATCCAGCACTCCATCTACTATACCACCTAAAACATTCTTCTCATCACAAAACCAGTTATTCATTAAGACATTATTTAATTAAGCATCCTCTGTGCACAAAGCATGTTACTAGGTTTTGGGGAGATACAAAATTTAAATAATAAACTGTCCCTGCCCCTACAGCCTCATAGACAATACAACCTAAGAACAGGTTGTCTTCATACATAATAGTACATTTTTAGGAGACTAGAATAGTGTAAAACAAGTGATATTTCAGAAATATTAAGCAAAAGCAATTCATTCTGGTTTACTGCAGAGTTTCCAGTGAGCAGTGGAGGAATGGATAGCTAAATTCTGGCTTTTTTTTATATGTAGGTGGTGCCTTCTACAAAAGAGCCAAATAAAAGCAATCAATGGGAACATGAGGCATCAGGAGGTGCCAGTGATGAAGGACCGGCATGTTGGGTAGCTGTGGAAAGCTGGGATGTGGATGTGAGTTATGATGCCCCCTTTCGACGTGCCTCTAGCCTTGAGAACATGACAACAGTGCAAAATGGCTTTGGGAATAGCCCTGCTACGGCCCGTGTAGTGATGGAACCAACTGAGACCAAAAGGATCATTAATTCTTCCTGTCAGAATGGGGTGTGCAAGAGCAGTAATAACAGTGATTCAGAAGCCCAGGAAGACAAACTCAGCCCTTCCAAACTCATGCGTCTTTTCTCTGCCACCAGGAAGAGGAGTAGCTGCAATGCAGAAAGACCCCGCTCCATGATTCTGATGGGCAATTCCTCCACCTGGAATGCTTTATCTTCCTTTAGGAAAATGGGATCATTTAAAAAACTGAAGTCCTCGGTTCTTCAAGGAATTCAGGGTCGGGAGGATCCAAATGTCTTAAATGAAGATGCTTCTGAAAATGACTTGGGAAAAGCCATTCCCAATGGTTCTGTGACAGGAGTCCAAACTAATAGATATTCTTATGCAGGGCAATTGAATGATTTCCACAAGGCAGTGGATGGAGGGGTATCGGATTGCTCTGACCCAGAAGAAAATGATGATACCTTCCTGAGGAATACTCACAGGTCAAGGAGCATCAGGAGAGCCTATGGCGTCGGCCGCATTAACTTACTGGACTCTGATAAGCATCCTGGCCCACAGCACTGTTCCAGGCCTCTGTCACCCATCATGCAGGAGCCCCAAATCTGTGAAATTCTAGTGAAAAACTCTGAAAATAACCATATTATCTACAGAAGAAGTAAGAGTACTGATAACTTGAACTTTCTAAGGAAAAGTTCTTTCAAGCGGAAGTCCACCTCAAACCTTGCTGACCTCAAAGTGACAAATGAAAAACACGAAATTCAAAGGACGCTAAGTTCTCCCCCTGACTCTGATAAAACCAACGGGTTGGAGAGGAGATCAAAACGCTGGAAGAGTCCAATAAGAGCCAAGGATTTTGATCGAGTTTTGAAACTTGTAAGTAACGTTGCTGATGCTGCTTGGAAGAGAGAGAGTCCTAAGAGTGGGGCACCGTCCCCGAGTGAGCCAAACCAAAGAATACAGCTCAACAGCCAACTACATGAAGATTACTCCCGCCGTGTATCTACCAATACAGAACAGGACCGAAAGAGGTGCACATCCCCAGTATGCAATGTAGAGTCTTCCTTTACAACAATTCCTAGCCTCAGTCCAACGATTTCTCAGGGCACTGATACAGATATTGAAACAAAGGTGTTTCCTCTCAACGCCAAACCCCCCCAGACATCAGGATGTGTCCGTCAGTCTGCTGACAGTTCTTCATCAAGCCCCACTGCCCTGAAAGCATTTATCAAAGACTCTGATAAACCAAAAAATACCAACCAGTTTACGTGTGAATTGGAGCACCCTAGCACACCTCCCCGGCCCACTGCCCCCAAACCTCAGAGCCCTGTTTCAGAAAATGCCAAGTACAATATTAATTTCCGTTGTCCAAACACTCATAGCACATTGTCCCTGAGCTCAATGGAAAGTGAAGAAAGAGCAGAGGTGCCTGCCTTGAAGGGGAGAAGTCCAGTGTCCTTCCAGGAGTCAGTGAAAACAGTGTATTATGATGATGGTAATGAGGACAGTGGCATCAGCAGCCACTCACAGCTGAGCCTCAATTTAGCCAGTGGTCCAGAGGAGAGGAAGGAAGAGGTAAGAAAAAAGCAGGCTTGGTTTTGGAAAATGTCACCAGGCTCTTTCATTTGTTGCTGGTGGTTTTACACACTGCCAGCTTAGCTAACAGAGCAGCTTCCATTTATACGAAAGAGGGTTCTCTGAAGCCAGTGACTTTGTGCTGATTTGGCATCTCCAGGGAGGTTTTTTGTGGTAACAGATATTAGTGGAAATGACATTTGCTAACTTATTTTCAAATATCAAGCTGTTTAGGAGCATATATATATATATATATATATATATATATATATA
>CM053596.1:146839832-146862301 GCA_028646575.1 Pseudocheirus occidentalis
ATAGTAGAATTTACTACACTCTTGATTGAAACAGGCCTGCATTCCATGTTACCATATACTCTTTTTTTCCTTTGAAATTTATTTATTTTTAGTTTACAGCATTCAGTTCCATAAGGTTTTGAGTTCTAAATTTTATCCCCCTCCCTCTCTTCCCCCATCCCCCCAAGACAGCATGTAATCTGCTACAAGTTCTACATATACCTTGACATTAAACATTTTCACAATAGTCAAGTTACCATACACTCTTTAAAAAATTGATTGGTCAGGGGCAGCTGGGCGGTACAGTGAATAGAGCACTGACCCTGGAGTCATGAGGACCTGAGTTCAAATCCGGCCTCAGACACAACACAAAAAGCTAGCCGTGTGACCTTGGGCAAATCACTTAACCCCAATTGCCCTCCCCCCTCCAAACTGATTGATCTTTTGTTTTTTATATTACTTTTCTTTCACAATATCGTCTTTCTTCTCTCATTCTGAGAGCCATCCCCTTATGACAAAATAGAAAAAAGAAATTGGAAAAAAAAATCAGCTCAGCAACACTAATCAATACATTAATGAAGTCTGCTTGTGTAGGTCGTATTCCACCTTACAAGTCTCCCACTTGTGCAAAGAAAGGAGAGATTTACGTTCTCCTAACTCTTCTTTAGGGCTGAGCTTGGTCATTATAATTAGACAGTGTTCCAATTTTGGTTTTTGTTGTTCTTTCCATCCATGTTGTTGTAGTCATTGTGGGTTCCCCCCTCTCCTGCCCTGGTTCTTCCTTCATTTAAGTGATCCCATGCCCCCCTGTATTCTTCAGATTATCACTTGCCATGGCATAGGAATATTCTGTTACATTCATGTACCTCAACACACTTAGCCCTTCCCCAGTCAATGGTCATCTGTTTTGTTTTTACTACTATGGAGTGTTTCTAGAAATATTTTGGAATATATGGGACTTTTCTTTCTATCTTTGACCTGCTTGTAGAATGTGCCTCACCTTACCAGCCTTTTAGTCAAAGGATACCGAAGCCCAGTCATTTTTTTGGAGGGTAGTTAGGGTTAAGTGACTTGCCCAAGGTCACACGGCTAGGTTTTTTTTTTTTGTTTTTTTTTTTGGGTAGAGTGTCTGAGGCCGGATTTGAACTCAGGTCCTTCTGACTCCAAGACCAGTGCTCCACCTAGCTGCCCCCACTCATTTTCTTAACATAATCCCATCTTGCTTTCCAGAATGGTTGGACCGATTCATAGATCCACCAATAGCATTTTATTCAACTCAACAAACATTTATTAAGCTTATGCTGAGTGCCAGGTACTATGTTAAGTTCTCGATTAGCAAGCCTTTCTCTCTGCATCTCCTCTAAAAATAACCATTCCCATCCTTGGTCATCTTTGCTAATTGTTGGGGTGTAAGGTGAAACCTCAGAATTGTTTTAATGTGCATTTCTCTTGTTATTTGTGATTTAGAGCAATCTTTCATGTGGTTGTTAATAGCTTACAATTCTTCTGAAAACTGTTCACAGTTGTTGATGCTAGGAAATGATTCTTGGTATCATATATTTGATTTACTTCCCTACATATCTTTTCTATCAGATGCTTATTAGAGATATTTGATGCAAAGATTTTTCCCAGTTGACCATGCCATGGATTCACACATTTCATTTCCTCATCTTTTTTATTCTTCCATCTCTTTAGATTTATCTGATGCTAGGATTTTGAGCTAGAAAGTGTTTTAATTCTTTGTCCCCTGAGAAATTAATGATATGTATGTATATATATATATATATATATATATATATACACACATGTTGCATACAATTAAATACCTGTCAGTCACTGGCTGAGGTTTTAGGAGAAACTTGTATAGTAATTCTGCTTATTTTGTGGTTAATATAGAGATCACACGTATTATTTCAAATAATATATGTCAGTTCTGCAAAATAGTTTTTCTTTCCAAATTCATGTTAGCCTTACAATTCAGCACATTCTGTCAGCATCCCTATCACTCTGCCAAATTGTATAATTTTCACATTGAAATATGCTCAGTAATACTTCCTTTTGTAGCCAAGAAACACAAAAGTGCTACCATGCATGTATATTGTATATTGTTTTTCATCTGTCGCACTAGCATACTAAGACAGGCATAAATTGGTTCCTATCATGGAAAAGACTGCCTAGAAAAATGTTTTCCTTTCCATTGAATCCTAGAGATTGCTCCATTTTGTCTCATCTCTAAGGACTGTATGTGTAAATAGGGAGACCATTCTAATCAAGCGCAGATTCAAAGTCGTCCCCAGAGAGTCTCTAGGATGGGCCAGAGAGATTGTGGGACCAAGCTGAGAGGGCTTGCTTCAGACTGAAGTTCCAGGAGAACATTAAGATTAATTTGTGCTTGCCACAAAAATGAGTTGACTTGTCAGAGTCCTCCATACTGAGGATGGCTCAAGACTTGCTCAGGCCTCCTGTGGGTTTCTTTTGAGGAGCGGCCCAAGATTCGCCCTATTTATACCAAAAAAGCCTCCTCAGGGTAGAAAACAAGTTCTGAACTTATGTCACAAAGCAACCAGTGAAAATTCTGATAATGCTAGACTCCAAAGTTTACAGGTCAGTGCTGTTCCCTCCCTAACTTCTCCACATGTGAAAATTTCAAACTAGCCCATGGGAGCAATGACGTATTTTCTAAACCAGAAATCAGGACCGCAATATAATAAAAGATGATCTTTTTACAATTTCATGAAAAGCACATTTCATTGTCTTGAAATTGGGAATATTCTGAAAAATCAGAGACATGCTGTCCCAGACATAGATTCCTAGAGAAAAATCCCATTATTCTCTTGTTAAGTTTACTCCTGACATGGGAATTGAGTCTCTCTTAATCCAATCACCCTATTTGCATATTTCTTCATGAGAGGCTATGAGGTGGATGGAAAGGAGCCTGGAATTAGGAGATCTGAATTGCAAATCCAGTTCTGCCGCTCATTCACTGTTCCTGTTCCCTTAGATCCTTCGGGGCTCAATTCCTTTGTCTCTAAGATGAGACTAAATTGTTCCTGTCCAGCCCGAAAATTCTACAATTTTGTGTCTGGCTGACAATACAGAGCCCTGTTACTGTATATACGAACTTGAGCAAGTCGTGTCTCTGGGCCTTAGTTTCCTTTGAAGTTAAACCGAGGGGCTGGACTAATAGATCTCTAAGGTACTTTGAATTGTAAAATGATTATCTTTTAGTGTAATTTAAGTTAGTAGACAGATTCATGCTAGTCTTCTGCCACCTAGTGATAAGTTATATTATTACAACAATAATATGAATCATTTTTCACAGCTGCCTTCATTATCCTGCAGATGTAGGAACAGTGATTTTAAGTTTTAATCCTGACCTTCTTATCATTATTGGGGCAAGTCACATTTTTTTTTCTGCTTAAGAGAAAGAATAGTGCAATCTATAAACCAGACTATAAACAGTCACTAAATTTGGAACCAGTCCAAGTTCAGATCCCAACCCTGGAAATGTAGGATAAGTATGTGACTTTGAGGAGGTCACCTCACTTCTGTGGGCCTCAGCTTTTTTGTCTGTAAAGTGAGAGGGTAGGAGTAGATCATCTATAAGATCCCTTCTAACTTTAAAGCTATGAACCTGCTCCTAAATCTATGATTCACTAACAAAGGGAAGATAAACTTATAGGTATTTTATATAGCTTTAGTAGTTAACAATTCCTAAAGCCCTTGGCAAATTCAACGCATTCTAGAAATGCTGGGGAAGATTAATATTTCACTGTATTCTTTGGCAAGGGACAAATGTTTAGTTTTTCAGCTAAAGATTTCAAGTTTGGCGACCTATATTCATCCAGATGTTCACTCCAAAGGGAGGCAATGTGGAGTGTAGTATCACTAGAGCTGGGGTTTCATTCTTGGCTCAAACACTAAAAAAAATGTGCAGTCTTGGTCAAGACAAACCCACCCTCAGTTTCTTCACCTGTAACATGAGAGGAAAGGGTTGTTTTATTCTTTCTCTTTATAATCCCCCCACTGTCTGGTACATTATAGGTACTTAATAAATGCTACTTGATTGATGTGATGACCTCTAAGGTTATTTTTGCTTTTAACATACTTTGACACATTGGCCATGCTTAATGTTAGCCCAGAGAACAAAGATTTTCAATGCTTGTTTCCCATTGTGTATCATCAGTCATCTCAGGGAACACCACAAGATTCTCAAAACAATTTGGATGCATTTTAATATAAAAAGCAGTTGAATCCTGCTATAAGACAACTTCTTACTGTGCCCATTCAACAAATATTTGTTGAATAATTACTATATGTATTCATTATCACCATGATGGAAGGGAAGAGACAAAAGTAATAAGGTGAAGACCCTACCCTTAAGGAGCTTACAGACTAGGATATGGATGAAATATATAACTGATACGTATAATTCAATGCAAAAGGTGGCAAATGCCTGAAGAGAAGCACAAATACAGAGTTCCTGTTTTTCAGAGATGGCTTTTGATCAAGAAGCAAGAAATGCAAAACTTTCTTGCAGAAAATAACATTTTATCTGAGTCTTGGAAAATAAATGAAATTTTGAGAGGTTGGCTATGGGGGAGAGTGTCCAAGGCAATGGGATTGTGATGATCAAAGGCAAGAAGACAGAAAAAGCATATTTCAGATAAAAGTTTATAGTCCAATTTGACTGGAGTTTAGGATACTGGTGGGAGATAAGATGGGAAAAGTAAATAGAGATCAGACTGTAAAAGGCCTTAAATGTCAAGCTGTAATTTAGACTTAATTTGGTAGGCAGTGGATAGCTATAGAAGATTTTTGAGCAAGAGAGTGACTCATGATCTTAGTCATGCTTCAGGAAGACCAATCAGGAAAGACTGCAGAACAGGTTCAAGAAAGGAGAGACTAGAAGCCAGAGACCAAATAGAAGGTTCCTTCTATATTCCAGGCAGAGATCATTCAATTCAAGAAACATTTCTTAAGTATCTTTTCTGCATATAGAATGGTAGGAGGTTCTGTAGAGTCAGATAAGTTTAGATAAAGACATGGTTATTGCCCTCCTGGAACTTAAATGGGAATTGGAGAAATGTAATGTTTACTAATAATTGTAATACAAAATATTACACAGAGTAATACCTAAGTGCATTAGAAGGGTACAGAACAAAATGGTTTTTGAGATGCTAGGTAGGGAATTCATTAGTTCAAGTTGGGAAAACCTAAAACTCTTTAGTATAGAAAGTTTATTCAAGTAGTTTAAAATAACCATGATTTATCAGTGTGGATATAGTCCCTCCACCAATACAGATCTCAACTCTCCTCAAACATACATTCTGATTTCCTGAATTGCTGTAGTTTAAGAAAAACATTATCACTTGATGACCAACCCCTTTGTCTCTCCAGATTTAGCATGGTTGATCTTAAGATCAATAATTCCTTACCCTTGGGAGTAAATTTAGGGTGATGTCAACGTACGTTAGCTATAAGTGAGGTCACCACTTCATAGCAATAGAGAAAATGTGGTGTCATTAGCTGTTATCCTTCTAATTTGATCAGTGCACAGTTTTGGCTTCTAAGTAGATGAGATTATACTCCTAATGTAATCTGCCCTGCCAAGACCAAAGCACATCTGGGGTACTGTCTTTAGTTTAGAGGCACAACTTTAGAAAAGACATTGAAAGTGGAGGTTGTCCTGAGGTTAACCATTGAAAATCCTGGGTTTATGCTATAGTCAGATGGATAGGCGGTCAGCCAGCTGGCATTCCTGAAGGAAGTCCCCTGTGTGCCAGGCATCATGCTATATATATATATTATAATACCTGTGTGATTTGGGGGAGGTCATATTCCCTCGCTGGGCCTCAGTTTTCTTAAAATTAGAGGATTAGAATAGATCATTTCCATTCCAGCTCGAACTGTGGTTTTGTGATCCTAACTTTATGGTCCTTTGTTTAATTGTTGACAGAGGGAAACTACCTTGATAGATATGTTATGTGCTAAGATGATGAAGGGAGGCTGAGGTAGCACGTGATGACTGTTGTCAAGAACTTAACAACTGTCATGTGGAAGAAGGATTCCACTTGTTCTGTTTAGCTCCCCCAGAAGACACAGCCAGACATTGAGTGGATGTTGCAAAAAGGACAGATTTAGGCTTGATATAAAGAACAACTTCCCAATAATTTGAGTTGTCCAAAAGTGGGATGAAGTGGCCCAGGAGAATGTGAGTTCCCCATTGCTGGAGACCTCCAAGTAAAGATTCTTTGATTGATATGGTGTAGAATAAATTTGAGTGTATCAAAACAAATGGTTGCTGAGGTCCCTTCCAACTGTGAAGCTATAATTATATTAGGCAACCAGTAGGTATTTATTAAGTGCCTACTATGCAGCAGCACTACAGTGAACTCCAGGGATAAAAAGTGAAAACAGTCCCTACCCACAAAGAGCTTACAGGATAGTTGGCAAGGGCTCTGCTTATATATAGGCTATCCAAAATAGCTAGAAAGTGATTCAGAGGAGAAGGAATTAGTAGCTGAGGCCTTGAGGCCACAGGTTCCTCACCCGTGACAGCAATCCATAAAAATCTCATGTACAAATGGCCTTATTTTTACGGCTTGTATTATGTGAATTAAAAACCTGATTGCTTTGAACACTTAAACAGTTCTCTGAGAAAGTTTCATAGCATTGGTTCAGAGTTAGGAAAACCAGAAGTAGCCAAAGTACCTCTACCAATTCTCAAAGATCTTTTCTCAGAAAGATTGCTCAGATCTGTCACTATAGAATTCTTTAAGAAGTAATTTTTAAAAATGCCCTTTTATTTCATGCCCTTTCTTTGAGAAACCAAAATTTCTTTTTTTTAATGGACTTAATCATCTATTCTCATGACTTCCTTTCAGAAATGTCAATGTTTTGCAACATTTCCTATAACCCAACCCAGGAGTAGGGTTGCATAAGACAGGTCTCTTTTCACAGTATGCTTTACATATGATTGAAAATAAATGGACTGTACACCCAGCTTTCTTCCAGACTAAATTTTGTTTTTATTATTATTATTATCAGATAAAGTTAAAGTCACAAAGGAAAAGGGCTGTGGAAGCCTTAGTTCATCATAGATTAGCCAAGTACCCAGCCCAAGTTGCTAAAGAATCATTGTCTGTATTCAAGAAAAATATTTGATTACCACTAAGTATTTAACATCTTCTTCAAATTTTTAAATAATCTATTTGCTATGACAATGTTCACTTGGTATTAGGTCAAGAGAGTTTCTTTTTCTAATGGAAAATTTAAAGGTATTTTTATTTTGGACTTTAATAGTTAATCACCTTTAAAAACATTAAATGTCAATAATTATTATGAAACTGATGCATTTGTACATTCAGGAAGGTAAAGGAAAGGTCTGTGGATTTGGAGCCATGGGACCTGGGTTCCAGTCTAGGTCTGTGTGATTTGGGGCAAGTCATTTAATCATTCCATGCTTCAGGAAAATGCAAAGTTACTCTAGAAGGACTCCAAGACCCTTCCCAGATCCAAGTCTATGGTCCTGTGAATCCCATAAAGAGTAAATGTTTTGGAATAACATTTTTCATATATTTTTCAAATAACGTTGTGCTTTTACCAAGTTAAGTTACTGGAGATGGGGGCTGTGTGTTGAAATGATACTGAATCTAATTTCTCATAGAAGCTATATTATGGCAGGGGGTTATTTTCCTAACCAAAAACCTAATGCCTAGGTTTTTTTTTATAAGAATAACTAGCCCATTTAATCAGCTGTAAGTGATATCCCACTACACAGTCTGAAGTTGTCTGAATTATACAAGTCAGCAAGTCACTATTCACATGCAAATATCTTCAGTGATACAATATCAGTATGTTTTGTCGAGTTCATATTGTTGCTATAAACCCAGCTTTATACTATAGACTGGAAAACTGAGGAAAATATTTTTCTTGCCATTTAAAATTTTATTAGTATTTTATTTTTTATAATTACATATAAAGATAATTTTCAACTTTGATTTTTCATAAGATTTTTGAGTTCCAAATTTTTCTCCCTCCCTCCCCTTCCCCAAGATGACAATCTCATATAGGTTACACATGTGCAATCATGTAAAACATATTTCCACATTAGTATATTGTAAAAGAAGAAATAGAACAAAAGGAAAAATCCAGGAAAAAAAGAAAGTGAAAATAATATGCTTTGATTTGTGTTCAGACTCCATCAGTTCTTTTTCTGCATGTGGATGGTATATTCCATCATGAGTCTTTTATAATTTTCTTATATCATTGTATTGCTGAAAAGAGCTGAGTTAATCATAGTTGATCACTGCACAATTCTATAATACTGTGTACAATGTTCTCCAGGTTTTCCTCACTTCACTCAGCATCAGTTAATGTAAACATTTCCAGGTTTTTCTGAAATCTGCCTGCTCATCATTTCTTATAGCATAGTAGTATTCCATTACAATAATGTACCACAACTTGTTCAGCTGTTCCCCAATTAATGGGCATCTCCTTAATTTCCATTTCTTTGTCACTACAAAAAGAGTGGCTATAAATATTTTTCTACATGTAGAATGAAGAAAATCTTAATTGTCACTTTAGACCTTAGCCTCCTCTCCTTCATGCACTCTGCAATCCATTAATACCAACCTCCTTGCTGTTCCTTGAAAAAGAAATTCCATCTCCCAACTCCAAGCCTTTTTACTAGCTGTCCTCCATGCCTGGAATGTTCTCCCTCTTCATCTCCACCTCCTGGGTTCCTTCAGGTCTCAGCTAAAATACCACATTCTAAAGGAAATCTTTCCTGATCCCCCTTAATTCTATTGCCTTTGCTGATTATTTCCAATTTATCCCATCCATAGCTTGTGTGTATATGGTTGTTTGCACGTTGTCTTCTTTGGAATGTGAGCTCCTTGAGGGCAGAGACTATCCTTAGCCTTTCGTTGTAATCACAGTGTTTATATTCTCAGCCATTCATAGTCCTGACAGTTAGAATCCAAAACCAAATATATGCTGTCCCTGATAAATTCAACTTATGAAAAATCAGTCACTAAAATTTATAGTCATAAAGAATTTTGTTCTAAATGTCCTAATCCCCCCTAAATTACAAATATTTTAGATTTTCATGAATAACATCATTTCTGCACTCCCACATTGGACACAATACACCATGTTTGAAATGTTTAAACCCTGCCAGTGATGATTTGTCACCTGTCGTCTGTGTGATCTCCAACAGGTACCCAACAAGACCAAGTACTAATGCCCAAACATTGAGAAAAGGTCCATGGTTTGAAATATAAGAGGAAGACCAACAACTTGATTCCTAGTGTCTCAGGAATTGCTGATAAGGAAAAAAAGGATTTATTTATTGCAGAACATACCTCTCAGAATCAGACTGCCCAAAAGTAGCCTTATGTATCCTCAAAACTCTTCTTAAAAATGTCAGAGTTTTCTAAATTGAGTTCAGCAATGAACATTTATTAACTACCTTCTGTGTGCTAGGAATTGTACTACATGGTAGGGATACAGAGAGGTAAAAAACAGTACCTTCTCTCAAGGAACTCATAATCTAATGGAAGAGACCTGTACAAACAAGCCATATGTAAGATAAATAGGAAATAATTAACAGAAGGAAGGCATTAGAACTAAAAGGGACTGGGAAAGACTTCTTAGTAGAAGGTAAGATTTTAGTTGGTACTTGAAGGAAGTGGGGGAAGCCAGGAGTCAGAGATGTCAGGGGAGAGCATTCCAGGCTTGGAGGGCAGCCAGAGGCAATGTCTGGAGCTGAGAGATAGAATGTCTTGTTCATGGAATAACAGGGAAGCCAGTGTCACTGGATGAAAGCATACATGTCAGGCAGCAAGGTGTAAGAAGACTGGAAAGGTAAGGGGCGGAGCAGGGGGAGGTTATGAAGAGCCTCGAACACCAGACTATTTTTGTATTTGATCCTGGCAGTGATGGGGTGGGGGACCAAGGGAGTTTATTGAGGGTGACATGGTTTGACCTGTGCTTTAGGAAAGTCACTTTGGCAGCTGAATAGAGTATGGACGAGAATGGGAAGAGACTTGTGGCAGTTTTGCCTTAAATGTGTCTCATGTCTTTTTGCTATTTCAGGTTCAGACTATTTTGAAACAGAAAAGTCAAGTTCTTATGTTCCTTGGTATTATTAGTGCAAAGGCTACAGCTTGCTTTATAAATAAATGATGGTGGCATTGAATCTGGCCTACCTTTGTGACAATCCTAATACAATCAGCAACCTACAGGAATCTCAAGGGGTTTTTGTTGACTTAGTTTTATCAGGTTTAAAAATGGGTGATAAACTTATGTGTGACTAGTAAGTATTCCCCCAAAGAAGGACAGAATGTGAAAGAAGCTGAAGGTTACTGTTTTCTTAGAGTCTTCTTTTCTGTTTCTCTTTCTCAAACATCAGTGAATCATACTTTATTCAACCTTCAATTTTTTTTTTCCTCCTTAAACTATTTCACATGACCTTTGGCCCCTTCTTTGGGCTGTGTCTTAGGCAGGTGTCCTAGACAACCACTAGCTGAAATGTAGACTATAAGAAAGAATGGAGGTATTTGAAGAGAAAAGCATAAAGAGGCCATTATTCCTCATGCACTATGCAGAAATTCAATAATAGAAATTAAATTAGAGGCTGGGGAAGAGGTTAGTTCTTAGGATTACATAGACCTGTGTTGTCAAATTCAAATAGAAATGGGTACCACTAAACCATACATAAGGATTCCTGTGGGTTGCATATTGACTTAGGAAAACTACATATTAACATTATCTATGTTTTATTGTATTTTTATTTATTTTGTTAAACATTTTCCACTTACATTTTAATCTAGTTTGGGCACACCCAGGAATGACATGGGCACCAAGCTGCCAGTGGGCCACATGTTTGACAGCTCTGATCTAGTTTAGCCACTCATAATAATAATAATTCTACTAATAATAATAATTCACACTGATAGTCTTTTAAGGTTTACAAAGTAATTTACATGTATTATCTCATTTAAGCTCCCAAACAATCATTTGTGGGAGGTGCTATTATTGTCATTGTTTTGCAGATGAAGAAATTGAGGCTTAAAGAGGTTAAATGACTCCCACAGGTTCTTAGAGATAGGAAGTGTCTAAAGTAGGATTCTAAGTCAGGTGTTCTTGGTTTCAACTGGATCATTCTGTCCATTCACTACACCGCATAGCTGCTTGAACATAAGTCCACATACCTTTACAACATCCTGCCCAACAAAGTTTATTTAGAGCTTTTTACAAACCATATCTACTGCATTGGTAAGACCCAAATATTTGTGATAGGAAAAGACAGAAAAAGAAACCTTGAATCCAGGCACAGTGAAGATAATGGGGGAAGGAATTAGAATCCAAATGCACTCAAGATAGATCTGGGTCTGGAAAAGAAAGCCTGCGTCTTGATTTTTTCCCTCCCCTTTTATGTGGTGTAGGGGTAGGAACTCCCTTCCCGTACTGCGACCAGCTGAGATTGCTGCCTTTCACCAGTTTTGGAATGGGAGTCAAGGCTCAGAATTGTTAAGAAACTTGAGAAAATTCATTTTGTTGCTTACACTAATGTCAACAGGAACTTGCAGGTCTTTGTTGTGTATCAAACAATTAGCTTCTTGTTTTAACAACTTTGCCATTCACTTTTCAATCTCTACCAAAACAGAATCCCCCTGTCCCATTTCCTCATGTGCAGCTGCAGTCTTCTCTTTTTCACACCCTTCTACCTATTCTGTTCCACATGAAAACAGCACAGTTTAAATCATTAGCACAAATATTCCAGAGGCTTTATGCATGTGTTCAGTTACTCATTAAACATTTATTAAGCATCTACTTCATGCCAGGTGCTCTGATAGGTGATGGGGATGGAGATTCGAAGTAAAAAACAATAGTTCCTGTCATCAAGAACCTTCCATTTTATCAGGTGAAACAACACGTACACATATATAAATGGATTCACAATACATACAAAGTAATTTTGTGGGTGGGGAATTGCAGTGGGGGAATCAGGAAAGGAGGAGGCATTTGAACTGAGTTTTAAAGAAACCTGGGTGTTCTAAGACATAGTGATGAGGAAGGAGTGTATTTCAACCAGGAGGAACAATGGAAATGGAGCAGAGGTAGTGGTGGGGCTAACTAGTGTTTGAGGAATAGCAAGTAATCTAGTGTAGCAGAAAGTAGAATGAGTGAGGGGAGAGATATATAATCAATACACCTGGAAAATACACACTAGTGTATTATATCCTAGAATCCTAACTGTCCTATAGATATCTTAAACTCAGCGTGTCCAAAACTGAACTCCTCTTTCCCCCTCAAGCCCTTCCCTTTCCCTAAGTTCCATATTACTACTGAGAGGGCAACTGTCTTTCAAGTTACCCAGACTCACAACCTATGTGTCATCCTCAACTCATCACTTGCTCCCTCCCCGCCATATCCAGTCTTGCCCCATCCTGTCTTTGCAACATCTCTTCTCTAGGGCCCCCCTTCTGTCCTCTGACACTGCATGGCTTCATCATCTCATGCCAGGACTATTGCCATAGCCTTCAGCCTCTCCTCCGCTAGCAAAGTGATCTTCCTAAAAAACAGGTCTGACCATATCACTCCCCTATTCAATAAACTCCAGTGGCTCCACTTCCAGAATCAAACACAAAATTATCTCTTTGACTTTTAAAGCTCTTTATAACCTGATTCCTTCTTGCTTTTCTAGTCTTCTTATTCCTTTCCACATAATCTGTAATTCAGCAACACTGGCCCCTTTCCTTCCCCCCATCCCCCTACCTCTGCACAAAACAACCCATTTCCCAAATGATGCCTTTTTACTACTTGTCCTTCACACTTAGAATTCTCTCCTCCTTCATCTCTGTCTCCTGGCTTCCTTCAATTCTTAGCTAAAATCATACCTTTAATAAGAAGGTATTAATCTCCTGATTAATGATAATGCCTTTCCTCTGAGATTATCACCAGCGTATCCTGTATATATCATGTTCATATATAGTTGTTTGGATGTCGTCTTCTGCATTAGATTATCAGCTTCTTGAGGGCAGGTACTGTTTTTGTCTCTCTTTGTATCCCCAGTGTTTAACTCAGTGCCTGGTATACAGTAGGTGCTTAGTAAATGCTTGTTGATTTTAGGTAGTGGGAAACCACTAGAGCTTTTTGAGCAGGGGAGTGGGATGGCCAAAAACATGCTTTAGGAACATCATTTTGGTACCTGTGTGGAAGATGATTTGGAGAAGGGAGAGACTGGATGCAAAGAGACTTAATTGGGAGCAATAATCTGGGCAAGAAGGTTTAATTTTTTTTCTCCAATTACATGTAAAAACAATATTTGATATAGGATATATGTGTTCAGTCGTGCACAACATAGTTCATATTAGTCATGTGGTAAAAGAAAACACAAACCAAAACAATGAAAAAAATAAAGTAAAAAAAGTATGCTTCAATCTGCATTCAGATTCTATCAGTTCTTTCGTTGGAGACAGCATTTTTCATCAAAAGTCCTTCAGAGTTGTCTTGGGTCCCTGTATTGCTGAGAATAGCTAAGCCATTCACAGCTTATCATTGTACAGTGTTGCTATTAGTGTGTACAATGGTTTCTTCATTCTTAGGCAAGGATTTTTGAGGGCCTGATTAGGATGGTGAATTCATGGGTGGAGAGAAGGGGGTGGATCTGAGAAATACTGGGAAGACAGAGTTAACAAGACATGGCAGTTGATTGAATCATTGAGAGGTAAAGGAGAAGGAAGAGCCAAATATGTTTAAAGTTGGAAATCTGAGCCAAAAAGGAAAAGAGGACTCAACACAGAGCCTTGGACTCCACTTGTAGAAAGAACTAAAAACTATGACTCACCAATCATAGATCTAGCAAAGGAGATTGATGAATAAACAGATAGATAAGAGAGAAACAAGAGAGAACTGTGCTGATAAAACTCCAGGGAAAGGTGGTCAGTAGTGTCGTATTATATGAAAAATGTGAATTAAAAAGAATGGATTTCTGATGCTTTAATTGTTAAGAGTTCTTGAAGAATACTTAACTTTTTAGTCTTCTTCCTAAATAATTTGATTGTAGAAAAGGAATAGCAAATAAAATAAATTCGTCATGCTTTCTTCGAATTTATTTTATAATAAATTAAAACTCCAGTAATAGAAGAGGGCTTAGGTTCATTTATAGTAGCCCCAGTCTTCCTGACTCTGAGGCCAGCTCTTCATCTGTGCCATGCTTGCCTCTTTAATGTTCAATAAATTTTATTGAATTCAGCTGACTTTTGCATCTACTTTCTTCCCAACAGGGTAGGCCTTTTCAGTGCCTTTACTATTTTTACATTTATAGGTAGGAGGCATCTATAGAATATCCAGTTGTAAATATCTCATAGGTGGTGTAAATATCTGGAAACGTACCTCTGAGCCCAGAGTAGTCAGAGTAAGCAGCTTTCAGGCTTGGTACTTTTAGCCCTTGAGTATTATGTAGGGGTTTGAGACCTATTAATTCTCTGAGATCTTTTGTTAACTAATTGGTGATCTAATCTTGAGTTATTCATAAAGCAAAGTATGCCTATAATGTAGAACAAGACTAATCATTTTGGGATTATGGTTCTCGTGCAATAATGTCAGTGAGGTAAAGGGCACCTTTGTTTATATGGCTAGTCTTTAGTGAGTCAAGCATTGAGCTTTCTTCCTAGACTTGAAATTACTTTCATTGCATTTTGTTCCCAAAAATAGCACAACCATTTTCCAACTCATACTGAACTTAATTCAAGTATTTGTAAAAGAGCCTACTAGGTTTCTAGCACTGTGCTAAATAAGGATCCCAAGCGTGGCCAGGCCTCGATATTTGTGCTTTTGCAAACTAGCCTAATTACATAATACAGGCTTCATTTTGAATCTGCCCTTATGACATTCAAGGACAGCTGAAGAGTGTGATGCCATTACCATATTTCCCAATTATTTGTAGAAATGGCTTAACTTTCCTCCATCAAGGGAGATAAGAAACATTTACTGTCCAAGCATTTTAAATAAATGACTCATTGCTCCTTAAACAGAAGATTCAAGGCCACAGCCTCCCTGATTATAAAACTTTATTGGGTTTTGTTTTGTTTTTTTGTTTCTTGGAAATCTGAAAAAGTAACACTGAAAATATTTCTGCTAATAGGTAATGCTACTCACACAAGACCAAGAGAAGAGTTTTTTTTTAAAGATCTTTAGCTTTTATAATTCTAGCAACACAAACAGATTCAATTCAGCTAGCATTCATTGAAAACCCACTATGTGCCAACTACTGTCCTCGGTAGTAGGCATACAAAGGAAAAAAATGAACCATTTATAAGATCATAGAGCTAAAAAAGGTCTTAGATGCCATCTCCTCCAACCTCTCCATTTCTACAGATGAACATGAAGACTAGAAAGGTTGGAGAGACTTGTGCAAGGACAAATAGGTAGTAAGTGACAGAAGCAGGATTTGGCCATAAATCCTCTTACTTCAAATCCAGTGTTCTCTCCACTTTATTACACCCTCAAGAAGCTTACATTCTAGTTGGGAGAAACTCTATGTTAAGTATAGGTAAAATGTGTGTAGATTATGTACCAAAAAATAAAGTTCTAGAAATAAAGCAAAGGGCCCAAATCAGAGATGCATTTCTTTTTTCTTTTTCTTTTTTGAGGGGGGAAGGAAAGGCAATTGGGGTTAAGTGACTTGCCCAAGGTCACATAGCTAATAAGTGTGTTAAGTGCCTAAGGCCAGATTTGAACTCAGGTCCTCCTGACTCCAGGGTGGGTGCTCTATTCACTGGGCCACCTAGCTGCCCTCAGAGATGTATTTCAATTATAGAGCACTTTTTGTGAATTAATTTTCAAAAACCTTAGCTGGGAGTGAGATTCTTCTGTGTCTGCATACTACAAGATAAAGATATATTTCTGAAAAGGTGGCACAATGGATAGAGTTCTGTGCCTGGAGTCAGGGAGACCTGAGTTCAAATGTGGCCTCAAATGATTACTGGTTGTGAGACTCTGGGCAAGTCACTTTACCCTGTCTGCCTCAGTCTCCTCCTTTGTAAAATGAGCTGGAGAAAGAAATGACAAAACGCCCCAGTATTTTTGCCAAGAAGACCCCAAATGGGGTCATGAATAACTACAATTTTTGAAAAGGCCTGTCTAATTTGGGACCTATCAAGGGTCATGAAAATGAACCTGAGAAGGTTTGATAATGGAATTCATCTCTAGTGCTGAATGATCTGAAGGGTAAGCCTTATCAATCTGGGGTCCAATTCAATGAGTCATGCTTCAGTATATTGTGAAAATAACCCAATTGGCTTTGGAGTAACATTAATGAGCAACAGAGTCTGTTTTAGCAGATAATCTATTAAAATTTAGTTCACTGCCCTCCTTGATCCACCTCCTTCCATCTGAATACTCTTACAGGAGCCTCTTAAAGACTTGTTATTTAGTCATTTCAGTCTTGTTTGACTCTTCATGACCCAGTTTGGGGTTTTCTGGCAAAGATACTAGAGTGGTGTTTGCCATTTCCTTTTCCAGCTCATTTTACAGATGAGGAAAATGAGGCAGACAGGGTAAAGTGACTTGCCGAAGGTCACAGAACTAGTACATGTCTGATGCTGGATTTGAACTCAGGAAAAGGAGTCTTCCTGACTCCAGGCTTGGAGCTCTATCTACTGTACTCACCTAGCTGTCCAGTCTTAAAGGCTATACATCTCTATTAGAAAGTCAATATGATTCTAGGGCAGCAGTTCTTAACCTGGGAGTTGCAACTCCTTTGGGGGTCGAATGACCCTTTCACAAGGGTCACAGGGGTCAGCTAAGACCATCAGAAAACGCATATTTCTGATGGTCTTAGGAACTGAGACACTGTGCTCCTCTATCTGTCTCCACGCCCACATATGAGTATTAAAGGATCTCAGCATTGGTAAGGTTGAGAACCACTGCTCTAGGGGCAGCTAGACAGTACAGTGGATAGAATATTGGGCCTTGGAGTCAGAACAACCTGAGTTCAAATGTGACCTCAGATACTTGCTAGCTGTGTGATCCTGGGTAAAGAATCTATTCTCTGTTAACTCGGTTTTACCATCTGTAAAAATGGGAATAATAGCATTTGTCTCCCCGGATTTTTGTAAGCATCAAACAAGATCACATTTGTACAGCACTAAGCACGGTGCTTAGCACGTAGTAGGTGCTCTATGTTAGCTATTTTTATTGTTATTGTTGTTTTTATTATGATCCACTTAAAAAGCTCTGGGTTTGGGAGTCAGGAGCCTTGAGACATATAGCACTTGTTCTGCCACTAACTAACTTAAGGTCATAACCTTAAGCCAGAGATTAGTGCTGAACTAGGATTCAGAAGAGCCATTTTTTTGTTCCAGCCATACTACTTACTGTCACAGGTCACTTAACCTCCAGGAACTTCAGTTTCCTTAATTCCAAAATGGGGTTGGCCATGCCTGTCTTGTCCTGTCAACCTTGTAGAATAGATCTTCCGTGGGGGGGGGGGGGGGGAAATGAGGCACAGTCTAAGTGAAAGTGCTTTCTAAATGGTGCAGAAGCATTGCGTGCTTGTTCATTCACTCGGAAGTATTTTCCTGAGTACCTTCTTTGTTTAAAGCATTGTTAGGCACTATGCTGGATATTCCTTGATGTTCTCCTCAAGATAGTTGCATCCTAGGATGGTATACACAGATAAGCTTAAGAGAAGAAATTTATAAGAAGAGATAAACAGAGGAAATCAATGAACTAGACCTTAACAGAATATCTACTCACATAGACACTTATTTGTGAATGATTACCCAAATTAATTAAGTATAATGCATAGTAAAGTAATAATGGTTATATAATAGGTATGTAAAAGAGGCGCAGGATTCTGTGTAAGTTCAAATATCGTTACCAAATGAGGGAAATTGGGGCCAATATCATGGGAGAAGTAGGACTTGAAGGATAAGATTTCCCAGGAGACTAGAGATTGTGGGTTAGCAGGGATGTGTTCTGGGGATAGGGAATGATGGGCTAGGTAAAGACCCAGAAACAAAAAACAAAGTATGACACCTGTTTTTGAAGAGAAGAGCAAAGATAGGACGATTACTCTAATAGTGTTCTCTGGAATGGAGTGAATGAGGGAGAACAGTTATAAGACTATTGCAATAATCCAGGTAAAAGGTAATGAGGGAGGGGTGGCTAGGTGGTGCAGTGAATAGAGCACCGGCCCTGGAGTCAGGAGAACCTAAGTTCAAATCCAGCCCCAGACACTTAAAACACACACACACACACACACACACACACACACACACACACACAAACCTAACTGTGTGACCTTGAACAAGTCACTTAACCCCAATTGCCCTACTTTCCCCCTCCAAAAAAAAAAAATGAAAAAGGTAATGAGGGCCTGTGCTAGGATAGAGGGAGAATAAAGAATAGAAAGAATGGTATATAAGAAAGATAGAATTGACAGGACTTGGCAAATTGGAAAGGGTGAGGGAGAAGCAAGAATCATAGACTCTTCTCAAGGAGCTCACATCCTGGGAGAGAAGACAAGACATGTCAATAACAATGTCTATGCTAATATATATGTGCATGCACACACATGCATACATATACACATGTATATGATATATATTATATAGAACATACATACATACACATACAGAGTAAATGGAAGGCAATCTCAGAGAAGCCATTAGTAGCTGAGAAGGATACAGAAAACCTTCTGCTGAAGGTAGGATTTGAACTCAGTTTTGAAGAAGCCAAGGAACCAAGGCATTGGAGATGAGGATAGAAAGAAGCATGGGAGAGAGCTAGATATAGGGAAGTTTCTACCAGCACATTATCTTAGGAGTCCTTTTCCTTTTTCTATGATAATAATAATAATGTATTTATAAAAATAACACTGTTATTGCTACCATCTTGACCCAAACTTTTGTGTTCTCTCAGCTTCCTAACTACTCTTCCCACTTCCAGCTTCGCCCTGCTCCAGTCCATCCCATATGCGGCAGACAGTTAACCTTCCTTATTCAAAGTTTCTGATTACTTTCCTGCTTTAAAATCTTCACTTGTTCTCCTGTTGCCTAAAAAATCAGAGTCACGGAATTGGAATCAGAAAGGACCTCAGCAACCGTTTGCTCAACTCCTAGCTGACAAGGAATACACTCTACCATCCAGCCCATGCTTTACAACTTCTTGTGAAGGTTAACCCATTCCAGTTTAGAAAGCTCTCATTGTTAGGATATGTTTCCTTAGGATATGTTACGTCTAAGTTGGCTTTTGCCCCTCTCATGTATTACTCTTAGTTCAAATAGAACAAATCTAAATCTCTTCTACATAGCAGAACTTATGCTACTTGAAAACTGCCTCCATTCTTTCCCTGCTAAAAAAAAAAAAAGTTTTCCCCTAGGATAACTATCTCTACTTTCAGCTGATCCCCATAAAAGTGGAGCTTAAGGACCTTTGCTGTGATGGCTTCCCCTCTGTAGATGAAGTCAAGCTTGTTAGCTTGAACTCATAAAAACAGATGTACATTCTTACCATCTCCCTACTAATTTTGGGTACTTTGTATTATCTGGTTTTGTTCTGTTTCTGTCCTGCCCTTTCTAGGCCAAAGATTATTCTCCTTGCAGAAAAAATGAACAGAATAAATGAGCAGCATTCCCCCCACACACATTTTAACCATTATCATTGTTCCATTCATGTCAAGCAGTGATCCTGTCTTTGGAAAGTATATTCCCAAGTCCCTTCACCATTTTGACACATTCTAGCACTTTTAGAAATATGATGGCCAGAACTGAGTGTAAGATTGCAGAAGTGGTCTGACCAGAGCATAGGACTCCTTTCTTCTGGACATCATACTTCTGTTAATTTAGCCGAAGACCACATGAAATCAGCAATCTTCTAACAGTGAAGTTTTGAAAAATTATTTTCAGATCTTATTGAATAACAAAAATGTTTCCTCATCTGCATCCCTTTAACTCCTCTCTCTTGTAAACATTTGCTATTTTTCTTTATAAAAATTATACATTTGAGTCACAGTTTAGGAAATTCATTTTATATAAAATTTCATTATGTAAGTAACTTTCCTAGGAAAAATTATGAGTAATTGTAGGCTTTCTGTGGGATAGCTAGTCCTTGATAAGTTTTCATATTATTGTCTTTAAAGCAGGGGTTCTTAAACTATTTTGGGGCTTATAGTTCCTTTTGGAAGTCTACTGAAACCTATGGACCCCTTCTCAAGTCAAGGCAACAATCATTTATCAAGCTCCTTCCATGTGCCAGGCTTTGGACTAAGCAGAATAATGTTTTTAAGTGTACCCAATAAAATGCATAAGATTGCAAAGGAAATCAATCATATTGAAATAAAAAATGTGTTTTTTTGCTATCCAAGTGAAATCTATTAAAATTCTTAAATCTATTCATGGATTGCTTTGAGGAGGTGGTCTGTGGATCCCAGGTTAAGAACCCCTGCTTTAAAGGAAGATACTAGCATTGATGACCATCATGGAAAGGAATCCAGTGGATGAAACCAGTAGAATGAAAATGAATGGGAGGAGTGTATTAAGACTGGTCAAGCAAGAGTTAACAGGGCAGTGACTCCTGGGAGAGGCTGTTTACAGAAGTTTATGGCTGGGGTGTGAATTGGCTATTTAAGAGTGGGTCTGTGCTCTCCTGAACTTCTCCCCAGAGCTGCCAGGAACCTTGTCAAAGGACCTAGCCAACCATGGGAGGAGGCCTGTTTGCATTCTCAATAGGATTGTTTTAAAAGCAAAAGAGCTTTATTTTTTTTTAAGCCTCCAAAAATATGGTTGTGATGAACTGTTTGCTCTTCCAGTGTGTATGTGGACCACCCTTGCCAGTGACAGACTCAGAGGTAGGTCGATTTGGCTTCTTTGGGGGAAAGATTTGTTTGTTTTTCTTTGACACCCTCTAAAGAGTTCAAAGTAGAATCAAGAATGGAAGACTTTCTTGTTGAGATTAGAGTTAGGTAGTTTTCTTTATTTCTTTTTTCTTTTTTTCCCTGTGCTAGATAAACTTGACTAACGTTGTTTACTTTTTGAAAATAGTTCAAGGTTCTCATTTGTCTTCCAGGTCTGTTTCTTTCTGACAGAACTGAAATAGTGCTAACTGAAACCTGAGTGATTTCTTCCCTCAGTCCTTGGGTTAGAAATTAAACAGACCCTTACACCTAACACATATTTTCCTGCAAACTAATCTTGCTGTGGGTCCTAAGACACTGCTCTGAGTATTTCTCTTTGCTTTTCTACTCTGAGAGTTTACAGGAATGAGCAGCAGGTTCAGGCAGAGGCATCAAATGAACTTTCTTAAGTGCCACCTGTACAGGGACAATGGCCGAGATTTGAGGCATATTGCATTAAAGAGATTAATCCAATCACTGCTGCTGGTGGTATTTGATTTCCATGCTTTGGGGAATACATGGCATTACTGAGCTGAGATCATTTCCTGGAATGTGTTTGAGTTCTCTGTGGGATTTGTTACCTGCACAGCTAAACTGGGCTACTGTTTTCCTAAATCCATTTCCTTATTTTTCAGCTTCAGTGAAGAAAATCTGGCTCCTTTTTGCATAAGAGTAGGAAAAAAGGAAATGCATAGTCAGTTTGGGCTGGCTTTTGTGACCTTTGCCCAAATCTAATCTCTGGGGCTTCAATACACCTCAGCTGCCCCCCCTCCCCACCTTCTCTCCTGTCTCTTTTTCTTCTCTTTGTCTCTCTCCAATTCTCTGTTGGAGTGGTTGTGATTGATTTCATTTTCACAGTTCACCAAAGCTACCTAACTGATTTAATCTTGAAGCAAAATGGTCAAAAAAGAATAATTTTCAGGGAAGAAAAAGGATTGAAATTTCTACCATTTCTTAAAAGTCCACCTTTAGTGACAATGTCTGTTGAAATAATGGTATTGAATTCTGGGACCGATAGAAGCAGTGGGGAGAAGTTCATATTGTTAAGGATGAAAAATATTTCCTCCTCACCTTATTGTCCATATTTTAAAAAAATTATTATTATGAAAGGCAGTGTGTTGTAGTGGATAGAAAGCTGAATGAAGCATCCTGGAATCAGGAAGACCTAGGTTCAAATCCTGTTTGTGACACATACTGGTTGTTACCCTGAACAAGTCACTTGAACCTCTCTTTGTTCTGGGAAGCTAACTCTAAGAGTGTAGATTTCAGAGAAAGTGTCAGCTTGCATTAGTGAAGGGCATTTGCTCTCCTGAGAGGTCCCTATAACAGTGAAGTTATAAGTCCAGTCTTTATACATATCCCTTTTTGTGATATTAGTTCTGATGAAATAAAGTGCTTTTAAATTGACCTACAAATCTTTTTCTTCCTGCTTCAGTTTTTCCATTCTAAAAATTAGAATCTCTTTACCCAGAACACAATATGGATGGCAGATTTAGACAGAGTACAAAGAAAAACCAGATATTTGTTTTAAATATAAATTCTTTTTTATCCCTGGTGGTTTTAGTCTCTAAGCTTCTCC
>CM053596.1:146871123-146884799 GCA_028646575.1 Pseudocheirus occidentalis
TTCTTTAACTCTTCAATTAAAGTAGGATTTGTCTACAACAACTGTTGTTTTTCAGCCATTTTTCAGGCATGTCCGATTCTTCATGACCCTTTTTGGGATTTTCTTGGCAAAATGTGGTGAATGCAGGTATTTATGTGTAAGTAGACAGAGGGTACAGGATCAATTGAATAGGAAGGGATAATATTTTAAAAGGTGTAATTAAGAGGTGGGAGAGGAATAGAACGAGAGGAGACAGGGAGAGACAGAATGGGGTCAATCATTTCATATAGAAGAGGCAAGGGATAACTTACAGTGTAGGGGAAGAATGGAAAGGCAAAAAGGGAATGGGTCAACCTTACTCTCATTGAATTTGGCTTAGTGAAGGAATGATATACACTCTAAAGTGGGTATCTTGCCCTACAGGAGAGTAGGGGCATGGGGATGAGAAGGGGGGAGTATGGAGGGGAGGGCAGGGTGGGGAGAGAGGGATGTTAGAAGCACACACTTCAGTAAAGGGACAGGGACAAAGTAGAGAACAGAACAAGGGGGAGGTGGGGGTGGGATAGAAAGGAGGGAAATATAGTCAGTGTTACATAATATGTTCATTGTGGAGATGTTCTACATAACTACACATGTACAGCCTGTATTGAATTACCTGACTTTCCAGTGGGGGTGAATGACAAAGGAAGAATGGAAAGAATCCAGAATTTAAAGTTCTAAAATCAAATTTTACATATGTATGTATGTATATATATAATAATTATTATTATTTACATGCAACTGGGAAATACGATATACAGGCACTGGGATAGGGTGATCCATCTTACCCTACCAGAAAGTCAGAGGGATGATGGGGGAGGATATAGGAGAGATCAGATTGGTAGATGGGGTATACAATGGGATCGCTATTTTGGGGTGGTGGGTAGGGGAAAGATGGGGAGAAAATCTGTAACTCAAAATCTTGTGGAAATCAATGATATAAACCAAAAAATAAAAAAATAAAAGTTAAAAGAAAAGAAAATGATGAAATGAGGTTCTTCCATTCTCACCTTTTCACTGGACCAAAAATGTAAGGAACTTGTTCATTGAATTTGCTAGTTATATGAAGGTGATATGGAAAATTATTTGTTTCAAAACTTCAAAATTATTTTTTGTCAAAAGAAAAGATACTGAAGTGGTTTGCCATTTCCTTCTACAGATGATTTTACAGATGAGGAGAACTGAGGAAAATGGGGTTAAATGACTCACCCAGGGTCACACAGATAGTACATGTCTGCTGAGTCTTACTCACCACCTAGATGCCCCCTAAAGCAACTATCACACAAGAAAATAGTTGGTTCAACTGGTAGTACAGAGTCTTAACTAACAAAATCAAACTCACCCTTTAATGTTAAACTCTGAGCAAAGTGGTGCCACTTCACTGAATCAGGTCATCTTTTGGTCCACTGAGCCATTCTTCTTCATTCCCAACACCACAACTCTAGTTTAGGTCCTCCACATGTTCCTTATGCCAGAATTATTACCAACACTTTCCTTCTTGCCTCTCACGTCTCTGATCAGTCTGGCATACTATTACCACTAACAGCACATCACTTCTTCATTCCAAAATGCACAGAATCAATTTTTAGTGTATTTTATTGATGTATTTTGTCTTCACATCATGGTCATGCCTGCCCACAGACAAGCAAAAAAAAAATAAGCAAGAATATCCAATATAATGAGTCTATCTGACACTATATCCAATACTGGGATCTAGTGGGTCATCCCTTTCCACCCTCCATTCATGCGGATGTAGGTATATATCACTGTTGCTCTCTAGGAGCCTCACTGGTTTTTCAGGTACTCAGAGTTTGGCTTCCGTTTCATTTCTTTATCATTTACATTGTTGTAGTTATTGTTCTCTTGGTTGTTCTTACTCTGCTATGTCAACTCATACCAATCTTCCCACATTTCTTGGAATTTCTCTTCATCATTTCTTACTACATAATAATCTTAATTAATTTCAGACCCTATCTGGCTTTCAAGTCCCTTTGTAACAAGACTACTTAATCTTCTTTGGTGTCATATCCAATGAAGTCTATGTATCTTTTTTCAGAAGAATGTTTTTAAATGCATAAAATAAAAACATAGGCTTACAAAGGAAAACAATTATATTGAAATTGTTATTAAAAAAATTAAGTTCCTAGACCCCACGTTAAGAACTCTTGCACAATGACATGTCTCACCATTTATCTCTTCTCTGCAACATTTAAACTCAATTAAACTAGCTAAATTCCCAGTTATATTGCCTTTCACATTTCTGTTTCCAAGTCGTTTTTCATTCCACAGGAATGATATCTTACCTCTTTTTGATCTCTCTTAATCCTACAAATCCTTCAAAGCCCAACTAAATTCTGGCCTCCTCCATGAAGCCTGCCTCCTCCAGCTCGGACTCCCTCCATAAACCCTTATGGCATATATTTTCATTACTTAACTGATCTCTAATTGCTTCCTGTCTCAATCTTGTGTCTCTAAACAGATCATAAATTTTGAGAGGTCAAAGATTATGCCCTCAATTCCATTCCACGTTCCAAAACTCACACTTGAAGCTATGTTACCCTGGCAAAGTAGTTTGAATTTTTCTGAGCTTCAGTTTTCTGATTTGCAAATTTGGGACAGTAATACTACCACTCTACCTAATTTTCAGGGCTACTCGGATTTTAGTAGAGTAGGGACTCAATAGTCTTAGAGTTGTCTGGAAGCACCAAGAGGCTAAATGACATTTATTCAGTCACAAACCAGTAATGTCCAATATGGAACTTGAACCCAGGTCTTTCTGACTCCAAGTTTGACTCTCTATTCATTACACCATTCTATTTCTCTCTCTTTATCTCTTTTTTTCTCTCTCTTTCTTTCTCTCTTTCACTTTTTGAAAAAGGGAAGGCAGGGCAATTGGGGTTAAGTGACTTGCCCAAGGTCACACAGCTAGTATGTTGATTAAGTACCTACTATGTTCCATGCACTTTGTTAAATCATGGGGATGAAAAGAAACCAGAAGACATATTGTCCCTATTCTCGGGGGGCTCACAGTATAATGGGGGACACAGCATGCAAAAAACTAATCCCAAACAAGATATAGACAGGGTAACCTGGGGGTACTCTAGAGGGAAGCCACTGAGATTAAGGGGGACTACTGGGAAAGACTTAACACAAAGACAATTTCATTCACACATGTGGAATTCCTACAGTGCTTAGTCTATTTAAGCCTCTTGACAATTCTATAATATACTTGGTTGAATTGTTTAGCATCGTCATTTTCATCAATCTTCTTCCTCGACGAGATTATAAACTCCCCGAGAGCAGGGATATGTTTTTTACATTTTCTTTATTTTCTACAGTACATGCAGTACTTGACTGGCTGAACTGTAGAGATGTGAATTCTATCCCTAGCCCCTAGCAGAGCTGCTCCCTGACTTAGAAAATGGGGTTATACAGCAAACAGTAGAAGCATTCGATAATCTCCTCTATTTTCAGACTTTGATCCCCAGGAAATCCTGCCATAGCGATCAACAATTATTACTCATCTGGCCCTAGCAAGGCATTGAAATTGTATACACACACATGGGTGTGTTAAAAATCTGTTAACGTTTTTATACTCCATATGTCTAAGGCAACTTCATGAAGTTGTACAAGACAGGAAGATGTCGATTCATATATAGCCTCAGACATTAGCTGTAAGAACCCGGACAAGTCACCTAACTCCTGTGTGCTTCAGTTCCTTCATCTGTAAAATGAGAGTTAGTATGGGGTGGTAGGTGGTGCAGTGAATGGAGCACCAGCCATGGAGTCAGGAGGACCCGAGTTCAAAACTGGCCTCAGATACTTAATGCTAGCTATGTGACCTTGGACAAGTCACTTAACCCTAATTGTCCTGTCTTGCCCCCTCTCCAAAAAGTTAAAGAAAAGAAAAGAAAGAAAGAGGATTAGTAATAAATAAATAAATCTCACAGAAGTGTTATGGAGATCTAACGAGGTAATATGTATATAGTGATTTGCAAACTTTAAACTGATATATAAATGCTATCTATGTATTGACAAAAATCCAGAAGCCCCAGAGGAGCAAGCTGGATAATAGACATTACAATATTTTTTTTTCCGAACAATCTATTTTTCCCTTACGGGACAAGTTCCAAACCTTGTCCAGAAAGCCTTGTAAAGGTCAGTCTTTGGCTAAAGTTACCAGAATTTATTGTGCAATTCTGTGACTGTTATAGAAACAGCACTAATTAGGATCCTGTGAGAGGTCTTCTTGTTTTGGTTTGTTGTTTAAGAAATTAGAGCATCATCTGTCACTTAGACGGCTAACACAGCCTGTGCCTTGTGCCAACTATGGGAGATCTCTAGCTCCCTTCAAATGCTCAGTTTCAGTACCATTTCTTCCAAAAACCATTTTTATGACCAAAATTTTTTATTTAGCTAAATCTCTATTTCATGCATATGACATATTCCTCCCAGATTTTGGTAATTCAAAATAAGATAGAAAACAAAAACTCAAACAGCCTTTTATAGAACAGTGAAATTAGTAAAATACCAAGGACAGAGGTAGTCTGCAGATTTATTATAAATAGATAGGTATAGATATAATAATTTTTAATCTAAGATGATCTGCCTCTGAACCACTTTTTTGTGTAAATTTTTTATTCACTTTAAACTTAAATATAAAATAAGAAAAGAAAAAAAGAACATTTCCATGTACACTGTGGAACGGATTCAATATAAAACAATAAATTTCCATTCCAAGAAAATCTATACAATAAATATTTCACATTGTATTTGAAAGGACCTGAATTATGTCAATAATGTCATCTGTAAAGTCTCCCTGAGCAGGTCAGCAGTACAATGGATGGAGCACTGGGCTCAGAAATCAGGAAGACTAAGCTTCATGAGTTCAAATCCCACTTCAGACACTTACCAGTTGTGTGATCCTGGGCAAGTCACTTAACCCTCTTTGCTTCAGTTCCTCATCCGTAAAATGATTTGGAGAAGGAAATGGCAAAGCACTCCAATATCTCTTCCAAGAAAACCCCAAATGGGCTCACAAAGAGTCAAGCATGAATGAAAGGACTCAACAACAAGAAAAGCATCCCTGAAGGATGACTTCATCCTTCCTGTAACTGAGGCCTCACAAGAGTAAAAAACGTTTGTGCTTCTTTATGGTTAGTTTATCTCTTTTTTTTTTTCTTCTTTTCCTCGTCTTCTCTTCCTTGTTTGACCTTTCCCAATTCTAGAGTCTTATTTAGGTGAATTTTCTACAGTGAATTTTGTAAACTCATTTGGAAAATTGTTTTCTAACCACTGTCTACATTTAGCAACAATTTACATTCACAGTATATTTAGAGGGCTCTGTTGGCCATGAACAGACTCCACAATAAAGGACCCAAAGTGGGTCATCTGTGTCTAACTTGGTATATCTCCATAGCTCTCCCTGGAATCCATAGCAATGGATTCAAATCTGTAGCCACCTTACACACTCTTGCACTCCCCACTTCCTGCACAGAAGGGACACACAGAGCACCCCCTCACACTTTGGGTTTTGTCCAGCTCCTGACCCCTTTCTCCACTGAGGCCCTGAAGTCCCTTCAACCTCTTTGTCAGTGAAGAAACTATTGCTATTCTAGTTGTTGTTGGTCCTTTGTTCTCTAAGAGGACTAATGACATCAAGAGGGTGATGCTGTATCTTGCCCCTGAGCTGGATTTAAGTGAGGCAGAGGTGTGTAAAGTCATCAGCTCACTTTCTCCTCCAGAGTCACCAAAATCCAGCAGCAAGATATGTCATAGTTACTCAGGAGGCCACAGATGGACCTGAGCTTGTCACCCAAGAAGCCTTTCCCAATTCTTCCATTCGTTAGCTCCATCCCTTTCCAATCATTTTGTATTTATCTTGTTCATATCCTATATTTCCCTATTTGTGATTACGGTTTGCCCACCCCACCCCTCAGGAGAATGTAAGCTCCCTGAGGTCAACAACTATTTCATTTTTGTCTTTGCATCTTTGGCACCTAATACAATGGCTGGCATATAGTAGGTGCGTTTAAAAAATGCTTGGTGGGCAGGTGATTGTTGAATTGAATAGAATTAACATGATATGTTTTAATACCTGTCAAAATCTGGATCATTTAAGAGGTATTTTCTTCTTTTTTTAATTGAATTTATTTGTTTTTGTTACATTGTAAATTCAGAATGGTCTCCCCACACCACAGGAGGGAAGGCTACCATTTGGGACAGATTTATAAATATACATAAAACCATATTATGCATACTTCCATTATCAGTTCTTTCTGTGGATATAGATAGCATCTTACTTCATGGGTCCTTTATAATTGATTGGAATATTTATAGTACTCAGAATAACTTGGTTGTTCATAATTATTCTTCTAGCATATTGCTGTTACTGTATACAATGTTCTCTTGATTCTGCTCACTTCACTATCATTATTTCATTCGAGTCTTTCCATGTTTTTCTAAAATCAACCATCTCATGATTTCTTACAGCACGGAAGTGTTGCAGTAGGTTTTTTAAACATTTAAGTTCTGCCACTTCTCTGAGGGTTGCAAAGACCCTTCATTTTCTTTTCTTTCTTTTTCGGAGACAACTGAGATTAAGTGACTTGCTCAGAGTCACATAAGCTAGTTAGTATCTGAGGCTGGATTTGAACTCAGGGCAGGTGCTCTATCCCCTGTGCCACCTGGCTGCCTCCCTCATTTTCTTTAGGAACAAACACTGATCCCCACCTCCCCACAAGTCAGAACTTCCATGTCATTGAGAAGGGACTAAGGAGAGTATTTTTGTCTTGTGCCTTTCAGGAATGATCAGGTTCCCACTTTCATTGTGAACCATTTTGGTCAGTGGCTCTCAAGCATTTTCACCTTTCAATATCTGACACCAGGGGTATTCTGCTCCCCTTGTGACCACCTCAACCATGACCAATATCAAAAAGCCCATCCTTAATCTTCTAAATGCAGATGTTTATAATTTTGCCACACCAGAGATAGGGAAGGCTAGGAACAGGAATACAAGGAAAGGAACTGGTTCTCTAATTTCATCAGAAGCACCAGCAATTAGCATGTATTGGTGACATCCTTAGAAGAGGAGCTCAGTATGCTTGATATAGCATGTTGGACCTCCAGTCTGAAAGACCTGGGTTCAAATCCTATCAGTACCACTTGGGTGACATTAAATTCTCTGGGTCTCAGTTTCCTCATCTGGAAAATGAAGACTTCTGATAGGATGACCTCTAAGGACCCTTTCAGTCTTGTGAACATAACAATACATTCCCCTAAGGTTTCCAGCCTAGGGTTAGTAAAATAGAGTTGGCTAAAATCTAGGAAACTTGGCTGTCTCTGTCTAAGCAGCTGATTGGGATGCCACAACAGGGAGGGAGTTGAAGTGCATATCTGCAAACATCTGCAGGGTCCAAAGAACTCCAAGAGAGAGAGATATTTGGCTGCCTTTAAGTAAAGTATTGTCTGTCCATCTATTCCCACATTTATAATCTTTTACATTATGCAACAGTCAGTAATGGAAGCTCATTTTTTTAACCTTCTGTCCCTTTTTGGTCCCTAATCTTATTTATATCTGTATATCCTGGACCCAGGAGGTCCAGCTTCTTGGTTCTCCTGTTGATTATGTCCACTTTACTGTATACCCTCTTCAGTGTGGAAAGGCACCTCTTTACTCTTTACCTACTGTGCAATGGATGGCAGAAGTATGGGAGAGAAGTATCTTCTTAAAGGGAAGACACTAATTGCTGTACATTTGGTCCCTTACAGATGTCCTTGGGGCATCAGCTTGTGTCATCAAGCATGCCACCATGCCTCTCTCAGAGTAAGTCCCTAGCCCAAGACTTTGTGATCTGACACAGTCTGGTTAAAGACTATGGTCTGGAATACGCTTTTCTTTTTTATACAAACCAAGTAAACTCAATGTAGTGCAGATTTCCAAACTGTTGGGTTTGCTGTACCCCCTACCTGGACCATCTCAGAAGGGATGTGAAGCAATGGCCAAAATTATAGAATATTTTTTAGTTCATCTCCCACAAAAATTACATCTTTTTTTCCAGATGCTCTAGTGGCTGATACTTACTAGCTGTGTGATCCTGGATAAGTCACTTAACCTCTATCTGCTTCAATTTCCTCAACTATAAAATGGAAATAATAACAGCATCTAGCTATTATTGTCGTGAGAATTAAATGAAATAATACATCACCTGGCACAGAGTAGACTCTATATAAATGTTTCCTTCCTTCCTTTCCTCTCTCCTTTCAAAGTAGATAAAGTACAAAGTCACCCAAAGTAGGAAAAAACAAGGTGAATTTGCTCCAAATACAGTGAATACAGGACCATAATTAGTTAATACGGAATACACAGACAAGGTCAACTTTGAATACATACATGTCAAACTTGGACATGGGCATGGTTTTCAGAATCGCCTTCAATTGGGGTAGGCAAATGATAGAGAGGGGTATCATCACTTTACTTGCTATAGTTGAGTGTGATATGCATAAATTCAAAGTAAAACAGTTTTTGTATAGAATTTTAAAGTAATATAAATTCTATTTCTCAATATTAATCTTTTTGATAAGATTATAATATAATAATCTGGAGTTTCCCTCAAACCTTCAACTTTTAAATGATCTAAGCAAATAAAAATCACTTAATCATTTGAAATCTTTAACAATTAAATTTAAATTTGTCTTAAATTGTTTTTACTCTCTCCAATTTTA
Source organism: Pseudocheirus occidentalis (assembly GCA_028646575.1). Lineage (NCBI taxonomy): Eukaryota > Metazoa > Chordata > Mammalia > Diprotodontia > Pseudocheiridae > Pseudocheirus > Pseudocheirus occidentalis. Next base: position 146,879,866 of record CM053596.1, read on the forward strand.
CAGAATGAAATAGCGTTCCTTTGTGATTTATGAATACTCAAGCAATTAGAGCAAAGAATCTACCACAGTAGCTGAAACTAGTATAAGCGAAAACAAGAAAGTTCAAACGATAGAGAAACAGAAACAAAATAAATTGCTAAATTAGCAAAAATACAATCTACTACATTTATCATTGTAATTCATAGGTATTGCTATGGATTGTAAAGACCACTGAAGTATTTTTAAAACACACAGATGAGAAGAGGAAAGAATTCAAAAGGAAATACAGATAAGCAGAACAGCTTTGAAAGTATTATGGTAAAATTTATCATTCTTTAAAAAGCAAGTTTTAGTAATAAAAAAATTCACAGTTTATGTAGAATTTTGTCTTTGACTCTGGAAATGGGAATGTTCATTTTTTGTGTGTGTTAGTGAAGTTCAGAATTCAAAAATAAAAGTTTTATTCTATATTTACCAATGCCAACCATGCTGTGCCTATCCCCAACCCTTTGAACTGAACTTGGGAGGGAAAGAGGGAGATGTGAAGAAGACAGAGAAGAAATTAAGGAGAGGAGAGGAAGTGCTGCTAAAAGTGAGAGAAGGGAATTGGCTTCCCAAAGGAGAACAGGAAAGTGCCTGGTATCCTTTCTTCAACCTCTCTCTTCCATTTCCCCCCATCTGATGATTCCCATTTTACAGAATTATTCTACTCTACACAGGTAGGAAAATGCTCTGGCTCACTCTGTCTCCTACTCCCAATTCCCCATTGATAGGCACCATTCCTACTTAAGGGAGGGAAATAAATGCCTTGCCAAAAGGGACTTTTATTCAGGACATAAGTCAATATTGGATCAGTCTCATTATATGTAGAACCTCTTAAACTTCTAGCAAATACTAAACATTGTTTTAAAAACCAAAACTTTCCTTTTCCCTGGGAAATCAGTTTGGTTATTTTCCAAATTCCTATTCTACAAATGATTGGCTGAACTGAAAAAAAGACAGTGAAAAACAAAACATTTGGATGGTTTGCTGCTGGTAAAAAAGAAATACATACTGACTCAGCTCCTTATTATAATCACTATGGCTGGGAAGCCCAGCAGTAATCTCTGTAAATCATGTTCAGAGCATTCTTAGAAGCACTATTCTTATGGTCTTGTTTCTACACAGTTCATTTGTGATACCTTGGTCTGAGATGGGTAAATAGCTACACTGAGAGCCTAGTTAAGTGTTAGTTTGGGAGTGATGTAAACCACCAGACACTTTCAAAGTAATAGTTAGTTTGTCCTGAAACAGCATATCACTGCTCTTAAAGTAACACCTGAACTGGAACAAATGGCAATGTTCACTTAATGATATCTTCTCTGCATCTTTCTGAAGTACATGGCTATGGATGCCAAAAGCAGCCCTTGTTCTACAGGTTGCACTACTTCCTCTCTAAAGTCAGAGCCAAGGTTTGTTTGTTTAAAGTGACCATTCCAAATATATGTATGTATGTGTGCCTACATATGTACATGTATACATGCACATATACATACACAGCAAAAGCAACATTTTCATGGTAATGAAGCCTGGAGATGAAGCAGGTGCCCAGAGAATGGGGAGTGGATGATAAAGTTATAATATGCGAGTGTCACCAAAATGCTACCAGGTCATAAGAAATGATAAATATAAGGAGTTCCAGGAAACATAGAAAGATTTTTATGAACAGATGCTAAGCAAAAAATCAGAACCAAGAGAAATATATAGATACTAGACACATACACATATATGCATATTTGTGTGGAATTAACTCTAGTAAAGTACACGGAGACAATATTAAAGGCAGTTAGGCTCAGATTAATCATTTCAATGACTAATCTTCACCTTTGAGAACAAATAATGAAACACGGCTCCCTCCTCTATAAAGACATAGAGGATCAAATGATACTGAATAGTGAATACACTGTCAGACAGTCACTGTATCAAATGGTTTTGCTTATCTGTTTTGCAAAAGTATTTAATAACAGAAGTTAAGGAGTTTAAAACCCAGAAATCATAACGTGAAAAGCTTATTTTTAAATTAATTAATTATAATATAAAGAATAATTTTTATTAGAATACTAAATGGCCTTTCAGAAGTTAAATACTATATGCCAATTTTCACTAGACCTCCTTGAAGTACTGAACAATAATTAAATGTTATCAGTTACTGCCTTGTAAGTTCAGAAGAAGGTTTAAAGGAGATAGACACAATAGGATGAATGCCTGAGGAATTCAGAACTTAACTGAGACTCCCCATACACGTGTTTTGTTATCATTAGGTCCATTATCTTTTCTTTTTTTCCCCCCCACTGTTTCCTGGTGTGAATTCACACAAATGACAGAGAATGTTTAGGGTCCATATGTTTTAGAAACTACAGAAATTTGTCTTGGGAGTTACAGGACTGACATGCACACAAATGCATACATTAATAGTAAACCTGTAAATAAGAATTAAACTTGTAAAATAAAAAATAACACTTATAAGTAACTGTAAATAGGTGGTAGGTCCCAATCTAAGGAACTCGAGTTCTATTGATGACACTACTTTTTCTGAACATTAGAATTCAACTATCCTGATTAGTTTTTTTTTAAAAAAAAAGCTCTGAAGATGACTTCTATAAATGCCAACTAACAATAGCAAGATAGAATCACAAACATGGTTCCCAACATCAATGTCTTTTTAAAATACTTTTAAAGCATTCTCTTTATTCCAACAACAAAAAGACATGGAAAAAAATAGGAACTCCTTGAGCACCTGAATAAATAATAGCTCATGTATATACAAGCACACTCTACCAATGAAGTGAGCAATGTCAGTATTATTAGTCCTATTTTACAGACAAAGAAACTACTGTTAAGTGACTTGCCCATGGTCATACATCTACTAAACAGCGGAGCTAGGACTAATATCCACATTTGCTAACCCCAAATCTAATACACTTTCCATTGTACCAAGCTCTCTTCCTAATGTTTTACAACACCTGGCTTTCATGAATCCCAATAAACTATTGCAGTTATAAGAAAAGGAAAAAAAGCCACATGAAACTTTTATGGAAAACCAAGTTAATGAAAGTTCCAGTTTTACAGGATGAAATGGCAGTTTTAGTATATGCTACAAACTTTTTTTCCCCCTTTAAAAAAAACTCTTTAATGAATAAAAATCTCTTTTATCTTCCTCCCACTTCCCTCCCCCAAAAGAAAACCAAAACTTTTTAAAATAAATATGCATAGTTAAACAAAACAAATTCCTCTATTGGTCATGTCCAAAAAAAATATGCCTCATTTTCCACACAGAGTACATCACCTCTCTGTGAGGAACTGGGTAGCATGCTTCATCTCCAGTTCTTTGAATTATGGTTGGTCATCTGCAACCAATTATTTTCAAATTCCCCTCAAGCCCAGGCAGTATATGGTATAGTCAAAAGAGCACTAGCTCTGGAGTCAGAGGGTGTGAGTTCAAATCCTGCCTCTTAAACTTATTACCTGTGTGATTCTGAGCAAATTACTTCATCTCCTTAGGCCTAAGTTTCCTCATCTACAAAATGAAGGTGTGGAATCGGATGGCCTCTGAGTTCCCTTCTAGTTCTACAATCCTATGACCAGTACTCACAGTTCTCTGTGTCTCAATAATTTCTAGGAAGTTAATATATTTTTAAAACTTTTCATCTGTGAACTAATGGAGCCACCTATTTAGCATCCTCACCAATTAAAAACAAGTTAAATCTCATTTTAATAAATAACATCAAAACCTATATACTGAATCTGTATCAGTGTGCCCTAATGACAAGCAGCTTGGAATCTGAGGACATGAGTGTCAGTCTGGATTCTATTTCAAAGGGACCCAGACTTGGGAGGTTATAGATGAATTGCTGAGATAGCTATAAAGCATTAGAATGGCGCTTTACCCAAATTTTATATTGCCCAAGCTTAATTGTGTCATAGTGATCTATCACACAGAGGAAGGCACTTAAAAAGCTCATTTGTCTAGAAGGCCTCTTAAGAATCACAGAATTTTGCTGATCACTCAGGTCCTTCATTTTGCAGATATGGAAACTGAGGCCAGGAGAGTTTCTATGACTTATCCAAGGTCACAAAGTAAGTCAGTATCAGAGCCTGGATTAGTCTGTGTTCTCCTCCATGGTGGGTAAAGATGCTTTGTCACTTTGTTTAGAGCTTTCTGATGCTTTGTTGGTTTGTTTACAGCTTTCTGAGCTTTAGCACCAGCAGCTAGGAATCACAGTCATGATACTGTAAAAACCAAACCAAAACCAAAAAACCCACTGAATTTGAGGTCAAAAGTCCTGCTTGGGTTGGTTTCCCTTGGCATCCTTCAAGCTCCAGCTAAAATCTCCCCTTCTACAAGAACTTTTTTCCAATCCCTCATAATTCTAGTGTCCTCTCTCCATTAACTATCTCCAATTTATTCCATATATGGCTTGTCTGCACATAGCTATTTGAGTGTTGTTTCCCCTATTAAGTTAATTGAGAGCGGGGACCATTTATTTTTTTGTCTTTCTTTATATCCCCTTAGCACAGTGCCTGACACTTAGTAGGCAATTAATAAATGTTTACTGACTGATCCTGGGCAAATCACTTAACCTTTCTGAACTTCACTGTCCTCATCTGTAAAATGGGGACACGAACACACATACAGGGCTGTAATGAAAATCAAATCTTTTGAGTAAACAATATAAAGTGCTGTCTCTCCTCCCTCTCAAAATCACCAGCATAATGTTTAGAAAGCAGGTCTTCCTGTCCTCCCTTCATAAAACAGTGGTGAGGGCAGTGGGTCAGCTTTTCCTCCCTGATCATGTCACTTGCCCACTGGCCTTCCCCAAGGAGCAGGTTCTCAGACTGCCCTTACCAACCTTTTTCTATTCCCAGTCTATCTCCATCTTTCCCTAGACTGCTTCAAGTGTTTTAAAAAAATAAAA
>CM053596.1:146885299-146906177 GCA_028646575.1 Pseudocheirus occidentalis
TTTTTTCTGTTCTACTATGTATATGGAAATAGTGCTTTTATTTGTCATTTGTTAAATCCAGAATCTTAAGAAAATAATATATTTTTAAAAGGAATAAGATTTTAGACAATTTCATCTAGAATCCAAACAGTTAACCAGTTCCTATAATGAAGGAAAAGACTGAATGGCCCCCTTGGGGTGTTTATAACTGGTCACATAATCATGAAGCTTTCTGCAAAATCCATTGCTAAAGTACTTAAGCATCTTCTCCTTCAGTAATTAAACAAAAACCACACTCTTCTGTTTAGAAGAAACAATGAGCTCTGGGTTTAAAGGATTTCTTTTATCCTCTCTTAACAATGATTAAAGTGTTTCCCAAATCCTTTTGCTTGACATGGAAGTAAAAACCAGAGAGATACAGTTGTTCTTATTCAGCATTACAAGGGCCCAGGAACCCTCTTGCTGGACCAGGTCTTGTTTGCACAATGTCCCCTTTTCCCCAAACTGATCTGTGCAGATATCCACTATCTTCCTTTCAGGAAAGCAGTCTACTCTGCATAAAATTGTCTTTAAAATACTCACTCCCTAGGCAACAGAGGGGCACTGTGTGGAGGGATGAGGCTTTCCACTTGATATCTCTTAAAATTTCTGCAAAGACAGGAAATTTTCCAGGAAAATCTAGAAAACTTGTTACTTTCCCTGTCTCCCAATAAAGTTTCTTCCTCCTTTCTACACAGATTTCTAACTCCAGAAGCAAATGAAAAGGAGAGCTAGTTTGTTGCACAGACTTAAACAAAGTTACTTTATCCCATCTTTGAAGTGTCACCAAAAATGTGTCATCTAGTTATGGCACCTCTTGCCCTGCCCCTCTGTCAGCACCATCATAAACTAAAAGATGGAGTATAAGCATTAGTAGCCCATCCCCCTTATATCAGAATTGTCACTGTTGCTGTCATCTGGTGAAATTCAACAAGCATTGTCTACTTTGTTCAAAGCACTGGGGACAGACGTAAAAATGAAACTGTGATTGCCCCAAAGGCACGTACGATCTCCTGGAATGCTCCTGCGCCAGTTTATATTACTCAATTAGGTTGGCTAGCTTCAGGGGAAAGGAACTGGAAGGGTTACTTTATAGATCAGGAAAAACTTATTCTTGACTGCTACTACTTAAGAGGAAGATATTCCAATCAGCACCTAAGACACGGAGTAGGTTGTCAACAAACGTTTGCTGAATACTCTCTCTGCAACTATAAGGCATTTTCTAAGCAAAGAATGTTGTATCCTTGGTCCTAAATAGAAATATGAAACATACATGTGCTTTACTTCCATGTAAGCCCTATGGCAGCAGAACAGGTATCTATTACCTTGTATCTGACACCATCAGCAGGGTTTTATTGCCTTGGGAGAAATGAGGACTTCAGGAGATTAGAGGATTTTGAGCTAGCTGTGTAATCTTGTGCAAATCACTTACCTGCTACCTGCCTCAGTTTCCTCATTGGTAAAATGGGATAAACAGTACTTACCTCCTAGGGTTGTTATGAGGCTAAAATGAGGTAATATGTGTAAAGTACTTTGCAGACCTTAAAACGTTATATAAATGCTAGCTATTATTATCAATAAAGATATGTCTCCCTACCTCTTATTTGCCATAAAAGGCTTGTTCTTTGGTTGTTTTGTTTTTTAAGGGTACATTTTCTCTTTCTCGGTGCTGTTTCATTTGTTTCAAAGTATATTATTTTTTGATTAGCACTTACTTTTTAAGTGAAACTGATAGACTTCCGTATAAACAGGGGATGATGTCCGCTTCTATGCACATAGCAATCAATCAACAAATATTAATTAAGTGCTTACTGTGCTGGCATCATGCTAAGCATTGCAAATACAAAGACAAAAATGACACAGTTCCCCCACCCTTGAGGAACTTATATTCTAATGGGGGTGACAACTTGAGCATATATTACAGAATATGTAATATGTACATAATAAAGGCATGGTATTTGAAGAGGAGTGGGTCAGGTACTAGCACCTGGGGAAGATGTCATGTAGCCATCATGTAGAAGATGGTACCTGCCTGAATCCTGAAAGAAACCAAAGTTCAGGAGGTACAAAGGTGTGTGTGTGTGTGTGTGTGTGTGTGTGTGTGTGTGTGTGTGTGTGTGTGTGTGTGTAGGAGACCTCTAGACGGTTCTTTCTAGGCACTGATTTCTTTCTTCCTAACCACAGAAATGCAGCACACAAGTCCAAGAACCCACAAAGAAAAGAGGTTGGAGCCTGCTATTGTAAATGGTGGGATGTGATAAGAAGACCGAAACAGAACCTGTGATGTTAAAGCTAAATTTTTTTTAATGGTAAAATGGGATAATTTATGAATGTGGGGGCCACAGATTTAGTCTGGGAAAACCAAAAGTTAAATTTAGCCCCTGAAGGCCCTAAAGATCATGCAATATATCAGTTCAAAGCATGTTGTATGCAATTTTCTAGCCTACCCTTTACATTAGTTGATTCCTTTCAGAATACAATATGTTTTCCCATTTTTAAAACATTTTTTTTACTTGTGAAACATAACTGGTTTCAGAATTTTTGTAGCTACAGGCATTAATGTGACCATTTTCCTTTTTTCCTTCAGGGTAGGAAGTAGGAAGGGATGTTATTTCAGAAACATTCATGGAACATTTGAGCAAGAACAATTCCTATGAATGGCTGCATTTCTAAACCTATTCAGCTTATACCCTCCCATGGGTAACATGAGTAATGGTGGTAAGGCTATACAATGGCAGCCAGTCTTTATGATAATACTAGCTAGTTGTATGCCGCAGATACAAAGAGATTCCTAATGGCACATTTTAGGTTAGTAATTGGGAGGCAAAATAAATACACTTGGTTCATTCTTTCATGCTTTCAGTATATATTTAAATGTACCAGAGAAAATCAGATAGTGAGAATTAATTATTTCACAGGTTTTGCTGTACTATGAAATAGTAGGGGAAAAAAACAACAACTCACAAACTTACTTTTTCTTCTCTGGGGGAAAAACTATTCTACGAATTTAATATGTAGCTCATTTAAGAAAAAAAACTTGCTTAATTTGATCATACTAATGTCTGACTCTTGTAGAAAAGAAAATATGAAATCTACAGATCAAAAACTTCACATCTTCATTTCTCCAGTTTTTAAAAGAGAAAAAAGGCCTATGTTGCTCCAAATTAGCTAACTCTAACAGCCCCACATTCACTGAATTTTGATAACTCAAGTATAAATATTATTCAGAATCATTGTTGAATGGTGTTTGAGTTAACAAATCTCTGTCGGGCTAAAATGTAGTCTGTAAATGTGAATGCAGGAAATTTTCTTCATTTTATTAGATCTTACATCATAGTCCTCCTCTGGTATTTCTGTAGGGCAGGGAAGTGACCCTGGAATCTCAGAAGATTGTCCAAAGCAAAGTACAGGTTTGGCAGGGTCTGAAGACCTGGAAAGGCTTCAAGAACGAGTCCTGCAATGGACTACAAGACTGCTGTCCAAGAGACCAGCCTAATTGAATTTCAAAAGATAGTGTGGCACGGTGGAAAGAGTTCTGGATGTGAAATCAGAGTCTCTGAATTTAGATCTCAGCTCTGCCATTTAACAATGGTGTGAGTTTGTACAAAACACTTACATTTTCTAGGCTTTAGTTTCCTCATTTGTGAAAGAAGAGTCTGACTAGACTAAGGCATCTCTTTATTCCCTTCCCATTCTAAATCCATGAGAATGTCGATGAAGATAAGCTCGTCACAGGACTTGCCATAAAACGATGAGAGGCTTTTATTTTTGTTTTTGGCCACAGCAAATTAGTAGATCATTTGCTAAGTGACAAAAGAGTCAAGACCTGCAGTGGTGGAAAGATTATCCACACTAACAAAGTCACTGATTCTGAACCACAAAAGTATGCTATTCGAAGTTACTTACCTCTGAAATAAGACAAAGCACATAAAGATTTTCCTACTATAAAGACTCTTTAAAAGAATAGCTAGGGAAAATGACATCTAAATTCTGGAAGATTTATCCACTGCTTGAGACAAACCTTATCTCTAAATTCTAGACTTTATGTGTATGTGTATATTCTAGAAAATTAGCATTCAAGGTCACCATGATTCAAGAAGAAATTTTCTGACCTCAAGAAAATACAGACTGCTAGATCACCTTACAGCAGAGATTACCACTATCTATTTCCTTGTTTATTTAAAGGTTTGGTTTTATGCAGAAATGCTGGAAAGGTTAAGAAAATAATATTGGACACTGTCACTATTCTCTGATCACAGTGTTATGTTTTACATCTCTCTAAACTCTAAGGCAATATTGGGCTTATTGCTGTTTCACATGTCTCGTGAAGGAATATGGGATCACCAACAGCTCCCAAACCCAGACAGTCCAACAGCATAGAAATGAGGTGGAAAACTTGGGTGACTCAAAAGATGGTGGTAGCCTCAAAAGAAACGGACAAGTTTGAAGGGCAAGATGGATTGAGAAGGGGCAAAGACAGGTTCAATTTTGGACATGTTGATTTTTAAGACACCCATAGGACAGCATCAAACAATGTAATATGGCTAAGGACTTCTCATATATAAATCAACTGAGCATGTGAGTGAAGAGAAGGGGTTGAATACAAGAGATATTGTAGCGCTGGGAATGAAAAGATTTGATTGGATATCAGGTATTGGGATGAGAAAAAGTGAGAAATCATAGATAATATGGAAACTATACCTTATAGTCATGAGGAAAAGACATCTACTACATAAAACCACAGGTTCTACAAGCAGTACTTAAATCAAAACAACCTATAAATTCAATGTGCATTCATTTACAAGACAAGGAAGCACACCCTGGACAGATGACTAGCTGTAATTAAGGCCATTAAGTATTCATTAAAGTGAGAAACTATTGAATTCACAGAATCCAAAATTGGAAGGCTCCTCAGAGGTCATCTTGTATTCTAGTCCAATCCAAATCTAAACAGGAGTCCCCTTTATATTTCCTAAAACAAAAGACTTCTCACTCTCTCCATTTTACAAAATAACAAAATCATAGAGAGAATCAAAGAAAGTTCAAACTAAAATAATAACAAACAAAACAAAATAAAAAATTTTAGAGAGCACATAGTCCCCATTTGACAGACAGGGAAACTGAGACTCAAACAGGTTTAGTAATTTGCCCAAGGTCATACAGGTAAAAAGTTGAAAAGTCAGAACTAGAACCTAGATTTCCTTATGACCAACACAATGAACTTTCTACAGTATTTCCTTTGCATGGGGAATCCCCCATGCCTAGAATGCTCTCCTTCCTCTCTGCCTCTAAGAATCTCCTGCTAACTTCAAGGTTCAGATCAATTATCATTAATTGATCCTTTCCTGGTCCCTCTAGCTGTTAGAGGTGCCCCCTCTGAGGTTACCAACCCATTTACCCTGTGTGTGTAGCATTTACCTATTTATTTTCATCTTGTCTCCTCAGTGAATGTGAATTTCTGGAAGGAAAGGGTCTATTACATTTTTACATTCCCAACACCTACCATCAGACCTGCTGCATGTTAAGAACTTAATAAATGCTTGTTGACTGACTGGCTGACATATACTCAATAAAGAAACCAGGATCAGAACTTGGGCCTTTTGACTCCTGGTTAAGATTTTCTGGACCTCCCCCTGCCTTTCCACTGAACCCCACTAAAAGGTGAAATAGGGGGAAACTCTCTGGGGTTTGGACAGGTTTGAAACCTCGCTATTATGTCCCCTAGGTTTAGAACCTCCATATTACCCATGACTTCTCACTTTCTCTCATTCCAATATCCAATCAAATGCTAAATCTTTTCATTTCTCCCTCTACAATATATCTTATATTCAACCTTATCTCACAGGGACTCATCAACTCCCACTTAGATTATTGCAACTAGTCTCCTAATTGGTCTCTGCCTCAAATCTCTTTCTAGGCAAATCCATATTCTACATTGATATCAATGTGATTTTCCTTAATTACAATTGTAATCATATCACATTCCTATTCAACAGACTCCAGTGACTGTCCTTTACATCTAGGACAAAATAATCTCACCTGTTTAGCTTTAAAAGACTATCACAACCTATCATTCTACCCTCATTAGACATTAACTCTCTCTCGAACTCTGAGATTCAGCCAAGCTAGTGTTCTCTCTTTTTCTTACACACAACATTCCATTTCCAGGTTTCAAGCCTTTGTCCTGTCCACCACTCATGCCTGGCATGAATTTCTTTCTTATCTCCATGCCAGAATCCTTCTCTTCCTACAAAACACATCTCAAGCACCACCTTCTACATGAAACCATTCCTGAGACCTACAACTGCCAGTGCCCTTCCTCCCAAATTCCCTTGTATTTACTTATATTTCTTCTCATCATATTTCTTCTGCATATATTTTTGTACTTGTCTTCCTCAATAAAATATAAGTTCCTTACAATCAGAATTACTTCATTCTTTGCATTTGGATCCCTCGTGCCTACCACAGTTCCTGGCACACAGTAGTCATTTTCAAAATACTAATGGAAAACTTGGTCCCAAAGATGAGTTATGCAAAGACACCTCCCCTCATTCCTTTGCATAGGTGGGAGATCCACAGGTATGAAACATTATATAAAATGTCAGATTTTTTTTTAATGCAGTGATTGAGCTATTTTTTTCTCTTTTTAAAAAAATCTTTGTTCTAAGAGATGGTTCTCTAGGAGGGGTAGAAGGAGGGATAAAGGGGGTAATCAGGCAAAGTAAAAATATATCGATTAAAGCTTATTTAAAAGCTGATTGAGTTTTCTCTACAAGGTGCCTTTTCCCAAGTTGTCTCCTAGTTTCAGGGTTACCGGCCAGTGAATTAGGGAACGTATAATATCATCCCTGATGGTAAACACTACACACACACACACACACACACACACTCTCTCTCTCTCTCTCTCTCTCTCTCTCTCTCTCTCTGCCCCTCACCCCTTGGGTGAAAGCATCTCCCTACTCACTGCTTTGAAACTTTCCCGTTCCCACCTTCCATCAAAACACTGTCTGATTTGTGTTCTCTCAGGGCCTCGTACTCTCAAAGTGACTTCAGACTTCCCATACCACACACCCTCCAATGGCAATCAGTGCTTTGCCACTTGTCACCTTTGCTCATGCACCCTCACTCTGACCAACAGCTCCGCCCATTGATAGCCTCCCAATCTTTCAAGGCCTGGCTCAAATGCAATCCTTCTTGAAGTCTTCCCAGATGTCCTCAGCTAGAAGTGATCTCTCCTTCTTATAAACTCACCTACTGTTTCTTAGGCACTTGCGATACAGTTATTCCTTCCACATCGCAACTTTCCCCATCATGGTTTTAATATATCATGGGTCAACATAAGAATTTAAATGGGAATTTTGGGGGAGTTTTGTGAAAGATACAGATGACATGAGATGGCCAACAGATGACACAGAGATTATGACCAAATACTTTAAAAATTCAGACTTCTTTGGTACAAAGGGAGGGTCAATAAACTTTACCAGGATTTTCCAGATAGTGAGAGTGCTGTGCCCCTAATTCATGTATGTTAACTTCCTTAGAAAACTTTAAGTTCAAAGAACCAATTAACAAGTATGCATTAAATACCTGCTCTATGCCAGGTGCTAAGCTTCAGGAATACAAATCCCAATGTGAAACATTCTCTGTTTAAGGAATATATAATTTAACTATGGGAGGTTACATGTACACATATAAGCGTAAATAAAATATGTACCAAAAAAAAAGAAACAAGACAATCTTGGGGGAAGGGACTAACAGATGGGGGGAATTGAGAAAAGCTTCTTGTAGAAGATGATATTTGAACTGAGCTCTAAAAGAAACTAGAGATTCTAAAGCAGGAGGCCTTAATGTCTCAAGTCAATATGTATTTACTTGATATTATTCCTATATGTATTTATCCATGAATATGTATCTCCCTAAAATGTGAGCTCTTTGTAGGCAGAGACTGTCTCACTTTAGTATTTATATCTCAAACTTGATGACTATTTCTCCCCAAGTGCTTAGCACAGGGCCCTGCACATAGTAGACCCTAATAGATTATTAATGAATGAAAGAATGAAGACAACTAGCTCATGAAAGAAAGATGGCTGCACTAATACATTAATGATACTGATGAGTTCACGGGAGAGGCTAACTCTTCCTCCATCTCTCCCAGGACAGATACAGACGTATTAATGATGACTATAACCCAAAGGAATGATCTTTGTTTAAAATGGACTTGTTTATTTACTTTTAGTTTACAAAATTCAGTTCCACAGTCTCTTGAGTTTCAAATTTTCTCCCCTCCCTGCACCCCTCCCCATGGGGGCATACAATCATGTATAGGATCTGCAAATACTTTCACACTGTACAATACTCTGGTTGTACAGAAGGGTTGTAACCAATAGAGTGAACAATGGGAAAGAGGAAACAAAACCAAACATGGAAAAGAACGAGAGCATCTATTTCTTCGGTCTCCATTCAAACTCTGGTCTTTCTAGATCTTTCACTGAGTGTAGACATCTCCTTCCATTCTCTCCATTGTAGAGCTGTCTTTTAACTGTGTGTTGCTGAGAAGAGTCCAGTCTATCAAGGTGGGTCATCATATATATGATGTGTCTGTGACTGTGTACAAATTTTTCCTGGTTCTGCTCTTCTCTCTTAGCATCAATTTGCATAAGCTTCTCCAGGTAATTATGAAGTCCATCTCAAAGGAGTGATTTAATGACTGAAAATTTAGGTCTACATAAGAATGGATTTTGATGCAGCTAGGCTAGTGGGGAATGGAATTTGGGGGGATTTAGGACCTTATGACACTTTTTCAAATTATAGCAGGCATGTAGCCATTTACTTGATTGTTGTCATTTTCAAAACACAAGCCTACAAAACACCTTCACAACAGTCCTATGAAGTAGTGTATTACTGCCATTTGGCAGATGAGGAAAATGAGACTCAAATTAATGAACAACACTGTCCAAGATTATACAACCTGTAAATACTGGGGCTGGCATACGATTAAGGTGCTCTGACTGCAAGACTGGTACTATCCAGTTTCCGTACTTTACTAGTTCACTTTGCCATTTATCCACAGGTCCTGTCTACTTTCAAGCTATGAAGGTATTTGTAACTTTCTAACCAGAAGTTTACAGAAGCCCAGATTAGGGGAGAAGAGTTTTCTCTGATTTGGGTTTATAGAGGCATTGTTAAAATTGAAAGAGATGTTGAATCTAGTCCAATTTAAAACAGGAGAAATGCAGACGTAGAACACAAGAAAGGGGAAAGGGGCAGTGTTGCCTAGTGGAAAAAGCATTGAGGATTCAGACCTAGGTCAGGATTCTGGGTCTGCCACTTAGTTGCTAGACAACTTTGTCTAAGTCATGGCTACCATCTGTAACTGAAGGTGTAGTACTGAATGGTTCTTTCATTTCTGCCATCTTTAAAGCCTACATATAACTTCACTACGGTTCACCATATATGCATTCTAATTTAAATGCATAGGATTTTAGAATCTAAAATGTAAAGGGACCCATAAATAATAATTGTTCACATTTAATATAACACTTGAATGTTTGTAAAACATTTTATAATATTACCTCATTTTATCCTTACAATATCCCTGGGAGACTGGTACTAATATGACTTTCATTTCATAGATGAAAGAATTGAGGCAGATAGTTAGGTGACTTGCCCAAGGTCACATAACTAGTACTTCAGGTTAGTTTTGAACTCAGGCCTTCCTGCCTTTAGGCCTAGTACTCTATCCACCATGTCACCTAGCCTCTAAAGACATCTCCTCAAGCTTCATTTTACAGCTGAAGAGATTGAGACCCACAGAGATGAAGCAACCGGCTCAAACTAGTAAAAGACCTAGAATTTTAACTGAAATTTTTACTCCAAATTCATGTTCTCTCCATAATAAGAGGTAGTATTTATATAGTGTCTTAAAGTTTGCATACACGTTTGAATTAAAGTTTATGAGTATTATCTCACTTGATTCTTACAACAACCCTGAAAGCAGGAACTTTTATGAGCCCCATTTAACAGATGAGAGAAAACTAAAACTGAAGCTTAAATGACTTGCCCATGGTCACACAACTAGTAACCATCTAAGGCAGTATCTGAACTCAGGTCTTCCTGACTTCCCATCTCTCCTCTGCATCACTTTGTCAGTATAGACAGGTACAGAATCCATTTTTTTTTTCATTCTGTTTCATTACCACCAAAACCCTCAATCATCTTCTTGAGCCACAAAGTCTGAGCATGACTCTATGACAGAGCAGGAAATGGACTAGAGCCTTAATCTATATGCTTAAAGTTAATTCATTTCATCAACATCCAAATCAAATGAATTCTTGAAGCTAAAACAGAAGTATAACCTCTAATGTTTTAGCAGACTATTGTTTTACTGAGGAGCTTAGTATAAAGGAGCTATATCGATCCCCCAAATGAAGAAATGCAAATCAAATTCTCCACATCACTTATTTTAAAATCAAAGTTTACCTGTGTGAATGAGTGCATCTCTGTGTGCGTGTATATGTGTGTGTGTGTATGTATGTGTGTGTATATATATATACTGTCTACAGAAAGTAATATAAATTTATTCTTTTCTCTTTTTTTCTGTGGAGAATTTTGCTCCTGCAATTTTGTGCTCCCGTGTCTGAAGTTTTGTCTCAAAAATTGCTCCTAAAAACAATGTTGTGGGGGCAGCTAGGTGGCACAATGAATAGAGCACCCAATCTTGGAGTCAGGAGGACCTGAGTTCAAATCCAACCTCAGACACTTAATACAAAAACTAACCCTGTGACCTTGGGCAAGTCACTTAACCCTAATTTTCCTCAAAAAAAGGCAAAAAAATCCCAATGTTGTGTTTTGTTTTTTTAACCTAGCAAAAGACACCAAAAAAAATTCTCAATTAAGTGAATCCTTGAAGTAAAAGTTTTTCTTTCCCATATGTCACAAAGTGAACATATTGAATTCCAAGGTTAAAGCAATGGGCTAGGGAACCTGAGTTTCAGTTACCAACCTACTATGGATGACAGAGTAAAGTAATGGGGTAAACTTTAAACTGGGAGTCAAGAAGGTCTGGATTCAAATCCTGCCTTAGACTCTTTCTAACTTCGTGACCCTGGGTGAATTACTTAATCTCTCTGTGATCTCAGTTTCCTCATCTGTAAAATGAAGTGGTTGGACTTGATGGCTTTTGAAGGTCCTTCCAAGCTCTACATCTGATTGACAAGGGAGCAGTACACCTGGAACCAGGAAGACCTGAATTCAAATCAAACCTTAGATGCCTATTAATTATGAGACCCTTAGTAAATCACATGACTGCCCTGAGCCTCAGTTTCCTCATCTTAAAAATGAAAATAATAATAGCATCTACTTCCCAGGGTTGTCGTGAGGATCAAATGAAGTGCAAAGTGATTTGCAAATCCTAAAATACTTATAAAACCTAGCAATTATACTTGTTGTTACCTCAGGATTCCTAAAGTCTTAAGACTATTGAAGGCCCCAGTGACTACTCAGTAAAAAAATGGAAACCAAATGCTATCTAATTGCTAGGGTTTAATACAAAATGCTAAATATTCTCCAAAACAAACAAATGACTATTAAAGCACCAGTTTCTGTATTCAAACTATGATTTCAACGTATAAAATTCCCTTTGAAGAAAGTCCCTCTACCAATGTTGTTGTTCAGCTATGTCTGATTCTTCTTGACCCCATTTGTGGTTTTCTTGGCAAAGATACTGGAGTGGTTTGCCATTTGCTTCTTCAGCTCCTTTTACAGACTGAGGAAATCAAGGCAAACAGGGCTAAATGACCCGCTGGGGATCACAGAGCTAGGAAGTGTCTAAGTCTGGATTTGAACTCAGGATGAGGAGACTTCCTGACTCGGGCCCAGAAGTCTATCCACTGCCCTTCTCTCTGCCAATGCAGACCAGCAACTGCTTTTTAACTTAAAATCTTCAAGTTGCATGGGACACCATTGGGAGCTTAAGTGACTTGCTCTGGTTACCCAGCCTATATGTATGATTAACAGAAAAATTCAGGCCTCCTGACCCTGAAGTTAGTTCTCTGTCTGCTACCTGAGGCTGCCTCTTAAAAGCTATAATTTCTTTGTTCAGTTACCATAGCCAGTTCCTCCTAAGAGACTCTCTAACCCAGTAAAGCCCAATACAGAGCTGTCTCTCCTTTGTTTCCTGTGGCCAGAAGGGGCAATATTGTCCATGAGAGAGTAGCAGATAACTGAAAAGTTTGATTAATTGACAGTCAGTTTAGCCTGTGCCCCCTGGGGCTTTCTGAAGACACCAGGCATTAGGATTTCCCCACTCTCGGGAAAGGGCTTAATGCATGTTATCTCCCAGAAATCCCAGTGGAAGCTGGGACCTCCAAGATTTCAATTAAGAGAACTAAAAGTGGAGGGCAAATAACTGATTAGTTAAAAATGTGGTAAACAAGTAATTGGTTTTGTTTTTGGTTTTTTTTGGAGGGGTGGACTATTGCATAGCAAAGCTGAATTATAGCTCTCTCCAACCTAAACAATTACAAGCAATGGAAGAAAGATACTGCATTAAAATGAAAAACAAAACAAAAAAAGGTGGTGGGGTACCATAGGGGGCCTGATAGCTACATTACTGGGTTAATTGCAAATAAATAACCTGAATTCTTTTTTTTTTTTTTTTTTACTGTGTTCTGTTTTAAACATCGTTACCAAAAATGCCTAAATAGATATCTGGAGGAAAATAGGTGACTGACTGGAAAGGGGTTAGTGAGAGCCAGGAATCTAGGATATGTGGGAGAAAACAGAGAGAAGGAAAAGTGGAAGAAAAAAAACCAGGAGGGAAAATATTGAAACAAGGTTTGGTTTAGGATAAAGCAACAGGCTGAGCAGTGTAAAGGAATACATGGGAGGAGTAAGCAAAAAAGATGAAAGGGACTGAGGGGAGGGGGTCATTTTTGAGAAGAGGTAATTGGAGTGGAGGTGGAAGCCCAAAAACCAGGGTGTATGAAGCAGGACCAAAGAATAGTTAATAAATTGTAGGCAGGAAGAAGTATGTCAAAGGCAGTAAATAGGAAATATAATTGAAAATGGAAACACTTTTTAAGAGAGGGACAGTTACAGAAAGATGTAAGATGAACAAGTACTAAGACTGATAAGGGTGGCCATAGGGGAGACAACACTATTCATGGGAGGGAAGGGGAGAGAAGGAAGATAGAACAGAGAAGGGAACAGCCCAGCACACTTAGGGGGTACTTAATTAAAAGGGAGGAGGGTGGAGCATAATGTAATGGGAATGTCTGAAAGACAGCAATGGAGACAGCAGAGGGGAACTGACTATAGGATGGAAGAGCAATAGGGACGGATTTTGTATTTGGAATAAAAGGGATAAAACCAGAATTGGGTGAAGTGTCAAGGAAGTAGAAGAGAAAATAGTGAGAAGAGTATAGGACAAGGGTGTGAATGTGAGCAAACCAAGTAGTGGAAGACTTATAAGTTCATGAAAAAAACAGAAAATAAATTCAAAATTTTATCATCATCACCCTTGCTGGAAGTGCAGCATAGTAGACAGAAAGCTCTGAAGTCAGGGTGACCTGTGTTCCAGACCTGTTTCTCACTCATAGTGATTGTGTGACCTTGGGCCAGTTATTTAACTTATCAATATCTTCAGCAAATTCTAATACTAGAAGTCACAAAGCAATTGCCCATCTACACTGGGAGAAGGAGTCCCTTATCAGGAGCTTCATTTCAGGATGAAATTACAGGTACTATTTTTTAATAATCATATTACTGAAATACTAAACAGTCAGTGATTTCATCAAAGTACTCTCTTCCACCAAATCAGATGCAACCCAGGGAAGGAGTTGCTTAAAGCATCTTGTAACCTTAGAAAGTCACTTAATCTTATTGGGCCTCAATTTCCCCATCTATAAAATGAGGGGATTGGATTAGATGACCTCTGAGATTTCCTCAAGCTCCGGAGACCTCTGATTTTATAATTTCAAGTTCACACACAACTAGAAAGCTTGAGAGGCAGGTTTTGAACTCAAGTCTTCCTGACTCCAAACTCATTATTATTGTGTTAAAAACTAACCCCAACCGGCAAGGTTTTTATTTTGTTTTTGTTCTGGGCACAGTCCCAGGAGATTTAACTTTGCACAGTCAAGTGGCTGCTCAGTCAGCAGATCACCTGAGGTCCCCCTGACCTTGGCGGCAATGTTAAGCTTGCTATTTTCCTTTGGGTTATATAGCAATCTTCTCATCTCACACAGAAAAACTGGACTAACTCCACCAGTTTAGTTTCTTCGGATATCAGGAAGAGTATGTCCCGCTGTCCCCTTACTTTCTTCTGAAATTGGAACCTTACGAGAGTCTGGAGAAGAGGGGGAGGGGACACTGCCAAGCTCTCCCACGTCCTACCCAGTATCTCAGGGTAGTGACACCGCATCGGGGGAGGCTTGTCTGACCTCAGTTATTCAGCAAGTGGCCTGCCTCTGTTCCTAGTTGCCCACCACCGAGAAGGCAAAGTGGAGAAAAGCAGACACAAGTAATGTAAAGCCGGAGAGAATCTCACCCCCACAGCCCCAGGCAGCACCCCAAGCTGGAGGAAGTTTCTGGGTGGCCGGACACTTGAACTGGAGGGTGAAGTTTTATCACAATAGCTGGAGGGTGAAGTTTTATCACAATCGCTAAGCAATCAACAACATCCTAGAGCTAGCAGATGCTTCACAAAGCGTCAAACAAATTTAGTCCCGGCTTTGACCAGACTTTTCTAGGGGCGAGCGGGAAAAGGCGAGAAGCAAAAGTAGCACACAGGCGCTTTATCCAGAAAAGCGCCTGCCGAACAAACAGGTGGTCAGAAGGACCGGACAGCATCTTAGAAGCAGCCAGAGGGGTGGAGCACCTCCATTATCTTTCGATCTAAACCGTCGTAATTCTCCTAGGTCACTCAGCTCTTCCAATCAGAGTCCATATTTTATTGAGCCCAAGTGAAAGTGGATGAATGGGTAAATGAAGACATGCACCAAGGTTTCAATTATAGCCACACAGACACAGCCTGGTTATGTCAGTTCACTGGAAAGGACAGGAACGAACGGGGATGAATTATTCATTCTTAGTTCAACCTTACCTCTTCGCAGAGCCGCCAAAGAAACTTCCACCAGCACACACAAACCGGAGGGCGATCTTAGCGTTTAGATTCGGTGGCAGTTTCTAAAAGGCAGAAAATCTCCAGAGCGGTTCCATGCCAGCCGAATGCACGCCCGGGAGCAGCCGTGGCTACTTTCCCCTCCCGAGCCAGAAACGAGGACTATCGTTCAGGGTTTCCCAAGCAATGCTGCAAGCTGAATGCTCGGCGGCCTACCGGGCCCGGGCGCCATCGCACCAATCAGGGGCCTCAGAGCCTCCCACCGCCGGCCAGGGGGCGGGGCGGCTGCCTAAGAAAGAGCCAGGCCAAGCCGGAGGGAGAAGAAACTAGCAGCCTTCAGATTTGGTGGCCCCCGCGCTCCCCGCGGCGCATCCAGCCGGCCGCAGGGAGGAGAAAAGGAGCCAGCCTCCCGGGTTGACATAGTAACCGCCCCTAACTTTTCACCCGAGCAACTCTTCAGAAAGGGGATTGCGGGGGGAGTTCACTCCAGGCCAACGCAGCATAGCCAGGCTTTCGTTTGGCTTGCCTGTTTGGCAGCTGGGGAAAAGGAAAGGGTGGGTAGGTTTAAATCTACTGATTTTCCCAAAGGCCAAGGACCGAGTCTTGTTTGGAGTATTTCTCTGATCCAAAGTTAAAGGGCTCCTGAGTTTTCTCTGATCGACAATGGAAAAAAATATCATGTGTACATGCACACGTATATATACACAGAGATACATATACATATTATAACACACAAATTCAAATGTGTATATGCATAGGCACATGCATATATATACACATATTTATAGAATATATATTTAAAGAATACATTCATGTATATGAATGTAGCGTATATGGATGCTCCTTGTGTCTATTCATATGTATATACAAATAAATGTATGTGTACAAATATATAGATAAATATATAATCATCTTTTTATATCTTTCTATATCTATAGAGATAAAGATAGAGATAGAGCCGAAGTCCAAAGTGAGAAATCTAGATAGGCCAAGCAAAATGGTCTCTACAGGATATCTCTTATCATTCTCAATATAATCAGCAAACTTTTATTACCTACTAAAGACCAGGTGCTGTGCCAGGCACTGGGGATATATGAAGACAGAGGAGGAGAGGGGGTATGGGGGAGAAGAAGAAAAAGAGGAAGAAGATCACCTTACCCTCAAAGAGGTTCATTAAATGGAAGAAAACAGTATTTATAGAAGTTTATACAAAATATATACATGGTATATTTTGGGGAGAAAAGACAACAGTGTCGGAGGAATTCGGAAGGAATAATGTAGAAGGTGTCTGAAAGGTCTAAAATAAATATTACATATATTCATACACATATGTATGAAGCATGTGGAGATTATTCTAAATTATCTAAAAAGTTTAACATGAATAATAAAAATCAAGGAAATAATGTACAGATCATGTCTTCAAATATGTAGTTTTGCACGTATTTTGAACTTTAAAAAATTTTTCTACATGACAATCTACTGAGTTTTAAACAATCACTGAAATCTTAATTGCTTGTGATTGTAACAATTCTTTAGAATCTTTATTGATTTGCTAAATGTTTTTTTTATTTATTTAAAAATTCAGATTCATTTCTTTCCAGGGCTGGTCTATCTGCCTTAAAGACTTGGGAGCCGTGATCAATTCCTATAGTAGAGAGTAAACTCCAGAGAACTGACCTCCTATCCCATTTGGCTTTTTTTCTTTCCCAGTGCCTACCACAGTGCACTGTGGACATATTATTGGAGGAAATTAATCTTATTAATCTTGACATTTTTCACTATAAACAAAACCAGAAGACAAAACTAATTTATAATTTCATGGAAGAATGGCTCACAGGCCAATAAAGGAGTTGTATCCAACGGGCAAGGGAGAGGCATCTGGAGTTTGTAAGTAAGCTGCATGTTAGAGACATGTGAACATGCATGCTGCAAACAAGGAATTTCACATAAGTTCATCAGAGAACTGTGTGAGAGGCATAGTCATAGATAAGAATGAGGGACAGCTAAGGGGCAGCCCACGTGCTCCATGAAATGTAAAGAGAATTTGAGAAAGGCTCCCAGGAGACTGAATGAACTTCCAGTGACAGACTTGTGGGAGGAATGGATGAAATTCACACAGCAGAGACAGTGACACTGGACAAGGCACTTCATCTCTGTAAGTCTTGGCTTCCTTATCTGTAAAACGACAACCTTTAAGGTCCTTTCTAGGTCTGTCTTTGATCTACTGATGATTTACAAATTGGTATTATTAGGAAAGACCACCACATAACACAAGACCGTTGGAGTGTTGGTGCTGGATAATAGGAATACCTAACATTGCCCCTTAATGGCTTTGCGGCTGCTTACTTGTACAGCAGTAGGATTATTGGAGTAAGAGTCGAGATAGTTCAATTATAGTCTATGTTTAACTATCATTCAGCTGTGTCACCTTAAATAACTTACCTTGAATATCAATACTTCATTATAAAACAAAAGAAGATGACTAAATGACCTCTAGGATCCTTTCCATGTCTAATATTCTCTGGTGATTATTTCTGGGTGTGATTTGAAGTACTGCTCTTGAATAACAACAACAAAATCTCAAACACCTATAACTAAAAGAAACTGACTTTTCTCTTCTTCACTGACCCATTAGTTTGTCAACCAGGACTCAAAGAAACTGTTAGAACTCAGAGAGACCTTAAAAATCTTTTAATCCAGGAGTTCATAACGTTTATGCCATCATGCTTCCCATTGGTGGAATCTATTGATTCTCTTCCTAGGATAAGGTTTTAAAATATAAATAATAAAACAAAATGCAGGAAATTATAGTTTTCAGTCTGAGGTTAGTGAAAATAAGGAGATATGTGTATAGTGTGTGTGTGTATGTATGTGTGTGTGTATTTTTCCATCCAAGTTCATAGACTCCCTGAAATCTAACTTTCGGGGGTCTAAAAACCAATCTAAAACAACTGGTTAATCTCACAGATAAAGAAACAAACTTCTAACAAACTTAACACCTGCAATGTTGCCCCCACAGTTCGAAATAATACAATGCAATTCAATACAGATAACATTTATGAAGCACTTATTGTGCTGAGAGTGCCGAACTAAACGTTAGAGAGGGTACAAAGCTTAAGAGAGTTCTTGCCCTCTATGAGTTTAGTAGGGAAACAACAGAGATAGCTACAATAGAGAGAATACATACATGCCTTACCGAGGTAAAACAAAGTTACAGGAGGGCTTAAATGAAGAGATAGTTTCTAACCATTAGCACCCCAGGAAGGCTTCGTGGGTGTCTTAAATAAGATTTTAAGGCTATATTTAAAATTAGGCAAGGAGAGGGAGGTAAGGCATTTCAGAAATAAGAAATGGCCTCAACAAGGGGATGGAGGTGTAAGAATGCAGACATGCATTGTGTTTGGAAAGATTTGGAGGAGGGAGGAGGCAAAAAAAAAGTTCAGTTTGATGAGAGAATACATTTGTTAATAAGCCATAACTCTGGAAAAGTAGGGTGATATCAGATTTTAGAAAGTCTTGAATGCCAAGCAAAGATGTTTGAATTTATTATATTAGATTGTTATATAAAAATATTAAATAGACATACCTAATAGACTTATTTATAAGATTATTATATTAGATTGTTTACTATCTCAGGGAGGGGGAAGGGAGTGAGGGAGAGTTAGAATTAGGAACTCAAAACTTTTTTTAAAATGTTAAAATTGCTTTAACATGTAATTGGGGGAGAATAAAATATCATTTAAAAAAGATTGTCCAAAGAGCACAAATGAGCTACACAACACATTATGAATGCGGAATTAAGTAGGAGAAATGATACAAAGGATGCTATCAGAGAATTGTATGACTGAGAATAAGATCAACTGGTTATATAGTGAGAGCAAGGGATAACTGACAAACCAAACTGTATGTTCCAATGGTATCTGGGTTCAATGTTGAGATCATAAGGAAGGCCCCCAACATACTGGGTGGATTTATGGAAAGTTATGAACAAAAGTAGCACAGTATGAGCAGACAAGGGTGAGCTGCAACCTATACAATGGGGGGGGGGGAGTACCCACATTGATAAGCTCACTGATCCATTGGAATACTAGAGTACTGAATAGAATTTGGTGTGCTGGTGGGATATTTGTACTCTCTGGACATCAAAAGGGAATTTGGGACTAGTTATGAATTTAGAAGTCACTTGCATGGAGGTAACTTTTTTATATTGATTTGTTTATTTACTTTTCATTTACAACATTCAGTTTCACAGTATCTTGAGTTTCAAATTTTCTCCCCCTCCCTCTCCTCATCCTCCCCATAATGGTAGCGTGCACCCAAATATAGGATCTACAAATATCTTCACATTATTCATTAGTCAGGTTGTAAAGAAGGATTATATCTGATGGAGTGATCAGTGGGAAAGAGGAAACAAAACAAAACAAAACAAGAAAAAGAAACAGAGATAGTGGTTTGTTTCAATCTGCATTCAAACACCACATTTTTTTTCTCTAGATGTAGAGATCTCTTTTGATTATGAGTCTTTTGGAGTTGTCTTATAACCTTACATTACTGAGAGGAGCCCAGTCTATCAAAGTCACACATAAGTTGTGTCTGTGATTGTGTACAGATTTCTCCTGGTTCTGCTCTTCTTGCTCAGCATCAGTTTGTATAAGTCTCTCCAGGTTATTATCAAGTCTGTCTGTTCATCATTTCTTATAGCATAGATGTAACTTTTGAAGCATACAATTTTAGTACAATAAATAGAAATGAAATTTCTTCTTTAAATGGATAAACTTACTTTGATATTATTCTCCCTAAGTGGGCAAGTAATGGCAAGTTCAAATACTCTGAGGCCATAGATATTCTATAAATCAGTTACTCCAGTAGGACTGGATCCATAAGAGATCAGAGTTAAAATAGTATCCGCATACATCATAAGTTCAAATCCTGCCTCAAAAACTTACTGTGTGATAAATTCAATTAAATATAATATGTATTTAATAAATGCCTACTGTGTACAACACAAAAAGTAAAATTTTGTGCTATAACCATCTAGGTAACAATTTTTTTCCTATTATTTTCTATACCTATTAAATCACTCAGTGGGTCACTGGACACTTCTTAAGGGAAACAGCAGTGAATAAGGAATTGTCTCTGCCCTTACAGAGTGACACAAAGGGAGATAGTATAGCGATAAATGTAATTAAATTCAATTAGAAGGGAAAAAGTACATAGTTCAAAGGCAAGAGAGATGACATGAAAGTAGGGGGAGACACAAGAAAAGTTCGTGGGAGTAGTTGTGTTTGAGTTTGTGAATTGCAAAATATGTGGGAATTTTCTTTTTAATTTATTATTTATTTATTTTAAACTTAAAAAAATTTTTTTTGAGTTCCAAATTCTCTCTTTCCCATCAACCGTTTGCCCATGCATTGAAAAGGCAAAGCAACATGGTATCATGTAAAATGATTTTCATATTATCCATATTTTTTAAAAAAGCAGAAAATTAAAGTGAAAAAGCACATACTTTACACTCAGATTTCATCAGTTCTCTCTCCAGAGGTAGATAGCATTTTTCATTTTCGGAATTGCCTTGGATCATTATCTTGATCATAGTAGTCAAATCTTTCACAGTGGAAAGAAAGAAAGAAAGAAAGAAAGAAAGAAAGAAAGAAAGAAAGAAAGAAAGAAAGGGAGAAGCACAGAAACAAAGAAAAAGGGGAAAAAAAATGAGAGGCTGAGCTCAGGTGACTGCCAGAG
>CM053596.1:146906677-146923751 GCA_028646575.1 Pseudocheirus occidentalis
AGTATGAGGATAGGAGAAGGGAATACAAATGTATGTATATATACGTATACATACACATATGTCTATATAGGAGGGTATATATATGCGTATGAATACATATCCGAGTATGTGTATATATGTGTACATAGAGGGCACAGGATCAATTGAATAGGAAGGGATGATACTTTAAAAGGTAAAATTCTGAGGTAGGAGAAGATTAGAATGAGAAGAGACAGGGAGAGACAGAATGGGGTTAATCATCTCATACAGAAGAGGCTAGGGATAATTGTTACAATGGAGGGGAAGAACAGGAAGGCAAAAGGGAATGGGTCAACCTTATTCTCATTGAATTTGGCTTAGGGAAGGAATGACATAAACTCTAAACTGGGTATCTTGCCACACAGGAGAGTAGGGGGAATGGGGATGAGAAGTGGGATGACAGAGGGGAAGACAGGTTGGGGGAAAGGGTTGCAGGAAATACACACTTCTATAAAGGGACAGGGACAGGGTAGAGAAGAGAACAAGGTGGGGGGGTGGATAACAGAATAGGAAGGAGGGACATATAATCAGTCTCTCACAATATGTCCACTGTGGAGATGTTCTGCGTAATTATACATGTACAGCCCATACTGAATTGCTTGTCCTACTAGTGGGGGTATGTGATGAGGAAAGAAGGGAAAGAAACTGGAATTTAAAGTTCTATATAATCAAATGTTAAAAAAAATGTATAAATATATATTATTATTATTAACTACATGCAACTGGGAATTAAGATATACAGGCACTGGGATAGGGAGACCTATTCTGCCCTACCAGAAAGTTAGAGGGGTGATGGGGGAGGACATAGGAGAGAACAGATTCGGGGAGGGGCTTTACAGTGGGATCACTGTTTTGGGGTGGTGGGTAGAGGAAAGATGGGGAAAAAATTTGTAACTCAAAATCTTGTGGAAATGAGTGATGTAAACAAGAAAATAAATAAATTAATTTAAAAAATAAATAAAAGAAGCAAGATTGGAACCCAGATCTTCCTGCCTGTATGTAAGCCCCCTACTTCTCACAGAAGAGAAGAAAAAAAAAAGCAAAGAAAAAAGTAAAATTTTCTATTTTTTCCAGTCTTTCCTTGCTTAGCCCTGGTAAAGACTTGATAAGAAGTCACCAAACTAGTTGTGTGACCTTGGGCAAGTCACTTAACCCCAACTGCCTCAACTTCCCCTGTCAAAAAAAAAGGTCACCAGCATCCACTAAGGGAAATGCTGTAAACAGTGGTCTCTATTTTGATGAAACAGAATGAAGGATTCCCATCCCCCCACCCAACTCCTACCCTTTTTTAAAAAACATATCTGCCCAGTTCTTTTTGTTTTTCTTTGGTGAGTAGGGAGAGAAGTAATATTATTTGTATAGGGAACTCCCTCTACCAAAGCAAATTTTCAATTGTTTTGTAATTTAATTTGGGGTCTGTAGCTAGATTTCAGGATGTCTGTGAACTTTATTTTCAGTAACCTTTGGTTTCCTTTGCAATCCTATGTACTTCATTTTATGAATTGACAAACATTATTCTAAGAAAGGATCCGTATCTTTCACCAGACTGCCCAAAGGGTCCATGACACATAAAAAATGGTTAAGAACTCCTCTCTTGGAAAATTGTCTGGGACATTGAGGAGGTCAGTGTTATGTCCACATAGCCAGTATTTGTCAGAGACAGACTTGAACCTCAATCATCCCAATTACAAGACTGATCCTCTACTCACTACTCCATTTTTTTGCAATCAGTTTTATATAATTATAAACTTCCTTGAATTCATGCTTCTTACCTTAAAAGGGCTTAAAAATATTCTTGTAGTCTGAATAAACCATGTCAATTGCCATTATTAATAAGTCACTCATATGACAGGCTGAATTTTTTTTCAGTTTGAATTTTTATAAACTATTGCCATAAATGGGTTCTAATAATACCTTTCATTGGCGAAATGGTAATAGTGCTGAAAAGTTTTTCAAAGTGCTTTCATTATCTCATTTAAGGTTCTCAAAAGTTTTTTTGAGGTTAGCAAGGCTAATTACTCCAAGTTACAAATGAGAACACTGAGGTTAAAGAGGCTTGTAACTTGCCCAAAATTACACAGCTAGTGAGTAACAAACTTTAACTGAATGTGAGATCTTTTGATGTCCAGTTTAGTTACTATTTTCATTAGGTGGTGAGGTGATTAGAGTGCCAGGCCTGGAAGATCTGAGTTCAAATTTGGCCTCAGTCTTTACTAGCTATGTGATCCTGGGCAAGTCATTTAACCCTGTTTGCCTCAGTTTCCTCATCTGTAAAATGAGCAGAAGGAAATGGCAAACCACTCCAATATCTTTGCCAAGAAAACCCCAAATGGGGTCATCAGACACAACTGAAAATTACTAACCTAGAACACTGCCTGTCCCATAGAAGATATTTTCATGGGCATTTTCTTTGACAGTCCCCCATGCCTGGAACATGCTCCCTCCTCCATTCCACCTAATGACTTCCCTGACTTCCTTCAGATCCTAACTAAAACCCCTTCTTTGCCTGGAAGCCTTCCCAACTCTTCCTAACCTCCTCTTAATTCTGGTGCTTTCCCTTTGTTAATTATTTCCTATTTATCCTGTATAAATGTTTGCAAGTTGTCTTCCCCATTAGATTGTAACCTCCTTGAGAGCAGGGACGGTCTTTCACTTCTTTTTGTATCCTCAGAACTTAGTATAATACTTGGCACACAGGAGGCACTTAATAAATGTTTATTGATTAATTGTTTGTGCTTTTCAAGACCATGAATAAAACATGGCTCCACTGCATACAAGAATGCTATCCCTATTAGTGGAAGGAAAATACTATGACCTACTTTTTTTGTACCCCAAATCCTTTTCCACTCTAAACTAGATAGTACAGCCAAAAAAGCTCAGTGGACATATAAGTATCTTGGTCATAAGATTTCATAGGAAGCAGGGTTCCAGAAGACATGCTTTGGACCTCCTCTTGAACATGGAATGCTGACCTGACTGGCAGCAGCCCTGTGGGTCTCTGCTCACAGAAAGGGATCTCTCTATCGCTCCCTGACCAGAACCTAGATTTCTACCCTATATTTGTTAGGATGTTCCTAATATGACAATCATCAATGGACACCTTCTAGAAATTTGTAATAGGGGAATAATATTCCCTCCCTTCTGTTAACTCCAACCAGAAAATAGGATTTCAGAGAAAAAAACATTATTGATGGATCACATGACTAGATGGAACTGTGGTTTTCTGTTGTTAATAAGGGAAAGGAATAAATTCATTAGGTGTCTGCCATGTGCCAGGCACTGCACTAAAAGCTTTACAGATATTATTTCATGAACAAAATAGGATGCTCTGAATTCTCAATATTTCTCAAATCCATCCCCTTCTTTACGGTCACAAAGCCAATACCAAGGCCTTCATTACTTCTTGCTTGGACTATTGCAGTAGCAAGAGAAGAGCTGCAGTATTCTGTGTTAGAAACAGCAAGAAGCCAGATCAGCTGGATCATCAAGTCCATATAGCAGAGTAATGTGTAAGAAGCAAAGAAAGGTTAGCCAGGGCCAAATTGTAAAGGACTTTAAATGTCAAACATAGAAGGGTATATTTGATCCTAGAGGCAACAGGAAGTCACTGCAGGTTTCTGAATATGGAAGTGACAAAGTCAAACTTATGTTTTAAGAACATCACTCTAGAAGCTGTTGGGATGGTGGATGGAAAAGGGGAGAGAACTTTGGCAGAGAGATCACTAGGAGGCTTAAGCAAGAATCTGGTTAATTGACTGATCAAGATGTTATGAAATATGGCAGCTGGGGCGGCCAGCTGGTGCATTAAATAGAGCACCTGCCCTGCAGTTACAAGGACCTGAGTTCAAATCCAGCCTCAGACACTTAATACTTACTAGCCATGTGACCTTGGGCAAGTTACTTAACCCCAATTGCCTTGCCTGTCTCCCCAAAAAAGCAAGGGGAAAAAAAGAAATATGGTGGCTGGATCATCTTCTTGAGTTCAAAGCCAGCCTCAGACTATGCCCAGCCTAGCTATATGACCCTGGGAAAGTAATTTAACCCTGTTTGCCTCAGTTTTCTTGTCTACAAAATGAGCTGGAGAAGGAAATGGCAAACCATTCCAGCATCTCTGCCAAGAAAACCCCAAATGGGATCATGAAGAGTTGGACATGACTGAAAAACAACTGAGCAAAAAATAAAATAAAAAAGAATAGCAAAAGTAAAACTAAAATTTTAAGGCTCTGTTTGGTATAAAAAAGGCAGAAAACACTATCTGGGGACCTCACAAAGGACCTGGTTTTACATCTCTGTCACTGACTCATCATGCAGTATTGCATGTTATAATCAATCTTTCTTTGAATTAGATCTCTCTATTAAACTGTAAACTCCTTGAGGACAGGGGCTATGACTAGCCTAAACTTTGCATATCCTCAGCATCCAGAGTAGTACTCTGCACAGAGTGGAAACTTAGTAAGTATGTATTGAACAGATTCAGTCTTCTTTGCAGGAATGTCTGTATTCTTAGAGTAATTGCTAAAAATTATACTTATAGGGAAGTTGCTTTCTGTATATTCACATGTTTGCTTTGTGCTAGTGCTGTCCTTGAGAGTCCATAGACTTACTTGCTAGTCCTCCTCAAATATCCAGTTAAATTTATTTTGTTGAGATTTGCCTCAATGCCATACTTAAATACAAATGGAGTCACTAAATTGTATATAAGGATCCCTTTAGGATGAACATTGCCTCAGAAAATTATGTATTAACATTATCTGTGTTCTATTATATTTTAATTTGTTTTAAGAAATATTTCCCAATTACTTTTTAATGTGATTCTGGCTATACTCAGGACCAAATGCAAAAGAGTTAACAGTTGGGAAGAGAAATCAAATTGAATACCAGGTCCTTCCCTGAAATAGTGCTTATAACATAACTGGACTATTGCAAAAATGAGCCAAGAAGGGAGTTGATGGGAGAGTGAAGAAACTGGGAAAGAGAAGTTCCAGAAGGGTCTGTATGGTAACAGAACTGAAGCTTTCCATCATCCAAGGGCCAGCCAATGGGGGGGGGGGGAGGGGGTATAACAAGCTTGAGGAGAGAGGTGAGATAGTGGAAAGTAAGGGCCCAAGCTAATTTCATATTGTCATATCAACTCACAAGTTGTTTATAAACTATGCTATATAGTGGCACTTACTACTGAATAAGACCTCTGGAAAGGAGCCCCCTGACACCTCTCACTAAGTCTAGTGTCACTTGTAAATCCAAGAAAACAAAAGGGAAATGGATCATTGCTTCCTCAAACGGGATGGTGGAGGCCACCCAGAACAGGAACAATAATGATTCACATGCAGAGCGATCTTGGAGGGCCTTAGGATTTGTGAAAAGCTGCTTCTGGAGGGCCATTATTTCAATTCTCAGAAAATCTGAATTATAAAACCAAAGAAAATCTGCATGTGTTAATCTATGCAGTCTATCCACCCTGGGCTACTTCCCTAGAGACTGCAAATGAAAGAAACAATCTACTTTCCCCCATCCCATTTTACACTAAGAGGTATTTTAATGACACAAGTCATCTATAGAAAACATCAGATAGTTTTCTCTGGGATCCTCAGTGAGACTTTACATCCTCTGTTTACAGACCCTGGGCAAGTATTCGCACTTTCCCTTTTGTTTTCTTTTCTCTTTCCTTTTCTTGTTTCTTTTTTTCCCTTTCCTTTGTCACTTTCACTTTTATGTGTTTTGTTTAGGTTATATACATTTACAGATTACATTGTGATCTCTCTTGTAGCAAAGTAGAAGTTAATAAAACAAATAATCCATCTGAAAGTTCATACAATATTTCACATCTATAGTACCTCCTCTTACTTTAAAAGTATTCATAGAAATCTATTTTGCCCCCCCTCCCACTCTCTTTGGGAAGAAACAAGTTTCTTGTAACAAATATGCCCAGTCAAGCTAAAAAAAATTCCCCCAATGGCTGTAAACAAAAATATCTAAGTCTCGTCTGCACCCTAAATCTAGCATATCTGTCAAGAGGTAGATAGAAAGTTTCAACATCTGTCCTCCCAAATCATTCACGGTCATTGTATGCATCATTGTTCTCATTGCTTCCAAAGTTGTTTCTTGTTATTGTATAAATTATTTCCCTGGTTCTGCTCATTTTATTCTTCATTAGCTTATAAAAATTTGTTTTATTGAAAATTGCTCATTTTCATAATGCTGATGTTGAAGTACAAATTACTCTGATTCTGCTCATTTCACCCTGCATCAGTGCATCTAAGTCTTTCCATGTCTTTTAAAATTAATCTTTCCTCATTTCTTACAGCACAACAGTATTCCATAAAATTCACATACCCCAACCTACTCAGTCATTCCTCAATTGCTAGACATTCTCTTAATACATTTTTTTACCACCACAAAAAGACTTGCTATAAGTTTGTGCTTACACAAAGACATCAGAGTGGCCAAGATGAAAAAAAAGGTAAATGACAAATTATTGAGGGGCTATGGGAAAATAGGCACATTGATGGACTGTTGGTAGATCTATTCTGAAAAGTAATTTGGAGGAAAAAAAAAGTTTCTAAATGGTGCATATCATTTTGACCCAGGTATAGCACTTGCTAGATCAATACCCAGCCAAGATCAAAGAAAGAGGAAAGGGTCTTAGTTTTCTTTTCATTTCAAATATTAGGAAGACAGCCCCCAAAAAATAGAATACCAAGAGTTAGCAGTGCTTTACAAATATTATCCACTTTTATCTTCACAACAACACTGAGGTAGCTGTTTACATATGAGGAAACTGAGGCAGACAGTAGTTATGTGACTAACCAGGGGTCATACAATTACAGTCTAAGGTTGGATTTGAACTCATGTCTTCCTGACTCCAGATCCAGCACTCTATCCATTGCACCAATTGCCTACTGAACCACAGTCATCTAAATACGAACTATACAAGAATGTACTCAAAGATTTATACAAAGAGATGTAGAGTAAAACCAAAACAGACAGAACAGTGTGTGTATCTGTGCATGTATCTGTATGTATGTGCATATATTTATACATGTTGCAATATTGCATATGCAGGATATGTACATGCACATGTACACCCATACATACACTTACATCTAGAACAGTGGTTCTCAACCTTCCTAATGCCGTGTCCCTTTAATACAGTTCCTCATGTTGTAGTGACCATAAAATTATTTTCATTACTACTTTATAACTGTAATTTTGCTACTGTTATGAATCGTAATATAAATATCTGACATGCAGGATGTATTTTCATTCTTACAAACTGAACATAACCCACAGGTTGAGAACCACTGATCTAGAACAATATGTATGTATATATATTGACAAACATGTTTTTAAAAGAAAGAAATAAAACAAAGTCCAAGGTAGTGGTTTTTGGAAGGACTGGGAAAGGGACACAAAACAAACGTGATTTTTATTTTAGTTGACCACTAATTCAATTTGTTCCACTTTACTGTTAGCTGTTCTGCATCCAATTAACAATCTCTTTAATATGTTTATTTATCTTTTTTAAGGATGTGTTATTACACACACATATGTATTTCTTTTTTTAGATCCTTACCAGGGAACTGTTTCTTTTGCAAATAAGAGTAATTTTTGCTTGAAAGTCTGGAGCTTAATAAATTCACAGTACTGGTCATACTCCAGCTGGATGTCCACTTGGGGAAGATTCAAGTGGGATATAGACAAGAGTCAGGCAGGCTGGTAAGCCATAGATGAATGGCTATCTATACCAATGGAGGGAGATGAAATCATAGATATATTGCTGTACTGAAGCATCTTAAGGAAAGAAGATCATTTGGAAAGTGAATATTTTCTTATTAAGAGTATTTTGATTATTTGAGAAGACTGTAATAAAACCCATTAAAATGCAAATACTAAAGGGTACATTTAGTGGTTTGACTGTTTTTAAATATGACCAACAGTATTTGTGTATGGATGTGTACAGCCATATGTAGCATTTCAAAAAGCAAACTTGATGTTTCAAACAGACGCATGAGAAAAAATCAAAATTGCATAACACCATTCATTATGCTGTTTCATGTTGACCTCCTCAGATCACTTTTCTATAATTATCTTGTTTGTACATATTTCTGACTTCCGTGATAAGAGGTTTATAGAAATCATGTTATTTTTAGTTACTGGTTTTGATTTTTAGAAATAAGACCCTTCCCCAACCTGCTACTTCCATTGGTTTCTGCTTATTTCATCATATGCAGCGATGCATAGCAACCATTCCTGTTTTTCTGTGTAAAAAGAGGCCTTTGTGCACTTGAAGACTGTCATCCAGTCTCAGTTCTGACTCCTCCCTAAGATCACTATCTCTCAATTTATTTATGGAGCCTGTGCCCTAGTATAGCAAATAAGGACTGACCAGAGCCAAACAGAACAGATTTTTTTCCCCTCACACTTCCTCTGTACCTTGGCCACTACCTTGCTTGAAATATAAGGCATGCAGTATGAGCAGGTGGCTCAAATTCACTTCATTTTAATCTAGTACCCAATGTGGTGAATACCTCTGACTCAGGGCTCATGTGACTAACTTCTTCTCTAACTTTGCTCCTCCTCTCTCAGATCCCCACCCAGTGACTAATGACATCAGCAGTTTACTGTGCTCTGTAGATGCAATGCTTTTACCAAAGTGCTCCATAAACAGTGACATGGAAGTATGCAGAGCAGGAACTAGCAATTTTGATGCCCTTATGTTAACTTTTCAAGACAAATTCAGTGATGGGGGTGGTGGTGGACAGTCCCTAGGATACCTCTATGTTAAAGGGAAATAAAGCCTCTGGGACACTAGTCCAGTGAGTGGAGACCTTGGGATACTATAAGACTGTTGGAGTGTATCCTAGGGAGGAGCTCACCTGTGGGGTGGCCATGGAAAGGGTGTGGTAGTGGTGATGTTGAGGAGAAGTAAGCCACATGTTGGCCTCCTCTTTAACCTAATTACTCTTGTAAACCAGGCTCTAATCTCAGTTATTTCTATGCTGGGGAAGGCATGTAAGTGCTATCAATGTCTTGTGGTGCCCTAGGAAAAAAGCTCCATTTATCCATTCAGGTTACAGTTGTGTGTGTACACATATGCATATTATAGACACACACACACACACACACACACTATTCCTTTTCTTCTGTTTTTGCGTATTCAGTCTTGGTTAGGCCCATTTATTTTTTAAAGCAGATGAGGAACCTGAAGTTCAGAGAAGTTAAGCGATTTACCTCTAGTTAATACACATTGCTGATAGAATTCAAACTGAGGTCTGCCCTGAACTCAAGTCCGATGCTCTTACCACTATATCGTGCTGCCTCTTTGACATCTCCTACAGAGTCATGTTCTAAATGGTATTTACATACACACATACACATACACATACACATACATATACATATACACACATATCTCAGTGTCCCTTTTTCAACATAACACTAATTTGTTTTTCATATGTGTAACCTCACCACAGGACCTTGCTGATAGTAGACACTTAAGAAATAAAAAATTATTTTTTTGAATTGAACTGAATTGGTCATTAAAGGTTTTTGGATTCTGCAATGTTCCAAGACTCATTGGAACTTCCAAGACTCATAGATCACCAAGAGAGTTTTGCATTTAAAGAGAGATAGACTTTTTTTTTTAGTATTAAGTAGTTGGGGTTATTGAAAGTATATAATTTTTCAATTATATGCCATCATATATACACCATCCAGATCAATTGCTTTCTATCCATAGGATCATAGACTTATGGCTGGAAGAGATCAGCTGGTCCAAACATTTCCTTTTTATAGAGGAAGAAACTTGAACGTCACAGAGATTGACTCAGGCCCCTCATATATTTTATATATATATAGATATATATGTATGTATGTATGTATGTATATTACATATATGTATTACAGAATACATACATTAATGAACTAATTCCTCAGGCTGCTTGGCTGGTGCTAGATATGTGACAATCTGAGCAGCATGCCTTTTTTATCCACTTTGTGTTCCTAGTATGGATTACACGGCAGTCAGAAAATATCTCTAGTTTTCTGGATCTATCTCTTTTTGCCCCAGGCTGGTGCTGTCCTAGGTACCCTTATTCACTTTCCTGGTACCTCTTCCTGTCCTCTCTCTTCTGGAGCCCTCCATCTGGAATTTTACATGCCAAAGAGCCTTCTACAACCTTCTACAATGTTATGAATTGTGCCTTTCTTCTTGCATCACCAAAGATGGGAATTCAATTAGATGCACCTGGGCAGGACCTCATGTCTCCCTGTAAAACTTGCAGTCCTGGATGACTTTGTTGTGCTCCAGTGGTTAGGCT
Organism: Pseudocheirus occidentalis; assembly: GCA_028646575.1. Taxonomy (NCBI): domain Eukaryota; kingdom Metazoa; phylum Chordata; class Mammalia; order Diprotodontia; family Pseudocheiridae; genus Pseudocheirus; species Pseudocheirus occidentalis. The sequence continues at coordinate 146,917,015 of CM053596.1, forward strand.
GCCCTGGTTTTCAGTCTATTCTAGTATTTGTGTAGTTGTCCACTTCCCAAGTTTTAGAGATGTCAACTTCTAATGTCAGTGTTGGGGGGTGGGGTAGACATGCTGTGCTCTGGTAGAGAAGACAAGACCCTACCCATATTCCACACAAATTAGGAGGTTCTGACTTGAAAGTGGAAGCTGGGTGGAACAAAGCTGAAGAATAGCTTTTTCACAGGACGACCTTTGAACTTCTTTTCTCCTCCTACCATCCCTTGCTGCCCCTACCTTCCCATTCAGTGCTCCCAGAGAGCCCTTAAGCCTCAACCTTTATTTATGTAAGTTAAAACATGTCAAATAAAGGCCTGTTGCTTTTAGTCAAGATAAGCCAAGAAGCATTTAAGTGCTTATTATGTTCTAGCTACTAAATCCTGGAGATACAAAGAAAGAAAAAAGAAAGGTTCCTCCTCTCAAGAATCTTACACACCACCTCCCTGATGTCATGGTCCTCTTTTTTTTGAGGGAGGAAGGGAAGGCAATTAGGGTTAAGTGACTTGCCCAAGGTCACACAGCTAGTAAGTGTTAAGGTCTGAGGCTGGATTTGATTTCAGATCCTTCTGACTCCAGGGTCGGTGCTCTATTCACTGCACCACCTAGTCACCCCGTGTGCCACCTCACTGTCCCCATGGTCCTTGTTGAGAATGAAGGACAAATAAAAAAACAGAGAACATGCAAACAACTATGCCTATACAAGTTATTTACAAAGTAAATTGTAGGCAATCTCACTGAGTCTGGAGATGGGATTCCTTAGGCAAGGAATGGCAAGGAAGCTGATGTTGCTAGATCATAGATTATGGGGTGGGGTGGAGTAAAGCCTAAGAAGTCAGAAGGGCTTTAAAATAGGCAACCACTAAAGTGCTGACCAGTTTGCCTCTTTTGAGTTGCCAAAACTACTGTAAAAAAATTGGGACAGATGGTTAAAGTACTGACACACACTATTATGAATATCATTGAGCAGTCTTTGTGGTTTTAGGGGACATTTCCTTAGGGACATCAACCTCTGATAGCTTGTTTTTATCCAGGAATATGTATATCAATCATGCAGTATTCATTATATGCCTGCCAATTATAAAACTACTAGATTTTGTAATGGTCCTATGTCATGACTTATCTCAGTTGTACCTATATTATTTATTCCTCCATCCATCCATCCATCCATCCATCCATTCGTCATCCATCATTCAACAAGCATTTTTTTTCAACGAGCATTATTAAGAATTCACTATATTCCAGGCCCAGAGATCTGTTACATGCTCGGACCTGGGGATCTGAAGGGGAAAAACAAAACAGTACCTGCTCTCAAGAAGTTTACATTCAATTTCTCTCATTTCCTCACATTTCAGAGACAGCTATAAATTTCCTGAAGGCAAAGACAGTTTCATTTTCTTACTTCATATTCACAAATTGGATCAACATACCAGATACATGGTAGATGCCTAATAAATGTTTGTTGAATTTAATTAAGTTGAAATAAATTCAGTAGCTAGTGAGTTATTCATTCTTGGATGTTTTCATGCTCCCACTCGTCTACCCATCTTCTAAATAATGATGTGGGCCAGACCAAATGACAGGTTCTTGGTACAGTCACTAGGAAGTTTTATATAAAAGAGTACGTTTTCCCTCACCTTAACAGCAACAACAATAAAAATAGACACTGTTTAAACTTGTATTTAAATGACATCTTTCTTCCAAAAGCTGAAAGGATCTTATTTATCTCACTTTGCACTCAAAGCCACCTTAGTGTATTTTACCTTGTGCCAATGTACTATAAACATATAACTAGTTTATAATTTAGACTCATTTAGAGGTTTCTTTTAAGAGAGATGATCCAAAGTTTCCTCTGGACATGAACTCTGAAACTCCCCTGACTGATCATGACCTCCTTTCCTTCTTCATTTATCTATCCACTTTTCTTGAACCTGTTTTTTACCCTCATGGGGATCTCAGGACCCTTAGTCACTCCCTAGTCTCTCTCTATTTTTTAAAAATTCAGTCAAATTTTATTTTATCCCCAATTTTGTGAGGTAGGTATTAGAGGTGTTTACAGAACTGAGGTTTTCAGATGCTATCACAATAATAAATCACAATATTTAAAGTTGAAAGGTACTTCAATGGACTTCCAATCCAAATCATGCTTGAGACAGAATCCTTTCTTCAGCACTTCTGCTTGAAGATCTCCAATTAGTACAAGATTCACTATCGCCTGAGGTAGCCCGTTCCACTTTTGGATAGTCATAATTACAAGAGGGCAACTAGGAGGTACAGTGGTTAGTGCCAGGCCTGGAATCAAGAAAACTCAGCTTCCTGAGTTCAAATCTGACCTCAGACACTTATTAGCTATGTGACCCTGGGTAAGCCACCTAACCCTGTTTGCCTTAGTTTCCTCATCTGTAAAATGAGCTTGAAAAGGAAACAGCAAACCTTTCTAGTATCTTTGCCAAGAAAACCCCAAATTGGGTCATGAAGAGCTGGACATGACTGAAAAATGATTGAAGAACAACACATTCAAGACGCTGTTCATAGAATCATAGATTTCAAGCTTCAAGGGACCTGAGATGTTATCTGATCCAATCCATTATTTTAATAGATGAAGAATATGAGGTGCAGAAAAGTTACATGTGTCCAAGGTCACACATGTACCATGTGGCAGGCCTGGGATTTAAACCTGGTCTTCTGGGTGAGGCTAGGTGGCATGGTGAATAGAGCACCGACCATGGAATCAGGAGGACCAGAGTTCAAATCCAGCCTCAGACACTTAACACTAGCTGTGTAACCTTGGGCAAGTCACTTAACCCCAATTGCCCTGCCTTCTCCCCTCCAAAAAAGCAAAAAACAAAAACCTGGTCTTCTGACTGTAAAATCCCATCCTCGCTCTTTCCTCTGTATCTCACAACCTCTAGGCACTGTGCTAAGATTATAGCTAAGAAAGGAAAAATGACTCAATCGCTACCTCTTAGGGAGCTTATAGTACTAATGACCTATATGCAAATAAGCATAATTAAAAGTAGAAAGAAAGTAATAAGTGCTAAGAAGAGGTCCAAACACAGAGCTATGAAAAAGTTGAGAAAAGTGAGGCCTCTTTAAGGTGTGCTTGCATGTGAGGAGAATTATGGAAGACTTCATGAACTGGGTCCTAAATGATGATTAAGACTTCAATAGTAGTCATGTGAAGGGAGGCCATCCCTGTTGTGGCAGATACGACAAAAGCAGTTAATTCGGCTGAAGCATAAAGTTTAAGGGGGCAAGAGCTTTTAAGAGCTGGGGAAAGTGCACTGATAAAGTAGTTACACAGAGTAGGGTCAAAACTCTGAAGTAAGGGAAAGGAAGCTAGAAAAAGACAAGAATTAGGATTAAGAGACTGGGGAGGTAACTGTGCTGTAAGAAACAATGAACCTGATGATTACAGAGAATCACACAAAGACTTATATGAATGGATGCAAAATGAGGTAAACAGAGCCAAGAAAACCATATGCACAATCATGATAATAGTGTAAGCAGAAAGAACAATGATGGTATGACAAAAAATAAATAAATATTGCAAATTACAAAGAACAAGCTTGGTCCCAAAGAGGAGATATGAGAAAATACCTCCCCTGCTCCTTGGCAGAAGACAGTGTCCACAGGTGTGAAATGCTGCATAAAACAATGGATTCTTTCTGTTTATCAGGTTTATTTATTTTTTTCCTTTTCTTCTTTTAAAAAAATATTTAGCAGTTTTCCCCAGTTACATGCAAAAACAATTAACATTCATTTATGTTTTAACATCCGTTTAACATTCATGTATACACACACACACACACACACACACACACACTCTCTCTCTCTTTTTTTAAAGAGAGAGAACACAGTTTCTTTATCCATAAAATGAATTTAATCTGATGATCTCTAAGGTTTGCCGTCTCCTTCTCCAACTCATTTTACAGATGAGGAACTGAGGCAAAGTTAAGTGACTTGCCCAAAGTCACAGCTAGTAAGTATCTGAGGCTGGATTTGAACTCAGGGTTTTTTGACTCCAAGCCCAACGCTCTATTCACTGAACTACCACCCTGCTGCCCTACTATCTTGAAAATGGTATGTGCTTACAAAAACATTTGCTGAACAAAGTAACCAGGCTGGTAGCAATGTTAACATGTGTATCTCTAATATTTAGCTTTTTATAGCAGATCATTTATTTATTCAATAAATATTTATTAAGTACCTACTATTTGCAAAGTACTGTGTTAAAAAACCAAACAAACAACATACCGTGGGGGAATAATAAACGTAAATCTGATCTCCAAGACCTTTTGGTCTATTGGAAGAGATTAGACATATTCATAGGCAAATATTACCACAAAAAGGACAATATAGAAGTTATCTTAGTTTCTAATTAATTCTCATTAAATTTCAATTTGTCAACAAGATCTTTAAATTGGTATCCACTAACCATTTTATCCACTACTCGTCACATTGGAATCCTTGTTTTAGCCAAACCACCAAACAACCTCCTTTTCTTTCTTGCAAGTCTTGTCTGCTCCCACCTCTAAGCTTTTGAAAATGCCATTAGTCCATTCTTACATGGAATGCCTAAATCACTTAAACTCACTGTGTTTCAATTTTTCTTAGGTGTAAAATAGAGATCATAATTCTTTCACTACCTAGCTCACAGCTCTGTGAGGAAAAAAGCTTTTAAAACTTGAAGGTGTTACAGAAATGTGAATCATTATATATCTCTTTGTATAACAACTATTGCCTGACATTGGGTTTATTCTGTCTCAGCCATCAGCTATCAAGTCGATAGGCCAAAAAAAAAAGTCACATACTCTTTTACATAACTCATGACAGCACTCAATAAATACTATTCGTTGACTGTTATAATTCCTGATCCTCCCTGGTATTTACAGTACCTCCTACAAAGGAGGTTACTTTGCCAAATTAAATTGGAAAGACTTTAAGGAATATTGCATGTTACTCCTTCTAGCTCATTAAGATAATAATAAGGACCAGATTTAAGTTTAGTCATATTTTTTTACTAGGTACCTACATACAATGCATTGCTGCTTAAAATCATTGGTATCTCTGGCCATTTCACAATATGACAATACTGTAATGAATTGGAACTGAATTTATACATAAAATTTTATTTATAGGTCCCTTCAACAATCTAACTCTTTATTTCATATCTTAAGAAGCAAATGAATTCCTATCTCTCAAGGACCTTTCCCTAACAGAGTGGCACTAATCAGGCGATATGACCCTTCTACCAAGAATTTAAAAGGCCCACTGTAGAAAGGATTTCATTTTTTAGTCAGACATTTTAAATTCAGGTGGGAATAGAAGGCACTTAAAAACTTTGGTAGGGCTGCTAGGTAGTGCAGTGGACAGAGGACTGGGCTTGGAATCAGGAAGACTCATGTTCCTAAGTTCAAATCTGGCCACAGAGGCTTATTACCTGCTTTACCCCGGGCACACCATTTAACTCAGTTTTCTCATTTGTAACATGAACTGGAGAACAAAAGGCAAACCATTATGGTATTTTTGCTAAGAAAACCCAAATGAAGTCACAAAGAGTCAAACATCACTGAACAACAACAACATATTTTCTACTTTTAAACTCCTACTATAGACCTCCTTGTGGGCAAATCTGATATATTGGCTTTTGGTATTTTTTTCTGCATTCTGTTCAGGGCCTATCAGTACTAGGCAAATAAAGACCACCCCTCCACGCCCACCCCCCCAAATATGATTTAAAGCTAAACTCTTTATACAGCAGCCTACTCCTTAAAAGTCAAACCAATGTAATGAATTGTTAGGTAATACATTTCTTGCTTAGACAATATTATCGATCTTTTTTGTTAGACTAGGAATTACTTCTCTTCAGGGTTTTTTTTTATATTGATTAGAAAAAGAGGGGGCAGAGAATAAACTACTCTAAATTCTATATTTGATTGTGCCGTTGTTCATCACGATGTGAACACAAATTCATCTCTTGAGCACATCTACTCTATTCTTTACAAACTCCTCTACATCTATAAACTCCCTCCAGTGTTCTAGCCACCTCCTCCCTTCAATCCCAAGAAACCCGATTTTACCCTGAGGACACACAACAGTCTGCATTAAAGGCCACACTTTTCAGTCTTCTCTCTAAACTGTCCTTTGAATTGCCATCAGACTCATTCTTTTTTTTTTTTTTTTTTTTGCTTTTTTGGAGGGGGGAAGGCAGGGCAATTGGGGTTAAGTGACTTGCCCAAGGTCACATGGCTAGGAAGTGTTGAGTGGCTGAGGCTGAATTTGAACTCAGGTCCTCCTGACTTCAGGGCTGGTGCTCTATTCACTGTGCCCCCTAGCTGCCCCAAAATAAACATTTATTAAGTACATATATGCCAGGTACTGTGCTAAATGCTTCACAAATATTATCTCATTTGATCCTTATAACATCTAGGAATCAGGTGCTATTGTCACCCCTATTTTGCAGCTGAGGAAATTGAGGCAGACAGACGTTAAGCATCTTGCCCAGGGTCATACAACCAGTAAGCATCTGAGGCTGAAATTGAACTCAGGTTTTCCTGACTGTAGGCCTAGGGTTCTATTCACTTCACCACCTAACTATCTATGATGTTTAATAAGTATTGGTTAAATATTGAATGAATGACAAGGTAAAAGTTGGCCTGAATCAAAACTCCTTGCCCTCAGTCTCTCATTCATTACTAAAGAAAAGGGGG
>CM053596.1:146924251-146944459 GCA_028646575.1 Pseudocheirus occidentalis
AGAGAGAGAGAGAGAGAGAGAGAGAGAGAGAGAGAGAGAGAGAGAGAGAGAGAGAGAGAGAGAGGCTTCTTACCTTGGTTCCATTCTACCTTTTCAGCCTTGTTAGATGTAAGCCCCACTGCTGCTCTCTGCAGCCCAGCCAAACAGATCTTATCTCTAACATCTGTCTTTGTACTGGCTGTTCCCTATGGCTTGAAAGCGAGTTTTACTCTTCCTTTAAGGTGTAATTCATGAACCACATACTGCATGAAGCCTTTCTGATCCAACAACCATTGGTGCTCTTCCTTCCAAACTATCTTGCTTAGCCATTTCAGTCATTTCTGACCCATCCCATTTGGGATTTTCTTGACGAAGATACTGGAATGGTTTGCCATTTCCTTCTCCAGCTCATTTTACAGATAAGGAAACTGAGGCAAACAGGGTTAAATGACTTGTCCAGGGTCACGCAGCTAGTAAGTATCTGAGGCAGGATTTGAACTCAAGAAGATAGGTCTTCCTGACTACAGGCCCAGCATGCTATCCCCTTGTGCCTTTGTATTTTACTATTATATATTTATTCTCTTTATATTTATGCTTCATATCATTATATTTACTTGTCTCACCAATTAACAGAATGTAAGCACCTTGAGGACAAAGATTGTTTCTTTTTTTCTTTTTATATCTTAAATCTCTAATGCCTAGCACAGAGCCTGGCACACACTAATTGCTTAGTACATGTATGTTGATCATTTTATTGATTATAGCTCTATATGATTCAGCCTCCATTTTGCAACCAGAGAGAAGTCTCATAAACTTAATATTACCAAGGACCCCTTACTTGGTCATAGAGATTTTTTTATGCCAAAAAATCATTCATATAAATTCCAAAGTAAACAACCAATGTCCATATACAATAACACTAAGTCAAGCTTGGAGACCTCCCTCAATGACAAAGAATTGACTGATTCCCAAGTGTGAAAACTGTAGTTTGAACTGACACACATTCTTAGCTAAAAGCCCAAAAGAAAGTCCATAACAGGTTGAATTGTTAGGAAATAGGAGTGTTGGCCTTAAAGTTCTGCCATAGAAATGGTAAAGAAGAGAGACTTTTAAATAACATATAACCTTGGGAGGCTTTTTAAACAGTCTTTCCAAGGAGAGTTGGTCCTCTAAGGCAAAAATGACTTACTTGCTTCAGGGAAGATGTCTAATGATCCTTTTTATTGGCAGCTCTTTGCTCTCTTTTTCCAAGAACAGGAAGAGAAAGGCTAGCCATTTGAACAAATTCATCCCCTCTCACCCCTTAACTTGAAAAAAAAATCAGCTTTGCTGCTGATGCATTAAGGGCTTTAGACTTGATTTGCTTCCCAAATTGATCAAATTCTCTGTGACTGAAATTTTCAATGTCACATGTCATTGCCAGCTGTCAAAAATCTATTTCGCACAGACTGAATACCACTGACTTTAGAAGCTCAAGTTCATCTATACCCAGGCAGGCACTGACCCCAGATGAACAACATGTGAAAGGAGAAGAGGCAGAACAGTATAATGTGAACTGAGGAGAACCGAAGCAGCTTCAGGGACAAACCTACAGTCTGAGCATGTTTACTAATGAGCCATTGTGAAGATAAGGTGTTGTCAGAGGGAGTCCTTAGGAAAAAAAAATCACAAGTAGATGAAGCCTGCAGTCTTTACACTTTCTTTCCTTGAGGGTCAAGGCCCAGCATCTCCATGCTGACTCCCCTGACTGTCCAGAACCTGTCACTGTGCATCACTGTACCTGGACTTGTATGAAGAAATGCTCCTGGGATGCTAACCACAGATGGCACCCATACATGTGTTGGGAAAGGGTCTGGTTCGTGTCAGAGGTAAGAGTCAGTAAGAAACCATGAGTAGAAATGGTCTAAACACAAATCCAAATCCAGGGGTGACTGGGTGGTATGAATGCTGGGCCTAGAGTCAGGACTGAGTTCAAATCCAGCTTCAGACAATCACTAGTGTGACCCTGGGTAAGCTATTTGCCACAAGGGTAGCAAGGCTGTTAAATACTTTCCCAAAGTCCAGGTATGCTGTGTCTATACCATTCCCCTGAGCTGTCAGCCTAGTAACTCACTCAGTAAAAGAAGTGACTTTAGTCTGGGTCACCGATTCTAGATGAAACCCTAATGACTCCTATCCTCAATCACTATTTCCTTTTTGCTTGCTCTCTCTACTGTTCTCGGCCAAATGCTCAGTACCATGTGTTTCCCTAATTCTGTGCCTGTTTTTTCTCATATAAATTAATATCCCTTCCATACTAACATTGCATTGCTGATGTGAATATAGTAATAACTCACTTATTCAGAGGCTGCCTATGCAGCAACCTCAAACTATCCAGAACACCACCAAGAACATGGCAGTGAGAAAGAGAAAGAAAGAAAGAAAGAAAGAAAGAAAGAAAGAAAGAAAGAAAGAAAGAAAGAAAGAAAGAAGAGAGGGATGTATGGAGGGAGGGAAGGAAGGAAAGGAGAGAGAGAAGAAAACAAAACAAAACAAAAGAAGGAGGCCTTTAAACAGCCCAAATAGGCATCATAGGGTCCATGAGGTTCATGCCTTTTACTCAGTGGAAAACTCCTCATACTCTTATTCAAAACCTACTTGTTTATTTGGGGGTATAGTTTTAATCACTCTGCTTATGAAGGGCTCCTTTTTGGTAGGAACATTGATAGCAGCAAGAAGTGACAATAAAGCATAATACAGATAATAGAAAAAGCAGGCAGAATAACTGGGAGAAAAGCACAACCATTTAATTAAAGATAAATAATCCTGTAAACCTCAATGATTGTGCTGGTATTCTTCCTCTAATCCCAGTACAATATAGTAATAATTGATGAGCATCATTATCACCCTAAATCAAAGGAAGGATTAAGTGTACTCTGTTTAAGAGGTTGGGGAAATGTGAGATACAGTTAGAGAAAAACTTCTATCTAAAATGGTTCAATTTTTTACATTGATATTTTACATGTGAAATGTAAAATATTCAGTTATCAGAAAATTAACATGTGAGAAACTTCATTTCTCTGAGACTAAATAAATGAAGTTTATAGTGTAATTTTAAGTCCTATACTGCATTTGTCCATTTAACAAGAATAGTCCTTTTGATGCGGTGTTTCAGCATTTGCTCTTGAACAGTTATTAAATTGAATGCCAATATAATTTATTTCCTTCCAAAAAATAAGTTAATATCCTTAATATCCAGTGCTATTCTATCACACTTTTCATTTATAATATTCCTTTGGGAATAGTGATATTTTTTAGTCATGAGTTCTACCCCACCAAGTTTCCATGATAGGAGACCAAATTTTCTTCTTTCCTGTTAGGACTTATAGCATACCTTTATTATCCATAATAAATTGTATTTGTATAGATAGCTGACATTTTATTGCTTCTTGAGTATTGTTTCCTATGAATGACTGGCACTCTGCTGCTACTTTCCTTTCCATCTGTACCTCATATGTTGTATGACATCTGACTTAATGGATATATGTGAGTCTTCCTGTCTTCCTTGTCTTCCTTCTCAGTTTAAAGTTTTTATCAGATTCATGAGATTCCAGGAAAATATAGACTTACCAAAGTGAGGTATATACCATCCCTAACTAAGAACCTATAATTTCTACATTTCAAACTGTGGTCCAGAAACCTAAGTCTTTTTCATAGACACTATCTTATTAATTCAATTCAATAAACATGTGTTAAATGCTCCTCTTTTCAAAACTCTGCTAATGGCTGCTCATAGAAAGACAAAAACCCAAAAGTCCTTACCCTCAAGGAACTTATATTCTACTACAACATCTACATAGATAAGTATCTTACAAAATAATTTGAGGAAGAAAACTAGGGGTATGAGGTAAAGCTTCATGGGGGAAATAGTACCAGAAGTGAGATAGCCTTACATTAAATGAGAAGCTACACAAGAAGAATGGAAAGAATAGTGGGTAAAATTTGGGTAAAAAATCAATGCTGGCAGAAAAAGAAGAAATGTTGTGATTAGAGTATGCTATATATTACTTGAAAGGAAGGAGAATATAGATAAAGAATTCAGGAAACCCTGATTTAGTGATGATGCAGCACTTCACTTATTGGACAGACTCTCAAGCCATCTCTGCCGAGCAGCTAATAACTTGTTGTTATTAGCTAGAGTTAGAGTTGTCTTAATGATTATGTCCTCCTTCCAAAGGTGAAAGAACCAACAAAGGAAAACTCAATTCTAGATCTGATTCTCATCATCGGGGAGGAACTAATTGCTGGAATGGAAATGATTAGAACTTTGGAGAGAAGAGGTATGACTTTATTATAAGATCATAGACCATAGATTTAGAACTCAGATAAAGATATGAAACCCAAAGGAGTTAAGTGACTTCTCCAGGGTCATGGAGACAATAAGTGCCTGAGTTTTGTCTATGAAAGAATGCTACATTCTAACAATCACCCTAGATTTTAGGTTCATAGAAAGAATGGATCAAAGCCTAAAATTTTGAAGGTAATGTCAGGGGCAAGGGAAGGAATAGAAAGCTTTCAAATGTGAAATTTTGAAGGTGTAAAGAAAAACTTTTCTACCACATAGAAACACTTTAGGAGTTAATTGAGGTTCACCCCATTGGTTCTAATTCTTCTTTACAACATGACTAATGTGAAAATGAAAAAAAAAAGAGTTAATTGGCCTCAAAATTCTAGCATGGAATGCTGGTGTTTTCAAGCATGCTTGTAAGACATCCCTCTCCAAGGAATATTCCCTCCCACGTTAATGGTCGTTATGGCACTTCTTGGCAGGGAGGTTTGTTATGACTTGATATTTCTAATTTTGTTAATGTGGTTAGTAGGTAGTTTTTGCTTGCTAGACTCATGGCTCCATTCCTATTGCTTTCCCTCAATAGTTTTAAAGAAAAAAAAAAAGAGCACATGATATCTAATCAAGGGTGTTAATGAAGAGTAAATTGGAGATACTACAAGATTTCAAAGAAAAATACATGAGAGAAAAAGAGTCACTGTCACAGAGTAAATGTTTCTTTTAGAATCATAAGAAATCATTTGTAACTATCCACAGAAAAGCAAAAACAGTCAATGATCCTAACACAAATACATTTTTAAAGCCCCTAAACTCTTTGCCAAATGCTCTTTTTTCTGTCATTATTTATTTAAGTATACATCTGCACAGCTAATTCGAGTTGAAGTTTCCTTCAAAAATTTCTGAGAGCGCTAGGTCTGTAATGGTGCTTTTGGAGGAAGACAGATAAAAACAATAGGTAACATTTACGTAGTGCTTTCAGGTTTACAAATATCTTTACAAACTTTATCTCATTTGACTCTCTCTACAACTCTGTAAGGATGATGCTGTTATTCTCCCTGTTTTGTAGATGAGGAAACACAACCTGAGATAGTTTAAGTATCTGAAATAGGATTTGAACTCGACTCTTCCTAACTCCCAAACTGGTGTTCTATCCAGTGTACCACCCAGTCACTTCTATCTGCTTGACAAAATGATGGCAAATGAGGTATTTTCATTCTAAGATGTCCTTAACCTGTTTGTGATAATCATAATAATCATGCTAGACATAATAATAATAATAATAATAATAATAATAATAATAATAATAATAATAATAATAAGCAGCTAGGTGGCGCAGTGAATAGAGTGCCAAGTCTGGAGTCAGGCCTCCATATCCAGCCTCATTCGCTTACCAGCTATGTGACCCTGGACAAGTCATTTAACCCTGTTTACCTCAGTTTTCTCAACTATAAAATGAGTTGGAGAAGGAAACAACAAACCACTTTGGTACCTTTCCAAGAATACTCCAAATGGGGTCATGAAGAGTCAATCATGACTAATTGACTAAATAAAATTAATAACTAGCATTTATGTAGCATTTTAAGGTTTGCAAAGGGCTTTACAATTATAATTCAGATTCATCCTAACAACGACATTGAAAATTAGGTGCTATTATTAAACACATTTTACATATAAGGAAACTGAGGCAGAGGCAAATTGAATGACTTGCCTAAGGTAATGCAATTAGTGTCTGAGGCCAGCTTTGATCTCAGGTTTTCTTGCAGTTTATATTCATGTGCAGGTTGAAGATCAGTCCATGTCCTTCCATTCTAGAGGGTTTAATGTAGAAGAAAAATAAGCTGGAAAATGATTGCCTCAGTTTAGGTAGATAAAAGGGCAGTGAAGGGAAGGTAGAGAAAAAAGGAGAAACAACAGAGAGAAAAGACAGAAGGTGGGATGTGCTCCCCAGAGTAGCAGAATGATCTTGAGTACTTGACTGTGTGTTAAGACGTCTAGGTTCCAATTTACTTTGCCACTCTGTCAGGGTGTCCTTTATTAAATGAGAAATGTCACCAAGATTAATGAAGATTGCAAGAGGGACCATGTGAACCCCTTGACAACAGACATCCATATATAATTCAGTGCTCCCTGTTACATACACTTTCAGACCAAAAATGAGAATAGCAGAAGAAAAGAAAGGAGGTGAAGGAGGGTAGAGAAAAGGGAGGGGGACCTATGCAAATATGGCATCATCTTGCTGTGACCAGTTTTTAAAAATAGCTTGACAGAGCAACTCCAGAGTATAATAGAAAGTGCTACCCTTAGTTAAATACAGATTCTCAAAGTATTAAAAGCCTGAAGCAAGGTTATATCTTAGCATTAGAGCATCAGTCAAACAAAAACCTTTTCAAACTTTAGCTGGAAATGAAATCCTCTAAATATGTCAGTTACATTTTGTCAACATGTTTTGAGGAAGTTCAAAGAATACAATTAATCTCCAACCTGCTGCTCAAAGTTTGTTATCTAAGAAAAACTCTTCTTCCATAAACAGATATAAAGACCTAGAAACAAAAGGACATAGAACTAAGGTCAAATGAAAGTATAAATATACCTGCTTAATTCTTTCTTATGTTGAAAAATATGTATACTGAGCTTTGGGAAATTATACAGGGGTAGAAGCTTGTTCAAGAGTATTCATGACATTTCTGTGTTTTAGCTTATCATCCCTGTGCCCTCTATAATCTTATAACTGTGCTTTAGTTTCCGTGTGTGTGTGTGTGTGTGTGTGTGTGTGTGTGTGTGTGTTCTAATACTACAGCTCTTCTTTTTGGCTCACCCACACAACCTGCATTAACATGAGCAGTTTGGGTATTCCTCAAACATCCTATGGCTTCTCCTGCTTCCACCCTCTCAGCTGACAATTTTGGCTCATATTTCATTGGGTAGAACTCTACTACTACTACTACTACCACTACTACCACTATCACCACCACCACCACTACTACTACTACTACTACTACTACTACTACTACTACTACTACTACTACTACTATTACTACCACCACTACCACCACCACCACTACTACTACTACTACTACTACTACTACTACTACTACTACTACTACCACTCCTCCTCCTCCTCCTCCTCCTCCTCCTCCTCTTCTTCTTCCTCCTCCTCCTCCTGCTGCTGCTGCTGCTGCTAATAGCTCCAAAGCCATCAGTAAGCTGAAAATTAACAAATTGGCCAATTAACTCAAGTAATCCTTAACAAAAGCATCTACTTGGAAAGCAAAGAAAGATTATTACCCAGAATTCCACCCAAAAACTTGGGGCATATTCTCCCTTCAGTGTACACAGTGTACATAGAAGGGGAGTGTGCACAAATTTAGAGTATCATGATGGTGAGTAGCATGTATAGAGAACACATGTGGTCAAGACAACTCATAACTCTAGAATTGAAAGCCTCATTGTCCTTTCTCTGTGAAAATCTTCACAAAGATTCTCTTTTGGGTGGTTGGCTCTGCTGCAAAGCTGGGCTTCTATTAATTGTGGGGGCATACCACTGTTGAGTAGTGCTATACTCTCTCAGAAAGTACAGGAGAACCTTAGCCTGAGATTTGCAGAATCTTCAGTTCTGCTTCCTTGTCTGGGTCTTGAGGCATTTCTACCTCCAAGGCAGCAAGTGGCAGTGTTGAGATTTAGGGGTGCTGGGACCCCAAAATAGTGACACATGGGTCCTGCCTGAATGGATTAAACTCAAGCCTTCTTTCAGCCAAAGAAAAACGAAGTTTATTAATGAGCCAACATACTAGTCAGTCTCTTAAGAAATCTCAGCATTGGCTGGATTCTTAAGTAATCTAAGCATTTGTAACACTAATGTAAGTGGGCCATATTAAGTGCACACCTTAATGGAGGTGACATGGATCTTATATACAGAAATATTGGGGGAGGAATCTAGGGGTATCCAAGTAGTCTAGGGTGACTAGAGGAGGAGTCTAGGAAAGGTTTTGATGGGAGTGGCCCATAGACTGGGGTGATTAGAAGTCAGATGCCAGGAACCAAGACAATAGGATCAAGGGTGGGAAGTAGCAGAAGTCAATCAATCTGGAGTAACAGACAATGGCAGGCTAGTCTAGGTTAAAGGAAAATCGAGAATTGGGCATAGTGATAATGCAAGCCTCAGGTGAATGCCAGATCAAGTGGGAAGATTCAAGGAGAGATCAAGGGGATTCCCAGAGCCTGTACCCCCAGTCAGAGGGCAGAAAACTGTAATTTTACTTATACCATGTTGTCAGATCTTTTTAAAGACTCGTCTTCTTGGTTCAGGGCACTGGGTTCTCTCAGTGAGAAATCTCACTCTCTTAAGATAATTAACAAGATGTTGCCAAGTCTCCAGCTTTTCTGGCTAAGCCCAAACAAGGCAATGTACAGTTGCCTGAAAATTACAAAATATTTTTGTGGTTCTTTATTCTCTCATTATTAACTCTGAAGTTCTCTTGTTGGTTATATGCAAATAAGCATCTGGGAATCCAGGAATTGAGACAGTCTTTATCCTGGTCAAAAGCATCCATCGTTTCTGCAGGATATTTTCTTGATGCTTTTCATATGCAAATCTCACATTTGTCTTTGTTCCTTTCAATCAGCAACATTACTAAAATCTAAAAGTAAACCCCTTTACATGTTTGGAGGGGGGAATTGGATTTGATAATCCCTAAGGTGACATTCCAACTTTAATATTCTGTTAGCCTAAATTCCAATTAGTTATAAGTTTTTTAGTGCTCTTCTATGAGTCTTTAATCTTAGATCACAGAATTTCAAAGTTGAAAACATTTTTCAGGCCATCTAGTCCAGTTCATACCCAATAAGCAATTGCTGCTACAACACAACCATCAAGAGATTCTCCAGTCTTTGCTTGAATGGGAGCAGAGGAGGTACCCCTTTCTTCCTAAGGTGGCCCATTCTACTTTGGGGTATCAATAAGTGGTGGGATTTTTCCCATCATCAGACTTGAATTCACTTATTTGCTCCTATTGCCCATTGTCCTTACTTGTGCCTAAGAGGCCAAGCGAAGCAAATCTATTTCCCCTTCCATAGGTTAGGGAATCTATTTCCCCTTCTGCCTTCAAATACTTAGCAATAGAATGATGTTCCTCCTAATTCTTCTCCATTTTAAATTAAATAATCCCATTCCCTTCCATTGAAATTGGTATGGAATGGACTTGAAGCCGCTTGCTGCCTGGACTTCCTTAGTTTATCAGTAATACCAGATGCAATGAAAAATGGATGTGGGGAGGGCATTTTTTAATGTCCTGAATGAAACCTGAAATAAATTTAGGGTGTTTTTTTGTAACAATGAAAGTAAAACTGAAAAAAACAATACAACTCTGAACTTGATATTAAGGAGAATTAAACTGTCTTCTTATCCTATGTGATTATTGTCCCATGCTGCTAAATTTATTAATATTTTGATGCAGATGGGGTCTTTCTGTCTTTGAAGTCTTTTGAATTATAGGATTGCCAATTATAGGATTATCAAATTGAAAGCTGAATGATTTCTTTTTTACTACTTCTTATGCATAAGTCATTGTTGGTGTGTGTCCCCTGTACTTTCTTCTTTAACTTCTTATGCAATGATCATTCAGAATCTCAGGGTTCAAATAATCAATGTCTTTAATAAAAACATATTTAGATACCTCTAAGTAAAAGCCGTTCTCAAACTTGTTAAAAAGCTGTTTGCAGGAAGATAAAAGCCATCAATAGACAAGGAGACTAAAAGCAATGGACAAGGAAGTCCTCTGGGGTCTTACAGGTCTGGAGAGCTCCCTGCCAGTGTCTTACAGCTGACTTTATATCTCCATCAACCAAAGAGGCCACAGGAATCTGTCCACTTAGGAGCAAAGTTACTTCAAATTGCCTCAGGTTTGTTCCCTGAATTCTTTGCTCACAACAGACAGTCTTGGCTGGTCTTTTGGGAGAACGGGAGAAACTCAAGTCTCCTCAGTTCCTCCATTATTTTGGCCTACAAGAGCTATTAATAAGTCACCTCCCACTATGTGTTCCTCCACTGACCTTTAGGTTATCTACAATTTTAATTCTTCATTGATTGATGTTCCACAATTTATAGCCATATAGCACCATCAGAAAGATATTGCTATCTAAAAAGATGGGGTTTTGCTTCAGAGATCAGTTTGGGATCACCAAAAGCATTGCAATTTCCTAAATGCAATTCAACCCACTCTTGTGTTTCTATTAAATCATCGTGTGTCTGAAAAATCTGACTAAGATATAGAAATTGATGGAACAGCTCAATGAGATCTCCATCCAGCTGTATATTTTAGTCTGGACAATATGCATCCTTTAGCTATTTGACTTCTTTGTGTGTGACTATTAAGGTCAAATTCTTAAGATGCTAGATCTCACTTACAGAAGATTTGTAGTGTTCTGGGGACTGATGTAATTAACATCATGCCATCTGTAAATGGTAGTGTCTGGAGTACTTTACTATTTGTAAAATAAATAAATAATCCCACTTCCATTTAGACTTGGTACTAAAAATCATGCATTATATCACAAAAACTCCCTTTGGTAAGCATTTGATACTGGTAGACCATTGTCAAATACCTCCTCTCCCTATTTAGCCAGGCTGGACTTCTTACTACAGACTCAGGCCATTTCTGGGTATTCTATCAGAACCTTTCCAACTTGGTGGAATTTACACTCAATTTGATTCAGCAAACATTAAATTT
The DNA here is from genome assembly GCA_028646575.1 of Pseudocheirus occidentalis. NCBI lineage: Eukaryota > Metazoa > Chordata > Mammalia > Diprotodontia > Pseudocheiridae > Pseudocheirus > Pseudocheirus occidentalis. The sequence goes on from CM053596.1 coordinate 146,935,283, forward strand.
CTACCACATGCCAAGATCTAAAAGGGGAAATCCCTGTCTTGTTGGAGCTTCCCTGAGCAGTGGACACTTAAATTAGACCATAAAAGATGTAGCAGGATTCTAAAAGAGACACGTCAAGAAGGGTGCATTCACTGCCTTGAAAAAAGATATGTGTATACATATGTATGTGTGCTACACGTATATAGCTTGTGTTGTATATATGTCAAATCAACTAACAATGAGGCTATGAATATCTAATTCAATATTTGTAGCTCACTTTGCAAAACTGAAAATATATTAATTATTTCTTATATACATATATGTATACTTGTATATCTATACATGGGTGTGTATGTATATATATACCTATGTACATATGTTTATATTGCACATACATAAATACATATCTATATGTGTATATGCATATAGATGTGTTTTCTTCTTTCTCTAAATTTTTCTATTAGTGAATGGTAGAATGACAAACCTCCATTTTTTCCATTTCACTGTTAATATAATGTGTATTACCTAGTCTCTATACAAGCTATAGAATGTTTTATTTTGCTGAAAGAAAATTCAGATAGGTCTTAGTCATGGAACATTTTTCACTTAAATTCTTGAAGTTAAATCTATGTCTTCCAGTTGCATACCTTTGAAAATGCATAAAATTCTAAATAAATATATCTGTGCTTAATTGTAACCTTCTTGGGAGTGTGAGGAAGGAAGGAAAAAGAACAAAGTAAAAAGTGCACAGCAGAGAATGAAAGAAAAACTTACAAAGAAGCAAAGAAAAAATGGATAGCTCTCAACACAACACATAGTATTTATCCTATAGGCTTTCTTGAAATGGAAATTTATTGCTATATATTTTGAATCCTCTCTTATGTTCTGCTGTGCACATGGCACACTTTTTTTCTTTTTCTTATTTTGTATTTAAGTTTCAATATTAAGTTTATGTTTCTTTTTCTTTTCTTGTTGTATATTTAAGTTTCTTTAATGAAAAAAGAAAAAAAAATCAAATCAATTGTTTTTCATCCCAGAAGAAAAGCATCATAAGTCCTTTCTTCTCCCCATCACACTTTTCCAAAAGGCATCTTTGCTTTCCTGAATAAGATATCTTAATTCACCGCTAATATATAAAGGTTACTGCCCCTTGTCAAATAGGGAGTCTTCAGGAAAGATCAAGACTGCCCACATAATGTGTCTATTTCTAATTAAATTTCCCATAGAAAGCATCTGTTTTGTATTCAGTTTCACATTCTTAGCCTTCAAGATTCCTGTTATAAATCTCAAATGATGGTGGATTAAGACAGTATCTCTTTCCTCATAGGTAGCTGTCACGTTTGTGACTAGTCTTCTAGAGATGTTATCTCTCTCCTTAATTAGCCTGAGTTTTTATCTCCTTTCCAGGCTGCCCAGTTTATAGTATGCTCCAGGTATTCCAAAATATCTTAATGCCCAGGTAAAACTATCCTTCATCATTGTCCATGATTGTCCCTTCCATTCTAGAAGTAAGGAAAGGATAACCTAGAGCTCCTGGCATTGATAGAGAAGGTCTGAGGTTACAGCAGGGCCACTGGTGCCAGTGAATCAGACAAGGAAGAGTCTGGAAACAAAAGGTATAGATCAATCACTGGAGCCAACTGGACATGGGGGTGCCTCGAGTCATTGATTCAGATAGCTTGAAATCAGGGAGTATACAAATATTCATGATTACAGCAAAGCAGTGGGTCAGAAATCAGGAGATACACAAGCATCAAAGTCCCAAGGTGAGTTGGGGAAGCAGTGAGTGGAATCCTGAACCAGGCGGGTAGTCAAGACTACAAACACAAAGCAGAAGGACAGCTTAAAATGGAAATAACTCATGTCTCATCCAGGAACTGTTTTATCTGCCTCCTGCTAGGGCAACAAATTTTAGATTCCACAAGTATTCACTGAACGCCTACTATATATGCAAAACGTTGTGTTATTTGCTGGGGATATTTGAATAGTCCTATTTTCTCACTGATGTGGCTGTTTCTTCCACTGATGCAGACTATAACCTGTCCATGCCTGGTTGTCTTGTGTGATTCTGGATAGGTCATTCTATTATGTGACAGAGGATCATGGAGACACCACTGACTTCGGTGGTTCAAATGATGTTCACCACCCGTATGACCTTGAGCAAGTTACCTAACTGCTCGGTGCCTCAGTTCACTCATCTGTAAAACAGTGGTTGAATTAGAGGGCCTCTTTGCTCATATCTACATCTAAACTTATTATCATATGATTTCATGAGCTTTCCTCGGGCTCAGTTTACTCACATGGAAAATGAAGGGGTTGAACTTTAAATTCCCTTCCTGCTTTAGATCCATGAGACCATAATCCCATGATCTGTTGGATAACAGTGGAGCACCTGGGCTGGTTATCACCACAGTTTGACACTCTGTACGATTTACAGCAGGAAGGGACCTTGAGAGTTCACTGTGTTTACCCTCTCTTTTTTTTTTTTAAACAGATGAGCACACAGAGCTTTAGGAAGGATGAGTTGCCCAATATCACACAAGAAGGAGAGAGAGCAGCAGGGCTAGAATTCAAGCCCAAGCTCTCAGATTCTAAGTCCACAAGCCCTGTTCCTCCTGTGTCCCTTTGAGCAAATCAACTTTACCTCTCCGGGTTTCAGTTTCCCCATCTCTAGGCTGAGCAGATTGGAGTGGATCAATGTGAGGTCCATCATCAATGTACAGTCCTGTTTCAGTAGCTAAGATACTCTCGACAAGAGTGTTACTGGATGAGTGGGGGGAGGGGGAAAAGGAAGAGCCTGAGCACACAGTCCTATCAGTTAAGGATGGAGGAAACAGAAGGGAGAAAGGCTCATACAAGCAGAAACCTCTCATATGTGTACACAAGGATAGATAGTAGATTTGAATCCTGTGTCAGTCAGGCAATAAGGATTTATTAATCATTTACTCTACTCCAGACACTGTGCTAAGTCCTGAGGATACAAATACAAAAGCAGAGATGGTCTCTACCCTCAAAGAACTGACATTCATTTCAAAAAAATTTATTTTATCCTGAATTTAAGAGTTATAACAATAATTTCTGTAACACAGTAGAAGACAAAAAATGATTGCACAGGAAACTGCAAACATATTATGTACAACTTGCTATTCTTTTTAAATAATTTGTCATGTAACTTTCCTTTTTCCCCTTTTTTCTTTCCACTCCCTCCCACCCTAGAGATGGCCACCATTAGATACAAATATATATATATATATATATATACATATATATGTAAAATAATTCTATACATATTTCTATTAATCAGCTCTTTCTCTGGATGCAGATAGCATCTTCCTTCATAGGTCCTCTTTAGTTAATTTGGATATCTATAGTACACAAACATAATTTATAATAGTCAATAGAATTTATAGTACCCAAATATAATGGTTGATAGTATTTCTAATACCCAAATATTATTTATAACAGTCAAAATGACTTAGTCTCTCAAAGTTGTTCTTAAAACAATATTGCTATTACTGTTACATTCTAGTAGGGGTGTAACATATACATAAATAAATATGTAGAAGATGCATAGAGTAGATGGAAGGCAACCTTAGAGGGAAGGGTTTTAGTACCTGCTAAGGGAGGTGGGGTAGGAAGGGACCTGGTTGGGTTGGACCTGAATCTGGAAGGAAGTCAGGGATTCTCAAAGGCAGAGATAAGGAAAAACGAGGTGTGGGGGACAGATGGTGCAAAGTCCTATAGATGGGCCTGGAAAATTGGGATGGCCTTTTTGTTGGTCTCCATGCCTCAAGAGTCTTCTCACTTCAGGCCATCTTCTACCCAGCTGTCAAAACTGTTCTTCCTTAAAGCATAAGTCTAATCGTATCACATTCCTATTCAATTAATTTAGTAAATGTTGACCGACTTTAAAATGAACTTTAAGCTCCCTTCCAATTCCAAACCCTTATGTCCTAAGTCACTGTCACTAGATGGCAATGACAGGTAGAAGGAGGAGGTCATTTCTTTGCTGAATTCATTCACTGAAAGTGAGAACAATGGCACCTGAGAAATTCAGTTCTTGGATCCCTTCCCTGAAACAGAAAAATACAAAGCCTGAGAACCTTTTAACACCAAAGTCAGTCTTTCCCCTACAGCGATCTATCCCCCTTGGCTAACTCTTTACCAAAGCAGAAACACCTGGAATAACACACTTCAAACAGACCCCATAGGTTTTATTGCTATAAACAAATACTTCAGTGATGCAATCCAGGGCTCAACAAATTGGAAAACCTCCTGCTATGGGCTTAATGGGATGAGAATAGATTAAGTCTGTGAAAAGTGCTTGTTAGAAATTGACAATACAGGATTTGACATGCAGCCTGAGAATTCTGCTTTGCCACTGTCTCGAGCCTTACTGCTTCAGAAGGAAGAAAACGCTAAAACAGCAACTTCTTTCTGTCACTTATATCTGAAAGTCAGTGTGTACACACAAGTGATACACAAGGGAAAAGCATCTTCTCATCCTATAGACATTTGTGTTGGGGGTCTTGTGAACCCGAGAGCCGGCGAGCAGGAATCTCCCACTTTCTCCCCCAAGACCATTAGCTTTGACATCCCATATGTCATTTTGTAGGGTAATTTCCTTGAGGTTTGCAATTAGATCTGGGATTTGACCCATGACCTTGATGTCATGGAGTATTAATTACATTGCGTGACTTGCTGGGGATCGGACCCTCTAAGTCACTCAGGTAGGGCCCACATTATCTGCTTTTGCATCTTGTACTGTTTTCCCTGCCTGCAGCATGGAATATTTGTGCTACACATTTGATCCTTTGATGATCGTCAGTGAAAGTTGTGTCTTGAGTGTTCTCTTCTTGTTCAGTGTGTCTGGTTCAGAGATCTGGATGCTGCTGTGCCAAGATGAAGAAGGCTGTTGGCGAAGCTTGGGTTGCTGGCTTCCTGCCCAACTTCATGCCATTATTGGGGGGTGGAGTACAGAGAGGGGGTGGGACAGTGCCTGAGGGAAGGAAGAACTAGGAAGAAGGCTGCTGCATGCGGCACTGGGGTGGTTTGGAAGCCAGCCAGGGTGTGGCAGAGTGCAGGAGAATAGAGACAGTGCTTGCATTGAGTCTCTGGGGTGTGTCTTTCATTGTGAGGGGCAGGCAGGAAGGTAGAGGCTGGGATCTTGAGTCTGGGCTTGTGTGTTTCTGTGGTGGCTGAGAGGTTCAGCACCTAGGTGTCAGCACCTTTATTATGGACTCCCTGAGTAGACTGAGCACTGGGCCTTGAGCAAGGGAGACCTAAGTTCAAATAAGACCTCCCTCCGACAGGTTCTAACAGTGTGACCCTGGGCAAGTCACTTACCCTCTGTTTGCCTCAGTTTGTTGTTATTGTTCACTTGTTTTCAGTTTTGGGTCAGGTGTTATACTCTTATACTGGAGTGTTTAGTCATTTTCTTCTCTAATTCATTTTACAGATGAGAAAACTAAAGCAAACAGGGTTAAGTGACTCACCCAGGGTCACACAGCCAGTCTGCCCTTGCCTCAGTTTACTCATCTGTAAAATAGGGATAATAATAGCACAAACCTCCCGGGGTTGTTGAGAAGATTAAACGAGATCATAATTGCAAAGTGCTCAGCACAGTGCCTGGCACAGAAGTAAGCACTGTATCAATGTTAGCTATTAATATTCGTGGGCACCTTTGGTGGTGCGGTGGATAGAGCTCCAGGCCTGGAGTCAGGAGGACCTGAATTCAAATTTGCCCTCAGACACCTCCTAGCTGTATGACTCTGGGCAAGTCACTTGACCCTGTTTGCCTTAGTTTCCTCATCTGTAAAATGATCTCGAGAAGGCAATGGCAAACCACTCCAATATCTTCACCAAGAAAACCCCAAATGGCGTCACAAAGAATCAGACACAACTGAACAACAACAACAACAACAGTGATTAATATTTGTAAAGCCCTTTACAAATCTTAAGGTGCTATGTAAATTTTAACTATTATTATAATCAGAGATATAGAAGTAGCAAGAACTTTAGAGGAACTCTAGCCCAATCCCTTCATTTTACAGATCAGGAAACTGAGGCCCAGAGAACTTATTTGACTTGGCCCTGGTCACACAGACAGCAGAGTCAGTCCTTTGACTCCAAAGTCAGTAGGACTTCTCCTGTGTCTACCCAGCCATCAGTTTACAAAAACTCTCAGTGCATCAATAATCAATTATTTATCTGGCTAGAATCCACATGACAAAACTGCAAATATCACTGATTCTCATGAAATTCCATCCACCAGATGTTGAATGCTAAGAAATATTTTATTGAATGTTTTAGAGGCAGTGTTGCACCATGAGTAGAGAGCTGACCTTGAAGACCTGAGTTCAAGTGTTGCCTCAGACAAGATAATACTGACTGTAATACCTTGGGCAAGTCACTCAACTACTCAGTGCCCCAGGGCAGTTCCTTAGGAAGATGAATTGCAAAGAAGGTGTTGCATCGCATTGCTAAAAGGATTTTCTTAACCTGGAAGTTCCTTCTTCCTATCCCCATTTCCCTAGTTTGATATAACATTACCACAAATTATAAGCTATCAAAATAAGTTTTTAATAACAAATTACCAATGAACTGTAATTATTGCAAACCTATGAACAACTAGTGTCTGGAGTAAAGATATACTGGTTGGTTAGAGAAGCGTTCTAAGTAGCACAGAAGGTGACAGCGACGAAGAAAGGGAGATTACCTATAACTTTTCAGGATCATGGGGGTGGGAAGAGAGCAGATCAGGAAGCTACAATTTAAATCCAGTCTGTTTTCTACCTAAGTCTTAGGTCAATCTGATTCTTCACACCAAGGATTGATCCACCATTGACGTGCTGAGGAAATAGGCAGAGAAAAAGGAATAAAGGAAACCCCTAACTGGGGGATTCTGATTCAGTATGGAAAGTCCTTCCATTAGAGCTCTTAGGTGGTCTACAGTAGAGAGAGTGCTGGACCTGGAGTTGTAGTCAGGAAGAACTGAGTTCAAATCCAGCCTCAGACACTTACCAGCTGTTTGATTCTAGGCAAGTAATTTAACCTCTGTCTACCTTAGTCAGGTAAGCACCTACTATATGCCAGGCATTGTGCATACAAATATGAGTTAGTCAGTCACTGCCCTCACAATCTAGTTACAATCTAATGGGGAAAGACAACACATAAAAGGAAGCTGAAAAGTGGGGTTTTCGGGGGAGGGGTGAGAAGGTACCAGACACTGGGGCCATGATGGAGTTCAGTCCAAGGGTGTGTATCTGTGTAGGAGAAGAAGAAACTGGCCAGCTTGTTGGTACATATTTGTTTGCTAGCTAGATTGTAAGCTCCTTGAGGGCAGGGACTGTGGTTTTGTCTTTCTTCTGTCCCCAGCACCTAGTCCAGTTTCTGGCACATAGTAGGTGTTTAATAAATGTTTGCTGTCTGGTAGCCCTCTTTAAATGGAGACCCTAAGAGGGTCTTTGCTCTACCTTTCACCCTTCAATCAGAGGGGCAAAGGGTACTGATGAGGTGTGAGTACCAAGGCTTGAAATATTGAAAGATGATGAGTTTCTGGATGATGAAATTTCTGAGGGCAAGAGGGAACTCAATCCAAGGGAGTGCAGTAGTGTGGAAAATGAAATTTCCTCACCTGTAAAATGGATACAGTAATAGTACCTATCTATTGTTGTGCAGATCAGATGAGATATTTGTAAAGCCCTTAACTCAGGACCCAGCACACAGCAGGTGCTTAGGAAATGCTGATTCCCTTCTTCCAAGATAGGCAGCTTGTCTACGATTTATGGTTTCTTAGAGTTGCTTGGAACACTGGGAAGTTCCATGACTTTTCCATGTTCAATGTTGAATGACTTGTTCAATGACACATCCTTAAAGCAGTCTCTATCGCAGGTAGAAATTACATTTAGGTCTTTCTGATTGTTAGACCCACCCCCACACCCCCAACCACTATAACAACAAGCCACCTCTCTAGGACATATAAGTTAACTAATATCTTAATTAGAGAAGAAATGTCTCTCACCTGAAAATATTCTCATAGAAGTCTTATCCCACATTGAATGGAATTTGAAGCACTAATGCAGTCTAATCCTTTGACTTTGCAAATGAGAAATCTGAAGCCTGGAGAATAGATGTGAACAATAATAATGTCAATAACACCAGTTATAATTATATCAGGTTGAGGATTAGACTTCACATTAAAGTTCTGAATTTGAGTTATGGCCCTACCACTTCCTGGCTGGGTGGCCCGGGGCCTTATCTTCTCCTTACCTGTGATTCTCTCTTTTATAAAATGAGCACAGTAATATTAGGAGGTTGGAAGAAAGTGTTTTGTAAACTTTAAAGCATGCTATGAATTGGAACCATTTTCAAGGTCATTCAGATACAGTATTTAAGTAGCAGGACGCTGACTTGGGTGGGATCCTCTGATTTTGCTCCTAGGGCTCATTGAATGAAAATATAACTCTATTCTAAATTCTATTCTATTCTAGATAGTTTGGGCAGCTAGTAAGTGTCAAGTGTCTGAGGCCAGATTTGAGCTCGGGTTCTCCTGACTCCAGGGCCAGTGCTCTATTCACTGCACCACCAAGCTACCCCTAGACTGTCTTATATCATGGTCAACAAAGGCTAAAGTAGATTTTTTTTCCCCCTGGAAGTCTTTGCTAAGAGGTCCAGGATTTAAACTTGTATTGTTGTCATTGTATTAAAAGTAGTTTTCAAGTAGCTAGAACTTTTCAGTGACATTGAGGTAGGCTAGAAACTTTCCTCCCCACTGGGGGGTGAAAAATAATAGCTAATAACTAGCATTTATGTAGTGTAGGTTTGCAAAGCATTGTGATTATTATCTTATTGATCCTCGCAAGAAACCTGAGACATGAATACTATTATTGTGCCCATTTTACAGATGAGGCTAAGAAGGGTTAAGTAAACTTGCCCAAGATCACACAGCTGATGAATGTTAGAGGCACGATTCATAAGCCTGGATCTCTGATGACATGGATGGGGGGAGTCACACATGCAACCAAAATGTAGCTAATTTTGAGGGGTTCTAAGTTTTGCAGGTCCCCAAAAGCCGTCTTAAAAGGGTGTAGTTAACCTCAACATTAACTGCTGGGGAAATCAGTCATACTAAAGCCTCTTCATTCTGTGTGAGAAAACTGTGACCTGCATGTTGAGAAACAAAGGAGCCTGGGAAAT
>CM053596.1:146944959-146977759 GCA_028646575.1 Pseudocheirus occidentalis
CCCTTTCATAGCTGACACTTTCTAAAATTTGCACTAAAAATGGAAAGTTTTCTCAGGGTACAATTTGAAAAACATGTTCCTCCTCCTCTTCCTCCTCCTCCCCTCCCCCTCCCCTCCCCTTCCTTTCTCCCTCCTCCTCTTCTCCTCTTTCCACTCCCCCTCTTCCCTCTTCTCCTCCTCCTCCTCCCCCTCCTCCTCCACCTCTCCTTTCTCTTCCTCCCCTTTCCCCTCCCTTGGTTCTTCTACCTCTCCTTCCCTTTCTTCCCTTGAAAATAAGAAAAAAAAAAAACCACTTTGTGACTAGAATTCTAATGAGCCAGCCTCTCAATTGGTGGTTTCCCCAAACCTATATTTAATTATTCACTGTCACTTAGCAACACTTTTGATGAAAGAAGAAAGGAGTTCCAGGCTCTCAGTTTATCAGGCTGCATGTGGGTTTGGGGTATGGGAGCACTTGAATTTCAGGACTATAGCCCTGAGTTTTCATTTAGGGTTAGTGGTGAAAATATGGCTGCTTCTCTGCTCCCTCCCCTTTTTCCAGTGGAATAAGGTGTACCAGGAAGGAAGGTATTTGTGAAATAGGAGAAAGATGCTATATCTGGTCTCAATGAAGTTTTTATGCTTCTCTTGAAAAAAAAAAGAGACAAGAGAAGTTGGTATTCTTACCAGTATGGAAATGATCTGTGATGACGGGGCAATGATCTGTGGAACTTCTTGGTAACTTAGAATATATAAAGGTAGGATTTTGCACACCATCACCAAGTAATATTTTTTAAAATTAATACAAAAGAAATTGGCTAGAAAAATACAAGGTATCTTAAAAGTCTTAGTGCAGTTTTAAGCTTATTAAAACTCTTAACCTATTAAAACTTAAATTTGTACCAAGACTTTTGGGACACTGTCTGCTTGAAATGAATCTATCAAATAAAAGTCTAACATCCAGATTCCTTAAGAAACTAACACATAAGGATAATAATACATATGCTGTCGTTGAGGAATAGTCAAAGGATATGAAAATAATTTACAAAGAGATAAAAACTCTTAATGACTACATTAAATTCCATGATAATCAGAGAAATAATTAATAGTCTTACAATAGATTCACTAAGATGGCTAACCTACTAAACCTCCCCCAAATGTAAACAAACCAGTCATAGCTTTCATCCAAAGTGATGCCATTTCTAGGAGTCTTAAAAATGCTAAAAGGAAGTGTTTACAGACTATTCATAAAGAACTCTTGGAAATAATTCATGAGAGTGGCTGAAAAAATTAAACTGTGTTAATTAAGGGAATATTATGGTGCTGTAAAAAAGACAGGCATACAGTAGAATGTGGAGAGACCTATAGAAGATAATGTAGTCCTAGAACTGTATACATACTGTGTGTGCAAGTGTATGAAAATGAAAGAAAAGACAGGAAGGATGAACACAGGCTGGGAAGGGAATATGGAGCAGAAGTGTTGTTTTTTATTGTCTGTTTAGTGGAATGATCACTTGACTTGGGGTTTGGAAGATCTAAGGTCAAATACTGTCTGAGATTATATGATCCTGGGTAAATCACTCACTTAATCTTTCCTGGCCTTCGTTTTCTTAGCTATTAAATGGGGATAACACTTCCTTCACAGGGTTGTTACGAGAAAATAAATGTAAAAAATTCTGCCAGCCTCAAAGCCATATATAAATTCTAGCTATTATTTGTTATTTTGTTTATGCCATGTTAAAGGCTATGGATTTAGTGTAAGAGCATTTTTTTTCCTTTTGGACATATTAATTTGGGTGTTTTGTTTATGGTCAAATTTATGATAAAATTTTCCTTAGGGAAATTTCTGGTCCCTATGCTTAACAATTGCAAAATGACAAGTCTAGCCTGGATAACTTTTGTCTTGTGTAAGAAAAGTCATAAAGTCGTACCTTTTCCCCCATTGTTGCTTCCAACTTCTCTGTCTCTCTGTCTCTCCTCTTTCTTTCTCCCCTCCCTCACCTTTCTACCCCCCTTTTCTCCTCTCTCACTCTCCCTCTCTCTCTTCCTCCCTCCTTCCCTCTCTCCCCCCTCCTTCTTTCTCTTTCATCTGTCTATATTTATATTTATCCATATCTATATCTGTCTAGTCATATCTTAGTTAAAAAGTTAACTTTGCACGTACAAGCTGGGGGACACTGAATCACAATTTCATCTGAAAAAGATCTTGGAGCTTTAGTAGATGACAAATAATGACTGAGTCCAAACTATAATAGGACCAACAATCAAAAATACGAATACAGTCAGGCTACATTCCAAAGGCATTCCCGCTGGCATGAAGGAATAATCCTAACGGTACTCTCCTGGTCAAAGCCCACCTGGAGTGCTGTGCTCAGTTCTGGGCACCATATTTTTGGAAGGCCATTTACGAGTTGGAAAATATCTAGAGGAGGCCCGGCAGGATGGCAAAGGGCCTTGAGATCCTTCTATTATGAGAATATGTTCAAGGAATTAGGGATGTTTAACCAGGAGAAGAGCAGACCAAGGGAAAACATGGCGAGTGTTTTCAGGTAACTCTGAGGGCTGTCATGTGGAAGAGGATGGGTCCATTTGAAATCAGAGTGTGGCATTAGAAGCCTTCAAGGTCCGGCTCAGAAGGGGTGTCCTTAGTGATACTTCCCCTGTTCCCCCATCCCCAGTTATTAGTGTTTGTTTCTTTGTCACATTAAACCATATCTTATCATCCGTGTGTATGCTGCATCTCTTCAATAGAATATAAGTCTTGGTGAGAGGGATTGTTCCATTTTGTTGCTGTATCCCTAGCACCTAGCACAGTGCCTTATAACTGACTATATAACTATATGGATTGTTGTTGTTTATTCATTTCAGTCCTGTCTGACTCTTTGTGGCCCCATATGGGGTTTTCTTGGCAAAGTTACTGGAGTGGTGTTTGCCATTTCCTTCTCAAGTTCATTTTACAGATGAGGAAACTGAGACAAACAGGAATAAGTTACTTGTCCAGGGTCACATGGCTAGTAAGTGCCTGAGGTTGAATTTGAACTCAGAACTAGTATAAGAGGTATAAAACATTTTGCAAACCTTAAAGAACTATAATAATAACTGCTATTATTGTGTTTTTAAAATATAATTATAGTCATTGTTATTATATATACTTGCTCTCTTCCCTTATGTGAGTAGGGATTGTTTTACCCATTGTACCTGTATCCCTAGCACCTAGCCAGAACCCTAGGCATCTAGTAAAGAGCGATCAGACAGCCATTTAGGCGATGCAGTGGATTAAATGCTAGGTCTGGAGTCATGAAGACCTGAATTCAAATCCAGCCTCAGATACTTACTAGTTGTGTGACCCTGGGCAAGTCATTTAATCTCTGTTTACCTCATTTTCCTAGGTTATAACATGAGGATCATAATAGCACCTACCTTGCAGGGTTATTTTGAGAATCAAATGAGATTCTCTTTGTAAAAAAGCACCTTAACATTGTGTTAGTTTGATTGGTTGTCCTTCCTTCTCAAAGAGGACCAAAAAGACATCCCTTTGTGGGGGTCAAGGTATAGTGTGTCCAGCCATGGCTGAACAGACCAATAAGAACTCAGAAGACTCTCCCACAGGTCGGGCATGATACAGGTACACGCAGGCCCTGTGTAAATGCCTACTCTGCTTTCCTTCCCTCCCTACTCAGTGAGACTTGACTATGTCTGATGATCCCAGACAAGGTAGGAAGGGAATTCAGAGCAGAGTCAGAGAAGACTAGAAGAAGGAATCAAAGAATAGATACAGGCACAGTGGCCTGCTGAGGTGAAGATGGAGGTGTAGCACAGGCGGTACAATGGACAGTGTTGGACTTGGAATCAGGAAGACCTGAGTTTGAATCTTACCTCAGATACTTACTAGTTATATCCCTGAACAGTTATGAAATGTCCCTCAGCCTCAGTTTCCTCATCTGTAAAATGGAGGTATTAGTTCACAGGGTTGTTGTGAAGATCAAATGAGTGCTCTATAAATCTTAGCCATTATTTTTTTTCATTATTATTACACGAGGGGATTTCTATGAATGATGTTGTTGATTGTCTTTAGTCTCTCTTGGCCCTTGGCTCCAAGGCTCCAAGGCTCCCTTGGCCTGGGAATGACTTGTTTACAGAGCTGTGAATCTGGCCCTTTGAGCATTAACAATAAAAGAGATTGCACTAAAATTCCTGGCAATGCGAGAATATTTGCAGTGTGTTGTTATCCATTGGATCTGAACAGACTGGGAGAGAGGGAAGGAAGGGCCAATAAATGGGACATTGGAATCCTCAGAGTCCTGGAATGAGTTCTTGTACCAGAGCCACTCACAGTATAAGCCACGCAACCTTGGGGGCTTTCTACTTCCCAAATGTTCTGCAAAACATCTTAGTGGCAGACCTATTGACATGGCCCATGGCTTACCCCATCACTGCGACAGTATTTGGACACAGACCTGATGGATAAAGCTGACCTGGTTTTCTCTCAGAGAAGGACGTTGGAAGTAATGTGGAGTTTGCTCCTGGCCCTTGGCCAGAGATTGCATGCAACTTAAAGATTGCTTCATTTATAGGAAGTACTGCTGGGTCCTGGAGCTGTCTGGTGGAATCTATCAAGCAGTTTTAAGAAATTCCAACAGGATGTAAAGGCTATAAAAGGATAGTCCATTTTAGAAGTCAATATGTTGTCAGAAATGATTATTAATAACCAGTAATTTGAGGGGAAACTCTGAAGTTTTCCCTCTAAAGTCCTTTAAAAGTTGTCTTTTGAAGGACATTACTGATAATAAGATTGAATTAGCTCTTCTGTATCTTGGTCAGAGCCCACCCAACTTTACCAGGAATTTAATCTAAGGTGGGGAAGCCCATTGTGTTCAGCTCAAGGTTGGATGGAAATAGATCCCCGTTGTCTAAATAGCCCAAGGCTTCAGGTAGTGTCTATCCAAGGGTGACCTGATGTCACTTGCAGCCCCTCCTTGAAAATCTACTTTTCCAAGGGTATATAAACCGTGAACTTGTCACCATTGTCTTTGGTCTAAGAGAGATGGCCAAATGACCATCCTTTTATTAATAATCCACTGGCCTTATTAATAAAAAGATTAAATTACACAGAAACCATGTCTCTTGAACCTTTTTAAATGTTACAAAATGAATGGCTGCAATAGTAAGAATTATTCTCATTGAACGCTGGAGCATTTTACCAAGTTGCAAAGAAAGTCTTCTAGCCCTTCTTCTCTTCCCCTTTCTCCCTCTCCTTCTTAGAGTTACTCTTTGGACTTTGGGTACCCTGAAAAGTTCCTTGATCTCTGTCTTGACAAATCATATCTCCTAACTACCTGAGCACCTGGCGTGATCACCTCCCCTCCCTTCTTTTTCCTTTTCATATCCCCTTTACCTGGGAACTAGATTGTAGATATAATTGTGGCTGGAAATCAGTAGGGGAAAAAATCACAATGAGCTGACTAGACTACAATTCACCAGATGTACCACTTAGGAGATGTTTCCAAATCCAAAAGACAGCTGGAATCTCAGACAGTAAAGTGAGAAATTTCTCATTCACTCAATTAATCCAGCAGAACATTTATTGAGCTGTTAAATTGGCCAAGGACTCAGAGCAGAGGCTGAATGATGCCAGGTTTTCCTCAAACTTCTAAAAAGACTCACTGTCCATATCTTGCATTGCCTTTCCAATACATTTTGTATATGCATCTAATATCTTATAATCTGAACTTGAAGTACCCATTCTCACATTTCTGGCCTTGTACCCTTGACTCATTGTGTGCTATTTTAATGTAATATGAAGGCATGTAACATGGAGCCATGGTACTGTGATGCAAATTTCCCCACCTTTTATTTGATGTATTTGTTACAATTTTATAATTTACCATTGGGAAGATGAGAGCACTTTTTTTTAATTAAAAAAAATAAAACATTTAGTAGCAGATATCCATTCAACAAAGATGTGAAGCAATTTCCATGTGCAAGGCAAGAGGCAGTTGATGTCATGGATAGAGGATCAGATTGGTCAAGAAGATACAAGTTCAAGTTCTTTTTCTAATGCATACTAGCTATGTGACCTGTGGACAAATAAGTTCGCCTCTCAGTGACTCTAGGTAACTTTCAAGTACTATAAGGTACATAGTAGTTTTTGATTTGCATCAATGAAAGGAGTTTTCCCTGAATTCACAAATCCAGACAGAAAGAAGCATCCAAGACTTTGGGTCAGGTGCCATGGCAAAATATAGCCCCTGCTCTCAGGCAGCTTACAATCTAATGGGGGGGAGGGGAGGGGAGAGGACACACAGATACATCAACATCCATCATGGAAAGCAGCATGTGTGAAGTGTCCGTATGTTCTAAACAAAGATCTCTGAGGAATGTGAGGAGATACAAGATAGTGCTCAAAACCTTGTATAGGAGAATACACTTAAGTAAAAGACAAAGCCCCTTTTATATAGCTTCATTTCTTCCTCTTCCCCTTTCCCTCCAACCATTAAATGAGAAGTCCAAGCGCAAAGTCTTTGGATTTCACAATGAAGTGCTACAGAATTTCTGTGGTGATTTGCATTTTGCACTTCGTTTGGTTCCTGGGTCTCCAGCTGTTCCCTTCCCTCTGCCAACTTTCCCCCAGCTGTCTCTTTCTGTCTGGCGAGGAGCGTGTAAGGCGTGTAAGGCGGGGTTGGCACAAGGGAGCACACTGGATAATGTGCATATGCTCATTCATTCCACAGGAAGTAGTGTTGAAGGGCTCTGAGAGGAAAGGAGTGGACACAGCTTAAGACAAGAATATTTCACTGTCATGGGCTGTATTGGTTTCCTAAAAACAAAACAAAACAAAAAAATGGGCTGGAATAAGTATTAGGATGGGGAGGGAAATGTTGCTTACTAACTTTGGAAACTATAATATTATCTCTTCTGATTCAACACAATCTAGCTTTTTAGAGACCAATTAATAGGGGCCCAAGGGATCCAAATAGCTCTGGTGTATGAATATTGGACATGAGAAAAAGATGCTCTAATAGTCATAGTCAACTTTTCTCAAGCTTACCTTAGTTTTTGTTTTAGTCATGCCACATAAAACTATATACTGCTGTGGAAACATAGATTACTGAATAGGTACTCCAGGCAGTTTGAAAGAAGCCAAGGATTTCTGAGAGGTCCTCATTACTCCAGAGGGAATTGCTCAATGATCCAGGAGGACAGGATTCGCTCTTAGAAGCAGAGACATAACTAGGACTAGACAAGTGTCCCTTGCCTTGCGTACACAGAATTAAGGAGTGTTGAAAAAGATATGAAATGTTCATCTACTTGCCCATCCAATGGGGAATGGCTAAACAAATTGTAGAACGTGAATATAAAAGCATATTATTCTTCCGTAAGATGATGAATACGATGAATATTCAGTCAGGCAGGCAATCATTAAGCATTTATATAGCACCTCCTATCTCCTATGTGCTAGGCATTGTGCTATGCTTTTTACAAGAAGCAAATTGGCTTTCTACAGATATCTCTCGTCTGATCTTTATAACAACCCTGCAAGGTACTTGCTGTTATTATCTTCATTTTGCAGAGGGGGAAACTGAGTCAAATAGTCAGTCAATGACTTGCTGTGGGATCGCATAGCTGGTTAGTGTCTGAGAACTCTTCTTCCTGACTCCTGACTGAGAACCCTATCCACTGTGCCACCGGGCTATCTCTTGAACAGAATCGTAGGATTTTAGAACTGGCAGGGTACTTGGGGATTGTCTACTTTAACCTTTTCATTTTACACATGAGGAAACTGACCCACTGGAGAAGTGACAATATCTCAGTTAGTGACTGAGGGGGAATTTGACCCCAGGGTTTCTAACTGGAAGGTCAAAACTCTGAAGACTCACTATACCAGAATTTCCTTAAGGTGAAATCCAACAATCCTCTGAGACAAGTGCTGTGAGAGAGAAATGTTCTTTCAGTCCCCCTGGGCAGTCCTGACTGTCCTTTTCTAAGCAAAGTGCCTGCCCAGCCTCCCATATTCTTAAGGGTGTTTGAGAATGATCCGGGGCTCCCACACATTTTTAGCCGTGACAGGAGAGCTTGCAATGTGTTATTTTAAACGCCTTCGTCTCTGTCTCTTCAAGAGAAATGAAGAGAGGCACGTTGTGTTCTGAAAAATTACGTGAAGATCACATTACATTTTTCTGTTCTGATTTCTAGAAATTGCTAGTGTTTTAAATGACTTCCCTCACCCACACAGTCATGGTGTTATCCCTAGATCAAAGTAAATGGCTGCTTGAGAGGGTTTTGGATCCTTCAAAATGTAAACGGGCTATGCATGTAAGCTCAAATGTGGGCTTTTCTATATAATGAGTCCAGCCTGTACAAAGGTCCCAGCAATACTCTACTCTTTGTGAATACCAGGAATTAAGATCACTTGGAAAGCCTCCTGCTAAGCCCCTGGGCATGGAGGGCTAATCTCTGAGGAGCACAGGAGTATAGTCACTGTTTTCCAGAGGGCTAGGTGTTTAGGTATGATGAAATTTGCATGTAACATGATGAATTTGTATATGCACATACAATAATAATGTTATTGTTCAGTCATGTCCGACTCTTCATATCCCCTGTGGACCATATTCTCTGCGTCGGTTTTCTTATTGTGGATGTTGGAGTGGTCTGCCATTTTCTTCTCCAGTGGATTAAGGCAAACAGAGGTTGAGTGACTTGCCCAGGCTCACAGGACTAGTGTCAGGAGACCAGATTTGAACTCAAGTCTCTCTGACTTCAGGTCCAGCCCTTTACCCACTAAGCCACCTTGCTTCCTTATGATTGTTGATATTCCTTTTGTTTCCATTGAGTCTGACTCTTCAGGACCCCATTTGGGGTTTTCTTGGCAAAGATACTGGAGTGGTTTGCCATTTCCTTCTGCTCATTTTACAGACTGAGGAACTGAGGTAAATAAGGTGGAGTGACTTACCCAGGGTCATACAGCTACTAAGTATGTGAGGTTAGATTTGAACTCAGGTCTTCCTGACTCCCAGACCTAGTGCTCAATTTACTGAGCTACCTAGCTGCCCTGGGGTGGTAATAGGATGCATTTGT
This sequence comes from Pseudocheirus occidentalis, assembly GCA_028646575.1. Taxonomy (NCBI): domain Eukaryota; kingdom Metazoa; phylum Chordata; class Mammalia; order Diprotodontia; family Pseudocheiridae; genus Pseudocheirus; species Pseudocheirus occidentalis. The sequence continues at coordinate 146,954,014 of CM053596.1, forward strand.
ATAGTGCATTAAGATCTGCAGAGCTCTTGATACACATATGTTATGTCATTTGGTCCTCACAATAAACTTGTCAACCAACATTACCTTGGCTAAAAAACTTAACCTCCCTTGGCCTCAGTTTCTTCATCTATAAATGGAGATTATCTCTAAAGGCTGGGGTCTTGTAGGACACACAAACAAGATACACTTGGCATTGGTTTTGTCGGACAAGGATTCTTTAAACAGATTTGATGACAAGACTAAATCAATTCATAAAAAAAGAGGCAGTTTACTAAGGAGTCTATTTCCTCATAGTAAAATAAAAGTTCCTTGAGGGCAAGGATTATTTCATCTTTGTTTTTGTGTCTTCAGAACATAGCACCTTACCTGGAACAGAGGGTGCTGAATAGGTTTGTTGAACTGAGTTATTTAAAACAATTTTCAGTGGATTTATTAGAATTCTATAGGTGTTCTTTATAGATAGATCCTGTGTTCTTTAGCATGTATTAGAACCACCAGAGCAATGGAAACTGTTTTCTGTAACTCATTCCACTGTGGTTCTGGAGGGCAGTGATGGGGCAGAGGTCTTCCCTCTGATCAGAGGACAAGAATGCTAAGACAGGAGTTTCCTACCCAAAACCTGGCCCATAATAAGGACTTAATAAATGCTCTCTCTCTCTCTCTCTCTCTCTCTCTCTCTCTCTCTCTCTCTCTCTCTCTTTTTCTCTCTCTGTCTCTCTTTTTCTCTCTCTCTCTCTGTCTCTGTCTCTGTCTCTCTTTTTCTCTTTCTCTCTCTCTTTCTGTCTCTACCTCTCTATGTCTCTGTCTTTCCCTCTCTCCCTTCCTTTTTCTCTCTCTCCCTCTCCCTCTCTACATCCCTTTCTTTTTCCTTCCTCTCTCTTCCCTTCTCCCCCTCTTTTCTCCTCCCTCTCTTTCCATTCCTTTCCCCCCTCTCTCTCCCTCTCCCCTTCTCCTCCATCTCTCTTTTCTTCCCTCTTTCTTCTCCCTCCCACACCTCCTTTCATTTACTTACTCTTTCTGGGTAGTGCAATGAAATAGACTGTTCACATTGGGAGTCAGAAAGACTTTAAGTAAAGTAATAAAGCCCCTTTTATATAGCCTCATTTCTTTGTCCTCACCAACAACCCCTAGCCAATTAAATGAAAGGGTCAGAGTTCAAATCCAGCCTCAGACACTGATTGTGTGTGATCCTGAGGAAGTCATCTAACCTCTCTCAGCCTCCTTTCCCTCAACTATAAAATGGGGATAATAATAGCTCCTTCCCAGGACTGTGGTGAGAATAAAACCAGACAATCTTTATAAAATGCTTTATAAACCTTACAGTATTTTCTAAATGCTAACTTTATTATTATCATTATTATTATCTAAGCCACTACATAGTCTGTGGGTCTTGCTTGGTGATGAGATGAGTGTTTTCATCCTCTGTGAATCACTTCTCTAAGAAACGAGAGAATTTCAGGCTTAATTTTTTTCTTGGTCGGTTTCTCCTCTTGTCCTGGCCTTTTCAGCTGTCTTCTGGTGATGTTACTTTATCTCAAAGGTTAAAGGTCCTGACTCATTTGACCATACACATTCCCTGGGGAGAATACAACAGAATTCACCTGATCTTTATGGGACTCCAGACTGTAGATGGCTTGCTCTGACCTGAATTTCTTTGGGCAAACCTGAATCAGCATCCCTTATATTGAGGGCTGTTTGGGCAGCAACTGGCCCCCAAAGGGTTCAGAACAGGCTGTCACTCATTAGAGTTTGTTCTGTTGAGTTTTCTTACTCTTACTTCTAATTTGAGCCTTCATTTCTGAATCAAGGAAATTATTTTATTAATCTCAAAACTTCTGTATGTCCAGAAGCAATGCACTCTACTAACAGTTGAAAAGTAAAATTGGCACTTTCATTCTCATTTTTCAGTATCTTTCCTCCTCCTTTTCTTCTCCACCTCCCTTCCCTTGAGAACTGTGAGATTCTACAGCTGACAGTATAGCCAACAATCTCTATTGATATTTATTATTACTGAATGAGCAGAGTCAGTTGGTTTATGAGCCAGTAACTGGAGGAGTAGGGACCTTATCTTCAGATAATGGGCCCGTATGCACAAACAGTCTCTTTCATCACAAATGACATCTAGGGACCACCCACGGGGATTAAGCATTAGCTCTCTCATAAGACTCATCAGTGGAATCATCTATAGTACTTGTCCCGTGGATGTCCTTTCCCTTTCTCCAGATTTCTGCATTCCTGAAAGATTGTGTGGTGTTTTAATCTGGATCTAAACCATTCATTATTTAGCCTTTCTAATGAAAACCCTGACTTCCATAGTGACTTCATTCTATTTAACATATTCTTCCTTCTTTCACATGATTTCCCTGACAAGCGACCAAATGCAATGTTGGCCTAACATAACCACTCCTCAAAAAGCAGTTTGTTATTGAGGATGGAACACTGAACCTGAAGTCATCAAAACCTTTATTCTAACACTAACTTAGATATTTTCTAGCTATGTAACTTTGGGCAAGTCACTTCTCAGCCTTAGTTTTCTCCATCTGTGAAATGGGGTAATAATAGCATATTCTTCACATGGTTATTATAAAGGATCAAAAGAAACAATGTACTTAGAGTGCTTTACCAACCTTAAGGCGCTCTATAAAAGTTAGCTCTTATTTCTTTCCCACAAATGGATGTTTAATTACATTCCAGCTTTACCATGTATCCTTAAAAAAGGGAGTCATTAAATATAAATTGGAATCAGAAACCAGGAACTTGGGGCATTCAAGCATTTCTCAATCCAGGTGTTTCTGGCAAGTTGATAGGACTCCAATCAGTCAACAAGTATTTATTAAATATAGGTGCTAGGCACTGAGGGTAGATACAAACACAAAGCGAGGTATGATCCCTGCCCTCAGGGAGTCTACAGTCATCCCTGGCTGTGGTGGAGTAACTCCTGTGTGAGGTGGAGTTGCCCCATCCTGAATCTTGGAATCAGTCTTTCTGTCTGTGGTGCATCATTGTCCCTCATCTGCTTTTGGCCTTAAAGAAGGAGACGGATTTCAGTTCCAGATAGTCCTGGGCAAACCTTTGGTTTCTCTTAGTTCTTAAGTACAATAAACTTCTCAGTATTGTCTAGAGCAGGGATTGGCGCTGCTACTGTTTTGTTATGATTCCTGAACTAATCCTTAAATACAATCATTTTATTTAAAAATGTAAAAGCTCAGAAGCTATACAAAAACAGGCAGAGAACCATAGTTTGTTAATGTCTGATGGAGAGAGTGGTCAGTATGGCTTGGGAAGAACTGAGGTAGAAGTTCTAAGACCTGGATTAGGGTCACAGTTCTGCAGCTAACCAACTGTTTGACCTTGGCAGCTGATTCACCTTTCTGGATACCATTTCCTTATCTCTTAAATGACAAAAGGTCTCTAATATCTCTGCTAGCTCTAGTAATACATAAACTTTCAACATACCCTTGGGCAGCAGCGGGGAAGCATGGTCTGACTTGGCGTGTTATGATTTGGCAGATACCCCTCCCACAAAGCTTCTGCAAAGATCTTCAAAATAAGCTGGGAATTCTGTTGGCACCCTATGTAGTTTAGTTGAAGGTCATTTTGCACTGAAGGTGAGCATATATAATAGTATACGCACCTTGGGCATGTGTATATGCGCAGTAGAGATTTTCAGACATCATGGTAGGCTGAGTCATAGATTTTGACCTGGAAAGTACTTTATGACTATCTAGTCAAACACCTTCACTTTACTGATGGAAAACCAAGGTGTAGGAAGGGTAAGTGATTTTCTCAGCTTTGAACAAGCTAGTGTGTGTCAGAGGCCGGACTTGAGCCTAGATCTTCCTAATTCCTTGCTCATCACTCTAAGCTACTGCTGTGTGATTACCCTGGGAAAGGATGGTGATACTTATAATGCAAGTCTTGAATACACCATAGGATTATAGATCTTGAGCCAGAAGTGACCTCAGAGGCCATGTAGTCCAGCCACCTCATTTTGCATATGAGAAACCTGAACCCAGGCCACACAGGTAATAAACAATATGCTACTCAAATGTATCAACCAATCCAGATCATAGGGGTTATCATCTACAAATCCCCAAGAGTTTCTCTTCCCTTACTCAATGAGTACAATGCCTAGTTCATATTTTCCTCTCTACCCAAATTCCTGCCCGTATACTAGGGGACTTCGACCTACATAATAATTTTTATTTAACTACCCTAACTTCCCCATTCCTCAGCCTACTCAATTGCTGTGACCTATACAATCCACCTTAATTATACAGAGATGGTCATATCTTTGCTTTTGCCACCGCCCACCACTTACTTTCCATGTTCATGAAACTCCTTTATATGATCCTGATCTTTTCATATTCCATCTTTCTCTGTGCCTTTCGACAGGTAACCCTGTTCTTTATTCTAATTGTGACCTCCACTTCCTGATCCCCCAACCCCAACCTTTCGTTCTTTCTAAAGTCATTATCCCTTATGTTGGCTGTACTATTCTGCTTTCCATAGCTCAATCCATTGGTGAATAAGTTCAACTGTACTTAATTTCCTTGCTCCTTCATCCAGTTGCTGATCACACCTTGTCAAATCCAGCTTGGAGTATTCTGACCATCTGCCTCCTTCCCTCCTCTTCATGTGCTCCTAAACAGACGTAGAGAAGAAAAATCACAAAATTGTGCTGATTGGGTCCACTACAGATAAATGGTCCTTTTATACCTCCCTAATTAATTTGCCTTTTCACTCGTCTAAATGTCTACTCCAAACTTTTTTATTCTTTCCCATGCCTCCCATAACACCTTCTGCCCCACCTTCTTCAAACTCTCAGGAGAGGACACTGTTTGATACTTCACTGAAAAAAAAACTGAGGCCCTTAATGCTTGCTGGGCAGAGGAGTAACGTGGTCTGTCTTGTGCTTTAGAAAGATTATTTGGCAGCTGTATTGAAAATGGAGTGGAGAAGGGAAAGAGACCGGAAGAGACAAAGCAGGCAAGGTCAGTTAGGAGGCTACCTCAAAAGTACTGCTGAGTCAACAAACAATAGTAGGGCTTTCCCTATACCTTTTGATCTATTATTATGTGAGTATATTAATGAGGCCTACCAAAGAGAACCATTTGTAAAAGCCTACCTAGTCCCTTTTCATACCTTCATCAAGGATGTCCTTGACAGGTATATACATGAGTCTCTTAATAATTTTGTAAAGTTGAGTGGATAATTTTTGATAATTTCTTAGTCACTTTTTTGGGTGGTAATAAAGTCTTTAATTTTTTTTCCAAGTATTTGGCATTTTCTTCTCTTTCAGATGACTCAAGTAGGAAAATATATGGAGAGGGCTTTACAAAACTTAGAGTGTTCTATAAATACTATCATCATCATCATTATTGGGAACTGATCACTCAAAATCTTTAAAATTATGACAGGTCCAAATAATATTTTATCATATTATTTCTTAATTAATGAGTTAGGTAAAAGATGAGGGACTAGTAGGATATAATATATACTTCAGGGAAGTACATTGTATAATTTACAGGTAGAACACCGAGGAACATTCTAGAGTGAGTCAAAGAAATACTGTCTTCCCTGTGAGGAGTCTGAGGTTGTCTTGGGTTCTCTAAAATAGTCTCCTTCAACTTTTAATGCTGAATGGAAGAATAAGGCTCAATGGACAGTTTCCCTTGAGACAGTTCAACCAAATGAAGGAATCAGTCAATTAATAAAGAGATTCCTTATGACAGTCTCCCCTCTCCCACAAAATTGAGAAATAAGGCTACCTTCTGAGGGTCTGGATTGATTTTTGCTCTTGGATTCACACCTAAGTATAAGGAAATGTCATCCAGCAGTTTAATACTCTCCATAGTCATCCTGCAAATAGGGCCTCCAGAAGCTTTGATGGGAAAGCTTTAAACTTCTTAGCTTGGTACTTTTTTGTACCATAGAAGAGCCTCCTCCTTGCTCCCCACATACAACTCTTGTTCTGAGAAATATAATCAAATCAGCACTTTTTGGAAAGGGTATAGCAATATTCCACTTAACCATCTTTTTCTTTTTGACTTCTTATACCACAACTCCCTTCCCTGGCTACAATTCCCCTATGTATGTTGATTCCCCCATTGGAAAGTAAAATCTCTTGCTATTGTATTCATGCATGTCTCTAGCATTTATCACAGTGATTGGCACACAGGAAGTGTTTAATCAATGCTGTTCATTCATTCATTCAATCAATCAGTCAATCAATTATGCAGGGTATCCCAGAAGTTTTATTGCAGTGTTAAGCTATTTGGGATACCATGTATTACAGAATATGTGGCCTTTAGCTCTTATCTGTTTCTGATTTTTTAAAATGCTGATTATTCTATTGGTGTGACTTCTACTGTTCCACTAAATTTTCAAAAATATACCAGTCTGATATTCTGAAAAAAGGCATCACTTGATATCTGAGAATATTCTCTGACATATTGCTTCATATATCCTGAAAAATACTTTGAAGAAAAGCAAAATATATCATACCTTTCTCTTTATAAAATAAACCATATATGGATAACACAAAAGTTAAAGTCATTTTTAGCAACACCAAGCCAGTGAAGTTGACCATGAAGATGACTTTAAATGGTTTACTGTTCTCTCTGCAACCATAAAGCCTGTGGTTTCCTTTTAAGCAGACTCTGTTCAGAAACAGTGCTTAGTAATTAATCTAGTTTTCCAGGGCATCATGGTAAAATAGTACCAGTGATCTCACATAGTTGAGAAGGTTACATTTTATTTGAACCATTTTCCAAAGCAGCAGACAATCAATCCATTTTCCCACCTGACCCCTATACACAAGCACTGTGTTTCTCGGAGTTAAAGGGTCATTTCTACCAACCACATCACTGGGAAGCAACTGTGTCTCTTTGTGGCAGAGCCTGGGCACAAATAAATTTCACAAAAGATGAAGAAAAAAAGTCTTTTGGGGCTTCAAGAAAACGTTTTCCCTTTCTGAATGAACTGAATGAAGCTAACCAAGTGTTGAGTCCTGTACCCTTAGCAGCTGCTGCCGACCTCCCACTGCTTTGTGTCACTGGGGACCATCATCTGGTACTGTGTTTGTTATAAAGCAGACTCTGATGTTAGTGGGCCAGGGCCTCCTCTGGGCAAACTATTTCCTGAAAGTGAAGCTGAGTATTATGAAGGAATAACTTAGCTAAGGTTTCCCTCCATACATGAGACCTCTTGCCTCTAATACTTACTGTATGTATGCTACTAGCTAAATTACTTAGCTTTTTAGTACTCTGGAACAGGTGGCTAGTTGGTTTAGTGGACAGAGTGTTGGGCCTGGAGTCAGTAGGACTCAACTTTCTGAATTCACATCTGGCCTCAGATACTTCCTAGCTGTGTGACCCTGGAGAAGACACTTAACCCTGTTTGCCTCAGTTTCCTCATCTGTAAAATGAGAAGGAAATGACAAAATACTCCAGTATCTTTGCCAAGAAAGCCCCAAATAGGGTCACAGAGAGTTGGACACAACTGAAGCAACTCAACAACAAACTCTTGATTTTTTGATTGGCTTAGTTTTAAATTTTATTTGTTTATTTAATTTTATTTCTTATATTATAATTTTATTTGAAAGCTATATTTTATAAATGTATTTATATATACTTCAAATACATATTATATATTTTATTATATTTTAATTTATTTATTTTTAATTGTATTTTAATTTATTTTGTTAAATATTTACCAATTACATTTTAATCTGTTGCAGGCAGCACTGGGGGAATGCTGGTGGCTACATGTGTCCTTGGGGGCTGTGTTTTTGACACTCCTGCCTATGTATCTGTTCTAAACACCCTAACTTTTAGGGTAGACAGGATTCATAAAAGTCCATCAGAGCTAGCCTGGCAGTCCTCATTCAGTCCTGTAAACTCTACCTAAAGAAAAGCCACTCCGAACAACTATTAGGAATAAAAGAATAGTCTTCTTGAGGGGAAATTAATATCTTTTTGAATTAATGGAAGAAAGAACTTGAACACCACAAATGGTGATTTGACCACAGTCATCAAAGGTATATAAGGCAGAGGCAATCTTAGCTTGTATCTTGCCTCTTAGTTTTAAGAGTTGCCATACATGGAGATGGAAGATTTGTCCCCTAGAATTCCATAACTGTTCCTATATTATAAAAGAATATACTCAATCTTCTTTCAGTTTTTGACACATGCATTCTTCTCTCCTACTGACTCTCATTCTGTTTCCCTTCCTTCCTCTATCTATCCTGAATGCCACACGTTTTCTCTGGCATGTTGAAAGGAAAATGGACTTAAGTGAAAAAGGTTTTAACACTCCCAAATGTAGGATAATTGGGATAGCTGTTTAGTAGTGATATCAAAACCACATAAGACAACAACAAAGAGAATATCATTATAAACTTTTAAATGGCAGAGGGATATTTAATCATTTTATGGAAACAAAAGTAACAGACTTTTAAGCTAACTATTCAGCTGATTTGCAGATGCATAGTCTGCACTAAAGGCTCTAATTTGGGGAAGATGTGGAAATGAATGTAAAAAAAAATGAGAAGTGGTAAAGTCTTGCTTTTAACTGAACGCATTTAAATCTACTGCCTCCCCTAGTTTTTTATAAAGAAAAGTAGTATTTGGTACTCACATCCTATCTCCCATACCTAGCATGTGCTATTCAAGCTAATGGCTTACTTATTCTACCTTCATCAGAGTACTGGTAAAATATTCCTATGATGACCTGCTTCCAGCCTTGCACATGGTGGTTGCAGGTCTATTGAACTGAATTACAAAATCATAGAACCTCAGAGTTGGGAGAGACTTCAGAAGCCTTTCCATTTAATCTCTATCTAACTGAGAATCTCCTTTCAAATAGAAATAGAAGTAACCTGAATTAAATTAAATTGCTTTTTTGCTGTTTGTTTCCTTTATGTTGTAAGGAGATGCACAAATATTTTAAGTAAAATTTCACGTTTTAGAGGATATAATAGTAGTATTTCAAAACAATAGATAGATTATGCCTCTTATTTTTAGACATGCAAAATTGTTGATCAGCACTATCTATCTCAAGAGTCAGATGGTGAGTGTTATATGTTAACCACCCAAATGTCCATGATAATGTCTATAAGAACAGGCATTTTTTTAATCCACTTGGTTTTTCTTGTATGGATAGTTATATGGATAGCTCCCTTGAGTGATTATGGATATCATTTAGGAAGCTGTACAATGCTCCAAGGTTTGATATAATCTGAACAAGGCTATGTGCAAAGGAGAACGTTTGAAGATCATAGCATCCTGGACTATGATGTCAGTATCTCCCATGAGGACATCAAATACCTATTTTGAGCATATATCTTCTTTTTTATACCTTACTTGATATTACTAATCAGAAGCACATCAAAGTTATTGATCTTTGTTGCTTCATTTTTCAAGGATTCTTAGATAAATTTTAACTTAACCACAAGAGACAGCTTGTTGGAGGAGAGCCATTATGGTGGCATTTTCATCTCCCATTTCAAATGTTTTTTTATAGTTAACAGAAATAAGCACAGTGGGATTTTGTAGTCTCTACACATTTCCTTCAAATATAAGAACTTAAAGATGTGATTTACTATAGAATATCATTTGCAAAACCTGCTTGTTCTCTTCTCATACCTTTATTAAGTATGTCCTTGATGCGTGTGTAGATTATTCTTATATTTTTTTCAAGATCGAAAATAGGCATATGGATCAGTAGGTTTTAAAAATATTTTCTACATAAACTATTTTCAGTAATAACAAAGTCATTGACTTTTACCACTTTTTATATATTCCCCTATTTCAGGTAAACTGAGAATCAGTCTTTCAGCACCCTTAAAACTGCGTCACCTCCAGCACAGCACAAAAACTTCTTTGGTTTACCTGTCTTACGTTAGCTGCTTTTCCATCACTGTTTTCTTCAGTGCCATCTCTATGTCCCCGTGTCTGCCATTCCTCATTCATTGCTGGGAGTTGTGGTATTAGGATCCATAATGCCATGACTCCACAGTCCCTGATGGAGAAAATAACTTCTTGTAAAAATACTGATAGATGGGTTCCATTTTTTGTGGAAGTTTTCACTTGAAGGAAGTTTCCTCCAAGTTTTATACTGATAGACTTTCCAGATCACAGAATTCTAGAACTGAGGTCAAAGGGAGCCTCAATGGCCATCTAGTTCAACCCATATCTGAAGAAAAAAAAAATCCCCTTTATCACATACCCAAGAAGTAGTCATCTGGCTCTTTCTTGAAATTTTCCTATGAGGAGAAATCCACTCCTCCTAAGGCATGCAATCAGTTGGCCAATAAGCATTTATTGAAGCAACCATTATGTGTTAAATATTGTACTAAGTGCTGGGGATAGAAAGAAGGGCAAAAGATAGCCCCAACTCTTGAGGGGCTCCCAGTCTAATGGGAAAGACAATATGTAAACAATTACATACAAACAAGTTATATATAGGATAAATTAGAGATAATAAATAGAGGGAAGGGACTCGAATTAAGGATGATTGGAAAAAGCTTCCTGTAGAAGGTAGGATTTTAGCTAGGACTGGAAGGAATCCAGGAAAGCCAGGAGGTGGTAGAAGGGAGGGTTCCAGGTATAAAAGCTCTCAGCCAGTGAAAAATCTCAAAGTGGGGAGATGGAGTGTCTTGTTTGTGGAATAGCTGAGGGGCTGGTGTCATTCAGTGGATCATCCATTCCAGATTTGGATTATTGGAAAATATTTCCTTACATGAAGCCCAACTTTGCCTCTCTATAATTTCTATCCAGTGAATCTTGTTCTATCCTCTGGAGCCAAGCAAAAATAAGTTTAAGAGCTTTTCCTGCTAATAGATCTTCAATTACTTGAATATACCTGTCATTCTCCTCTCTCCCAAATCTTTTCTTCTCTGGGCAAAACATCTCTAGTTTGTTCAACTCATGCTCATATAGTGTAAACTCAAGGCCTCCACTATCCTATTCCCAGAACTGAAAGCAATACTCTACATATTTAATGTAGAGTAATTTAAGGCAGAGCACAGCAAGACTATGACCCATCATTTCTGGAAGTTATGCCACTAAGCCTAACATTGCGTTAACTTTGAAGGCTGTCAAATCCCACTGGTAACTCTTTAACAGTCCTCTAAATAATCTTTTAAATAGTCCTCTAAGACTTCCAGATCTTTTTCAGATGAACTCGTGACTAGTATCCTCCACTTTATATTTGCAGAGGTGATTTGTTGAGTCTAAATACAAGACTTTACATCTGTTCTGATTGAATTTCTTCTTAAATTCTTTTTTGTTTTTGTTTTTTTGGAGGGGGGAGGGCAGGGCAATTGGGATTAAGTGACTTGTCCGAGGTCACACGCCTAGTAAGTGTTAAGTGTCTGAGGCTGGATTTGAACTCAGGTCCTCCTGATTCCAGGATGGATGCTTTATTCACTGTACCACCTACTCGCCCCTGAATTTCTTATTAAACTTCATCTCTTTGAACTGGATAATTTGCCTGGTTTTCTATAAACTTTTTTTCCCCAGTGCTTTTTTTGGTTTGTTTTTTATGAGGTAATATTGCTCAAAATGTCCCACCATCATTTTCTGTAAGATTTTATCAACAAGTTTATATTCTAAACCATTTCTGCCCTTGTCTGCCCTTGTGCCTCTAAAATCCCACACAGCTTTCCTCCTTCAGTTCAGTTCTTGGCCCAATCCATTTTCTCCTGCACTGTCTTTACATGATATGTATATGAATAAATACACCTGTACATCTAGGCATAGTACATGTAAGAGTTTTAGGCTCTTGGGGTCTATGTATTGTGGTGATTTACTTAAATTAGTTAATCTTTCTAAGGAAATGGTGATAGTCTGAACCATTCAATATCAATTCTTTTACCAGTTTATTATTTTTTTAAAAATATTTGAGTTACCCCAATTGAACACTATGTTTTTTTCATTTGCATTCTTTTCATTTGGTATCAGTTTTATTCTTTGCTCTAACAAAGCAACAGTCACAAATAGTAACAAATCAACTGTACGCAGATAGCTGATTGAGAAATAATTCCCACATCAGCACCCAGATGTTTCCTGTCTGGTAGAATATTTATTTAATTCATTCCTTCATTCACTTATTTTTTAATTGTGTTGCTTATTTGGTATTCACTATGTTTAGTATTTCCTGATTCTCTTCTTTAGTAAAGGCATTTGTGATATACGTGTGAGGTTTCTGTGCAGTCATAATAACCTTTGGCCTCTCTTGTTTCTTACTGCTAAGCCTTGCATACTTAGGAGATATAATAACAGCAACTTACATGTAGTATCGTATTTATAAAGTGCTTTCCCCACAATTACATATATTGGGAGTTTTTTGAGGGGAGGGTGTTTTTTTTTTCCTCCCTCCTCTGAGAGCCGAGGCTCTTCTAGCTTTATTGTGGTCATATCGTCAGGCTCTGTAGAGGTAGCACCCATCTCGCCCTTCTGACTGACCTTCCTTCACTTGATGGCCAAACCAGTGGCAAACAAGGCAGAGTTTCAAAAATAAAGTTCCTACAGAGCCAGGGCCAAGCTGCCGACACTAAGATGCAGCTACCCACGCAGCAGGCAGGCAGGGAGGGAGGAAACCAAGTCTGGGCCCACCAGGGATCAGGGCGTGATAGACCCAGGTGTCTATACCTCATTTCTAATGTTTGCTCCTCCTTTCAAATCCCTTTTCCTCATTTAAGCTCCAGTATGGTTTGTGGCCAGAAAAACTACAAGATCCTGTTCTCAGATGGCCAAAGAAGGAGATGCAGGAGAGGGAAAAGAGGAGGTGGTGGTGATAGGGAGACAATGAGAAGATGAGGGAGATCTGGAGGAAGAATAGAAGAAAGCTGGGGCACCCAGCCTGGCACAGGGGGCAGTGGTAAGGGGCTGTGCCATGTGTCCTTAGGTGCTTGGTCATGGCAGAGAAGTCCCAGGAATGCTGGGGGCAGAGGCCACAAGAGAAAGGCTTCTCCCCTGTGTGGGCTCTGTAATTATAAAGATGCATGAGGGAGAACTTCTTTCCCCAGCCCAGACAGGGATAGGGCCAAGATCCTGAGAGGAGTGGTCGGGAAGCCTGAGGGGGGCCACCAGTTCTGCTCATACAGTTCTCATAGGGTAAGGGATAGACTCTTTTGCTGCTTCTATGGTCAGAGATTTTCTTCTTGTTAGAACTGGGCTGAACTGTCTCCAGTTGGAGGGAATCTGTGTAGAGGATATAAGATTGGTGGAATCCCAAACTGTCCAGAAGGTCATGGCCCCAGAAAGAGACTGGGGGACTCAGAGGTAGTAGGCCCCACATTCGGGCCTCGTAGCTGCAGCCTCCTCCTTGCCTCTGCCTGGCCAGGCCTGGCCTCTGCTGTACCGCCATGTTCGTGTGTGTGTGTGTGTGTGCGTGCGTGCGCGCACATGTGTATGTGTGACTTATCCACCACCTGCCTCTGTCTGTGGATAATAATAGATCCTACCTCCCAGGGCTGTTGTATCAAATGTTTATAAAGCATTTTGCAAAACTTGAAGTACTATATAAATGCTATTGTCATTATTTTATGATTAATAATGCTTAGTATTTAGAATATGGTCATGAAGCATGGTCTGAGGCCCCATGATTTGACATAAAGAAGATGTGAGTAGGAAAGGGAATAAGCATTTATATGATACCTACTGTGTGCCAGGCAGGGCTGCTAAGCAGGGCAGTGAATGGGGCACAGGGCCTGGAGTCAGGAAGACCTAAGGTCAAATCCAGCCTCAGACACCTACTAGCTATGTTACCCTGGACAAGTCACTTAACCCTTTTTGCCTCATTTTCCTCATCTGTAAAATGAGCTGGAGAAGAAAATGACAAGCCAGTCCAATATCTTTGCCAAGAAAACCCCAAATGAGGTAACAAAGAGTCAGATACAACTGAAACAACTGAGCAACAACAATTGTGCTAAGAGTTTTACGAACACCATCTCATTGGATCCTCACAACAACCCTGTGAGGTAGGTGCTATCATTTTTTCCCATTTTTACAGTTGAGGAAACCGTGGCAAACAGATGTTAAGGATCACACAGCTAATAAATATCAGAGGCTGAATTTGAACTCAGGTCATTCTGAGTCCAGGCCTGCTGCTCTACACACTGTGTCACCAGAATAGAAAAGTCTTTGTGTGTAGAAGGCCCATTCATATCCTTGTTCCTTTAACCCCAGTGTATTCTGCACAGCTTCCTGGATCCCCATTTCTGTGCAGCTCCTTCGGTACAGCTCCTTCGGTCAGGCTTGAGGCTAGAGGAAGTAATGAACACAGTCCACCTGTGTCCTTTCCAGGCTTCTCACCCAACAATCCCACTTCCTTCATTTATTGGACTGGAGGAGTGGAGCTGCCTTTCTCAGGGCTGACTTCAGCACTTTGCCATGATTACTTGCTTATTTTCCTTAACCTTTTTGCTTTGAATGACCTTAATATAGACTTGCTATATTAGAAAGCACGCAGGAAGTGCACCTCCCTCTTAGAGTACATCCTGCCTCAGCACTTTTGGGGGGTGTTATTTCTATTGCTTTACTTTACTCAGAAAATCCCAAGATGGGCAAACTTGGTAGAAGGGAAGCTTTCTGTAGTACAGGCCCTTCTGTCTAAGGCTGCTGGGTAAAAACAGCCCCGAGCAGTGGTGCTGGGCAGGGTCTCCAAGTTCAGCCCTGCCTCTATTCTTAGCAGCCCAGCAACACTTCTATGGTCTTCCCAGCTTTAGCAGGGTTGTATCTGTTATCTTGTTATGAGCCATAGTTTCTAGTTTTAATTAAAGCAACTAATAAGCTAGCTATTAAAGTAACTAACATCCCAGTTTTTCTCACAAATCATATTTATTTTCAGTTTTAGGCCTATTGGGTGCTGGCCAATAACTAGCTCACCTGGTTTAAAATGAAAGCTGCTCATTTGGTAAGTTCATTATCTTCAGAGGGGCAACAAGGTGGTACAGTGGATAGAGTCAAGCCTAGGCTTAGGAACACTCATCTTCCTGAGTTCAAATCCAGCCTTAGATGCTTACTAGCTATGTGATCCTGGGCAAGTCACTTAACCCTGTTTGCCTCTGTTTCCTTTTCTGTAAAATGAACTGGAGAAGGAAATGATGAACCAGTCCAGTATCTCTGCCAAGAAAACCCCAGATGAGGCCATGAAGAGTCAGACATGACTGAAATGACTGAACAACAGCAATAACAACATTACCTTCAGACGCACATTCTCTTGGTGCTCGATACCTGACACTATAGTTGTTACTTGTAGTTGGTTTGTGATTGCTGATAGTTTTAATCCAAATGGATCTTTTTTTCTAGTGTCAAAGTTATTGCTACAAAGAAGTGGTGCAGTTCTCCACTAAATATAGTTGAAATTAAAGCAAAAGAATGAGATTGATCAATTTACTCATTTAATAAAAATTTCCTATAAGAAATCACCTTGGGTTTAGTGGATAGAGGTCCAGCCTTAGCATTATGAAGACCTGGGTCTAAGGCTGGCCTCTTACACACACACTTGTTGAATGACTGTGAAATGAATGAAGAACAACAAATTCACTGGTGGAGTATTTCTACTTTCCCCCCTTATTGGGGGATGGAGGGCTACCAGACTTTATCATCTCCTTTGTTACTGCCCCTTAATATCTTCCAACCCTTCCTACCTGCCCAGTCTCTATATCCTATAGCTCTTGCCATTTTCACCTAACTTACTTCTGTAACCTGAAGAACTCTGGGCCTTGCTATCTGCTCTACTACTGAACACTGAGGACTTTGGGGTCTTTACATGTGCCCTGCAGATGAGAAGAAAAAACAGAAAAATTCCGTGACTGGTGAATGGCTGCATACGAACATCTCTCATGGAACTGACTGAAGGAGGGCTAGTAGATACAGTTCCATCTAGGTCAATTCTAGTGGAAAGACTGAAGAAAGAAAGGCTTAGTTCAGGAAGGGGGAAAAACAGGAGGTGTATTGAGTGGTTACCAGAATGCCCGGCTTTCAGCGTAAAGCAAAAAAGATGCAAGGCAGGAGGCATTTTCCAGGATGGAAAGAGTGATGTTATGATGATGAAATTCAAGGGAAAAGTAGAACACTATCCAAATTCAGGCTAGAGTTAAAAAAAATAATTGAGGAACAATTTGTCACATTCAACAACAAGATGAATTTCCTTGAATTTCCTAAGCCTGGATATGTACCTCTCTCCTTGTTCTCCTGAACAAACTTCAGTTTAATTGCTAAGTTTGATAGTTTCTTCTTGATTCTCATTTTCTTTGATCTTTCTACATCATTTGACACCATTGACTACTGTTGGCTTCTGTGATCTTGTTCTTTCCTTCTTCTTCTCCTTCTCTGAAGATTCTTTCTCAGTCTCTTTTACCGAATTATTATCCATCATCTGCCCCTTAAGCTTGTGTGTGCTCCAAGGTTGTGTCCAGGACCCTCTTCTTTTCTTTCTCAATAGTTTTTCTCTTGGTGATCCCATCTACTCCCATTGGTTTAATTATCATCTCTTTGAAAAATACTCCAAAATCTATATATTCGGTGCTAAACTGTCAATTGAATTCCAATCCATACCACCAACTGTCTGCTGATATTTCCACCTAGATATTCTGTGGGTATCTCAAAACAAAATCTATTCTTTCCCCCAAAAACTTTATGTCCCTAAATGTCTTCTTTTTCATTGAGAGTACCATTATCCCTTCATTCACTCAAGTTTGTACCCTAGAACTGTCCCTGACTCTTCCCTCTACTTCCTTATCTTTTCTATCCATCCCTTTCTCTTAACAGACTCTGCCACTAACTTAATTCAAGTCCCTTCTTGCCTGTACAATTGTTATAGACTCCTAACTGATCTCCCTATTCTTACTTTTCTCCCTTCTCCAATCCTTACTCCAAACAGCTGTCAAGATAATTATATAAGGTACAAGTCTGATCATGCCACTCCCCTATCCAAAAATCTTCAGTGGATCCCCATTGCCTTTAGGATAAAATAAAATACAAACTCTTCAGCCTGGTGCTTAGGGAAACTGGTACCTACCCGAGTTTTCAGTCTTATTTTATACTATGTCCTTTCCTAAACTCTGTGCTTCAGTAAAGCTAGACTAGCAGTTTCCTGAATTTGACATTTTATCTCTTACATCCATGCATTTGCACAAGCTGTCTCCCAAACCCCAAATGAAATACCAGTTCTTTGCCTGTCATAATCCTTGACCTCTTCCTGCTCATACCTTCCCTCTGTCTTTCTTGTGCCAGTCAGGAACTAGCAGCTGAATCATACCCATCATCCGACTCTTGCTGCCCATGTCTTCACACAATTCCTTCATGTTGCTTTTTCCATCCTCTCCTGTTTTTATTCCCCTCTTCTCTTCTCCCCTGCTTGTCCCTGACCACTCCAGCCACCTTCAGGGGCTCACACCAGAGCTTAGGGATACTCTTAGGGAATCATCTTTGCCTTATGCAATTTCTTTAAAAGTTAACTCCCTTTTCTTTTAACTGTAAATCCAGTAGTCATTATTAATCATCCCATTGTCTTCAGATGTTTGATTAATCATTGTAGAGTTCTAACCTCTTAAACCTTAAAAACAGTTACATGCAAATGAAATTAAAGAACCACAATGCCCTTCAGGCTTAGCTGTTTCTCAATGCTGTAAATGTACCTCTTAACATTCTGTGTCTTGAGAAACTCTTTCTTCACACTTGTATCTTATAAGTTTTTAGAAAATAAATGTTCATCTTCTGCCTCTTTCAGCCACCAAGCTGTTTATACACAAAAGGAACATCACCTCACATCCTTTACAAGGTAATTTAAACTTTTTTTTAGGCAAAAGTCTACTTTCTCATTTTTTGCAGTCAGGCTGCCTATATCCCATATGAAAACTGTTTCTTTGCATACAGATTTTAAACAATTTTTTTTATTAAATCAAAGTTTCTTTTCTGAATCTTCAACCACCAAAATGTTCACCTCTAAAAGGGATTTTTACCTTACATTCTTCTTAACTTCTTTATTATAAACTAATTTTCTGACTCTTCAAGTAGCCACATTTGTTATCTCTTAAGAGGACAATACCTTATCATTTTTATTATATTTCTTTGTGTATATGTTCTGTCTTCCCCATAGAATGTTAGGTCCAGAGGAGATATATATTCAGTTTTAAATAGGAATATTTACCCCTGAAATGCCCCTTGTAGTTGATTGTGTTTAGGGAACTGCCCTCAGCCTGTAGTTGGTACTTAAGCTGTCTTCCCTAGAGTCAAATGAGTTTTGAGGAAGTCCCTGAAGAGCTCAGGTCTACCAGTGGTGACCTCTGCCCTCTTTCCCCCCTCATTGAAGAACACTTTGAGACAGACATGGAATCCTAGTCATATTCCCTGTGTTGTGGTAACAATACCATCCCTGCACTATCCTGCTTCCACCTCCTCTCTCATCGTCTTATCCTGGGCCCTCCAACTGGGCCCCCCTCCCACCTTCATCTGCAGAGGACTTCAGATGCTTTCAGAAGACCTTTTAGTTTCTTGCTCTGGAACAAAGCCCCATTCACCTCCAACCTCATTTTGATTCTGTATACATGACATCATTAGAAAGAAATCTGAGGGTACTCGGTAAGCAAGTATCTTACAGTGTGGTAGGGACTACATACATGAGTGCTGAAGGAATTCAGATAAAACAGAAGATAACTGTGGGTGAGGTTAGTCAATAAGTTTCATTAAGTAAACAAGTGTGGAGCTGGGATTCATAGAAGAATATATGTGTGAGGGATAGAAGGAAGATAATTTAAATTCATAGAGTCACTATTTAATGTGATCCTGAAATAAATCACTTTGTAAAGAATCACTTTGATAAAGTTTGAGGGTTTTCATATTGACTTTATTGAAAATGAGGAATACTTACGTTTGCAAATCTCTAGTAAATATACTTTCCTTAAAAGAAAGATGCTGTGCTTGTATACCCTCAGGAAGCATCTTCTTATAAATAGCAAATAAGGAAGATGGGCAGCCAGGAAGAAGGTGGAGATGGGAAGAACCACAACCCACTAGGATGGCTTTATCCATCTTCCCTTCTCCATCACCCCCCTCTCCCAGTCTTGGGCTTCCTACAACTCATCTGAGATGACTGAGCATTGGGAAGAATGCCCACCACCAGGGGAACCCTCACCACTTGTTGTCCCTCTTATGTCCTGCTGATTGACTGCTCATGAGCAAGAACTTGAACAATTGGGAGTCAACAATTGTTTTTCTTCCCATGAGGTGGAGGGCCATCTGGCCTTGCTTACCACCTGCCCTGCCATTGTCCCCAGAGATCCTCCAAGCCTTACCATGGACCCTGCTGCCTCCCAACACTATCATCTTAACTATTTAAGTAATTAAGGACCTTTGGGCTTTGCCATACCCAGTGCCACTGCATCCATAGAACTTCTGGGCCTTTCTATCTGTCTTCCAGTTCAGCTTTTCTCTTATGTATTGCCTCCCTCAGTTAGAGTATAAGCTCCACGAAAGCAGGGACTTTTTCTGTTTGTGACCCTAGTACTTAATATAATTTTTGGCACATATTAAGTTCTTAAACTATGCTTTTTTTATTTATCCACTTAACAAATACATAATTAACACCTGCCATGTAGAAGGTATTGTGCTCAGTGATGAATGAAACAAACATGAATACCAGTAAAAGATGAAAAAAGTATGTTTTTTCATAAAATTGAGATAAGTACTATAGGAGATGGAAGTAAAGAATAGCATACAATGGAGCATTACCCCTTGGTGTAAGAGTACTGTACAGATAATATATACTCAATAAATATTTGTTGAATAAAGATAATATATCTCTATACACATATATGCCAAAATGAACACTATCAACAATTAGAAAGAGCATAAGATATAAGAGATAAAAGCTCTAATTTTTTTCATTTATTCAAGAATTTATTAAGCAGACACCATGCATGCAGCACTATGATAGGTGCTAAGGATAACAAGACACAAATTAAAGTCTTTGTCCTCTTGTTTTTGTTGTTCCATCCTGATGGACTCTTTGTGACACTGAGGTTTTCCTGACAAAAGATATTTGAATGGTTTGTCACTTCATCCTTTAGCTCCTTCTATAGATGAGGAAACTAAGGCAAATAGGGATAAGTGACTTGCCCAAGGTCACACTGCCAATAAGTGTCTCAGACTGAATTCGAACTCAGGTCTTCCTGCCTCCGGGCCCAGCCCTCTGTCTAGTACACCATCTAGCTGCCCTTGTCTTCTAAGAACTTGTGTTCTTTGGAGAAGAGCAACATGTACTCAGATAAATCAATACTAAAGGTATACAGAGTCAATAAAAAATTATTTCAGGGGTGTAGATGGGGCTTAGGAGAGACCCTACCTAATGAGGGAATCAGCATAAGGCTAATATAGATAGCAGTATTTGAGATGAACCTTGAAAGAAGATGAGGATCCTAAGACTTGTGGAAGGAGAACATTTCGGGCACTGGAGATGGTCTGTGCACATGGATGGTGATGGGAGATGGAACATCACATACACCAGTTTACACCTGGTTGGCTGGAATGTAGTGGGTGGAGCAAGATCATGAAAGGCTTTAAATGTCAAACAAAGAAGTTTTTACTTTATCCTAGAGGCAATAGGGAGTCATTGGAGTTTCTTGAGCAAGAGTGCCATGGTCAGACCTGTACATTAAGGAATAGCAATTTGGCAGCTGAACTAGAACACAAACTACTTGGCCACCTGGCTTCAACTTGCTGAAGCCCAGTTTTCTCATTTATTATTGCAAAAAGAAATTATTTCACTTATGAAATCATGGAAGAATCAGGAAAAATGATCCAGTTTCTTTTCACCCCTCCCACTTGTGTTCTGGAAATCCTGTATGTCCTAGATGACTGAATATTGAGTTCTCTTCTGTACCTCATTCCAGTGACTGATATAATATACAGAACAAATACCCACATTGTGTTTCAGTAGGTCTAAGAACCAACAAGAAATCCAATAATTATTTCCAACATAGATCTCTGGGGCTAGGGCTGGCTTAACTGGCTTTCACTCAAAAGCAAGTTCAAGGTTAAGGTGAGGAACTCTTAACAGGGATCCCAGGTTGCAGGCATAAAACTAAGAACACATTTTAAGTCATTGGAATAACAGTTAATCTTGTCAGAGAAAAAGTAACAAAAGGAAAACCATGTTCCTCACATCATTAGAAGAGAGCGATAAATCACATCAAGTGAGCTTGAACAAATGTGGGAACGTGGGTGGAGAGACCTGTCACTGGGCTGACGTCTGTGGACCCTGCTCAACATTTTGTGAACTGGCTGATAGGACTTTGGTTGCATTTCCTTTCTGAAAACTATATTTCTGGGAACCTTCAGATTAAGTTCAAGCCTGAGGAGGAGATAAGGCAGTGAAAAGGGAGAATGAATCCATGCTTGTCAGAGCAGCTAAGGAGAATAAACAGAGCTTTTAAAAATATATATCAGGGGAAGGAAATACTAGAAAAGAGGTAATGTACTAAGTAAAGAAGGAGAGTGAAATATGAGGATTGTCAAAATGATTGAGATACCAATGAGCTCCTTTGAAGTCTCCCTTTATCGTGAAAAATAAGAAATAGCTGCCTGCTACAAGAAAAGCAGTAGGCTTCATAGGATTTCAAGATGGAAAGGATTTTTAAAATCATGTAATCTAACCCCTTCATTTTACAGATGAGGAAACTGAGGCTCAGTTTCTATGGGAGTAATTTAGGAATCAGTGTCCATTGACAGGCCAAAGCAATAGATTTGAAGAAGTAATACAAGTCTATAGATAAATAATAATAATAATAATGGCTAAAATTTAATGCCAGGGCAGCTAAGTGGCACAGTGGAGAGAGCACTGGCCCTAGCATCAGAAGGATCTGAATTCAAATCTAGCCTTGGATACTTCCTAGATGTGTGATCCTGGGCAAGTCACTTAACCCCGTTTGCCTCAATTCCTCATCTGCCAAATGAGCTGGAGAATACTAATCTTTGCCAAGAAAACCTCCCCCAAATGGGGTCATGGAGAGTTGGTCATGACTGAAATGATTCAACAACTCTATGCCAGGCAGTATGCTAAATGCTTTATAATTATTATCTCATTTGAGCTTTATAACAACCCTAAGAGATAGGTGCTATTTTACAGATGAGAAAACTGAGGCAACGAGAAGTTAAGCCATTTGGCGAGGGTCACAGAGCCAGTAAATATCTAAGACTGAATTTGAAATCAGGTCTTCCTGACTCCAGGCTCAGGGGTCAAATAATATGAACAGTATTTTAAGAAGCTTACATCCTGGAAACTGAGTGCCCAGGGGACCTATCTTTAGCATGATTCTGTTCAAAATTTTTATCAATCACAAGAATGACATAGATATATTAAGCTTACCAAATGTATGGATGATGAAAAGCTGGGAGAGATAGAAAAAATGTAAGGTTTGAAAAGAAGATACTGACAGGTTCAAATGATGGGCTCCAAACTTTAAGATGAAATTTAAACTGGAAAGTCTTGCATATGAGTTAAAAAAAATTATCTGCATGAGTACAAGATAGGGAAGATATAGCTATATAATTGTTCACATGGAGAAGATCTGAAGGATTTGGCAGAGTGCAAGCTCAATTTAAATCAACAATGTGATATAATAGCCTAAAAAAAGCTACTGTCATCTTAGGTTATATTAATAGAAGGAAAGTATCCAGCATGAGGTAGGTGATAGTCTTCCTGTCCTTTGCCCCGGTCAGAGCACAGCTGGAGTATTGTGTTCTATTCTGGGTGCCACGTTTTTAGGGAAGATACTGGTGAGTGGGAAAGAGTCCAGGAGGGAGTCACTAGGATAATGAGAGGCCTAGAAACTGCCGTGTAAGGACTGGCTGAAGATACTGGAGTGGTTAGCCTGGAGGAGAGATGATGAGGTTACTTTCAACTGTGATTCTATGATACTGTGATTTGGAAGAATTTAGCATTTGTAAATCAATAACTCCACCACTATATATTCCTAGGGAATCCAAGTTAGGTAATCAGTTTACCAAAGAATAAAAATGTCAGAGACCTGAGGGAGGAAGAAATCAAAAACAAATATGTTCAGCAATTGATTTGAATGAGCTGCTTCTATAGGATTTCCTCTCCTAAAAATGAATACTACCTCTTCTGGGGTTTAAAAAATTCTAAGATGAACAATCCCTGTCTAACCCCAGGGATGATCTTTTTGTGCTGATATTTAATGAAGATTCATTCAAGAATCATGAGCTCAAGATCCATATGTACAAAAATATTTATTGCAGCTCTCTTTGTGGTGGCAAAAAACCTGGAAATTAAGGGGATGTCCATCCATTGGGGAACGGCTAAACAAGTTGTGGTATATGAATGTAATGGAATACTATTGTGCTATAAGAAATGGGGAGCAGATGGACTTCATATTCACCTGGAGAGGCTTATATGAACTGATGCTAAGTGAGAAGAGCAGAACCAGTAGCAATTTGTACACAATCACAGACACATCGTATGTGTGATGACCAACTTTGATAAACTGGACTCTTCTTAGCAACTCACAATTATAAGACAACTCTAAAAGTCTTAGGATGGAAGGAGATGTCTACATTCAGAGAAAGATCTAGAAAGAACAGAGTTTAAATGGAGACTGAAGCAAACTACATGCTCTCTTTCTTTTCCATGTTTGGTTTTGTTTCCTCTTTCTCAATTGTTCGCTCCATTGATTACAACCTTTCTTTACAACCAGACTAATGTCCAGTGTGAAAGT
>CM053596.1:146978259-147000497 GCA_028646575.1 Pseudocheirus occidentalis
TATATATATATAAAATTCTGTAAGCCTTCCAGTACTATACAAAGGTTAGTTATTATTATTCATTAACAGTAGCTATTATTATTAAATAGCTGGCGGCATAGTAGATAAAGCACTGGACCTGGATTCAGGAAGACCTGAGTTCAAATCCAGTCTCACACACTTACAACTGTGTGACCTTAGGCCAAGTCACTTAACCTCTATTTGTCTTAGTTTCCTCAACTGTAAATGGGGATAAAATAGCACTTACTTCCTAGGGTTGTTGTAAGGATCAAATGAGATGTTTGTGCAGACCTATGCAAACTTTCACACACTATATAAATAGCTATTACTATTATTTATTTAATATTCAAACATTGCAAATATTCAAGCCTTCAAATACTGCAAGATGCTTAAGGTCTTTGTATTCCTGACAATGCTTAGCACAGTAGAAATTTGATAAATATTTTTAATATGTCTTTCCTTAATAGAATGTAAGGGTTTTAAGGGTAGGGACTGTTTCATTTTTGTCTTTACATATTCAGTATCGTCCACAGGACCTGTCATATAGTAATTACTTTTAATACATGCTTTTGTATTAAGTGTAATTGAAATGACTTTCTAATACCACTGCTTTCCTCAGGTCATGAAAATAAGCAGCATTACACTAGCTACCCCAAAACTGAGCAGCTAGAAGCATTTGGCACAATGATTTTCTCCAACCCTTCATATATTCAGCTTTGGCTCTCCTGTCCCTTAATCTAGAAAGAGTGTATCCAAGGTGAATATTTTAATTAAAAGGATCATAGAAGAAGGAGTTGAAAGACCAACACACCCTGTGCACCAGTGCCAGCCTATTTGCATAACTGACCAGTTAAACAACTTCCTGGCTGCAATCAGGACAGGGGTGGGAATATATATGGTTTTGCCCTTCAGGAAACTCTTTGCATTGGCTTTCAAAGTTGACTTTTAAAACTTCCATTTCTGGCTCCATTCTTCCTCACTAATTAAGTATGCATTTCTCTGAGAAGCGGGCACCTTTTCTGGCAGAGACAACAATAAGCTGATCCACACAAGGACCTGTTTCTGAAATTACCCTCACTGGAAAGCTGTTGGGTTGGGGCCAGAGAGTTCATTGTAACATCTTTTGGTATTTCCTTTAAAAAGCTCCACCAGAGAAGATTGGCCAGCATTTGCCAGAGATGTTCCAAATTATAGCCCACCACCCAGTGATTAGTCAGGAATGGAATAGTTTTCAAAGTGGGGCAAATGTAAAAAAAGCAATTACAAAGTCAAACACAGAACTGCATAAGTACAAGATGGGAAGGACTGGTTATGAGAGTACAGCAGAAAGGAATTTCACAGTCCTCCAGCCATACTTTGATTTTAGCCCACAGAAAACTAAAAAGTACCTCTTTGCTCAAATGGATGTATAACCCTCAGCCCTCACATGGGGCAGAAAGCAACCCTTCCTCGTATAAACCTCTTGTCCACATTTTTCCCTAAGTTTGCCATGGGGAGACCACCTAACATATAGGGGATGGTAGGAGGGCTTTCTCACTTTCTCTTACTATCATCTGGCTACCAGAGCAGGAGGCTAGCTATCTCTCAGTAATTAGTCCTTGCTCTCAACATGTGACTAGACCATCTTTTTCAGTGATTTCTTTGGCAACATTGGACTGCAATACATGACAGCATATGGAGAAATGTGAGCAATTGCTGGCCATCTCCACTGAGAATAGACTATGAGGAAAGGAATAGGATTGATCTGAATCACAGAAAATATGAATGGGAAAGGAAAACGGTAAAATTGAGGTTTGTCGCACACTAAAACTCCATAAGGGAGCTGTAATATACCCATCAAAGAAGACTATGTGTGGTACTACAGTAGAAACTGTCTAGCCTGGAGGAGGGAGAGGGAGGGCAATAGGGATTAGGGGATGAATTCCTGATCATTTCAATCCCTTGGTCCTCAAGATGAAATTATAGAATTTTCTGCCATCTACAGGATGTGAGAAGCAAGTAACAGAAATAAGGAAAGACAGAGACAAGGGTGTACCCCTTGGAGACTGAGTGGCCCATTTGTGGGACAATACATCTCAGACTTTGATAGGAGTTATTCTTATTATGCTGCTGTTTTATGAATACACTATTTCAGTAAATGCCTTTACCTTGAATTAATCATGTCCTTTCACTAACTATCAAAAAGGCTGACACTTTGGTAGAAGTTTGCAAACTCTAGTTTGGGGGATGTAGTCCTAGAGTCCCTAGATTTAGGCTCAGCTAAAATCAAAGCCTTTGTTCAGTCATGTTTGACTCGTCATGATCCCATATGAGGTTTTCTTGGCAAAGACATTGGAGTGATTTGCTATTTTCTTTTCTAGGGGTTTAAGGTTAAGTGACTTGCCCAGGGTCACACAGCTAGTGAATGAAATGTCTTAGGTCAGATTTATACTCAGGTCTTCCTAACTCCAGACCCAGCAACCTATCCACTGAACCACCTAGCTGCCTCCTCTAAAGCTCTTTACTATGTAGAAGAACTGAGATCCTGCTCAAGGGTGGTAGGCCTCAGAGTTAAGACTGATGTTAATACAAGGATATATGGGTTCTGCTTCTTTTCCAAAGGGCAAAGTGCTCTAGGCTAGGGTTTCAACAGAGTCCAAAGCTAGAGACGGTGAAGAATTTCCTAGTATGCTAGGGGGCCAGGTTGAATGACTCATGCAGCAAAGACGCTTCACCCCGCAGAATAACAGTATGAAGGCATCAGGAAAAGATATAAGCAGTTCAAACTAAAGGTATAAATTGCATTTTCTACTTGTGTTCCTCTTTATTTATGATCTCAGTTCTTGACTCCGTATTCGGACCCTCTTTTCCACTGGATGTGGCAATCTGCTTCTATTGCAAGATGACACTGCTGAATAGAAGTATGGGGAGGAAGATGGAAAAGAAGGGAAGAAAAACTTCCTTAACTCCCCCCTTCCAGCCCCCACTCCCTACCCTGCACATGAATCATTCTAGAAGAACAAGAAAAAAGGTGAAAAGCTTAATTCAAGGGCTGAGTTCTTCCCCTTTCTTCTCAGCCTACTCTAGAGGTATGAGTGAAATAGGGTCAGAGCCTCTGCTTTTAAATGGATAATGCATGCCCTGGGGCCATTGAGTTTGCCAATAAGCAGTCCTTTTACATGTAAATAGTCACTCTCACATTTAACACCACCTTGATCCCAGTAAGGAAGTAAGCAATAAACATTTATTAAGGTCTCCTCACAGTGCCAGGCACATGCTAAGGTGTAAGAGCGATGGAAAAAGAGAAGAAAGACCTTCCTTCCCTCAAGGAGCTTACATTCTAATGGGGGAGACAATATACAAAATATATATATACAAAGCAAGCTATATACAGGACAACTAGGAAACAGTTAACAAAGAGAAGACATGGTGGAATTGGGGCATTATGAAGGGTTGGGGAAGGCTGCCTGTAGAAGGTGAAATTGTAGTTAGGACTTGAAGAAAGTCAAACAAGTCAGTAGTCAGAGCAGAGGCAGAAGAGTGTTCCAAGCTTGGAAAATAGTCAGAGATGATACAAAGGAGCCAAAAAAAAGGAGTATCTTGCTCGTAGAACAGCCAGTGTCACTGGATGAAAGAGTACACATTGGGAACTAAGGTGTAAAAAAGAGTAGAAACGTAGGAGGAAGCTAGATTATGAAGGGCTTTGAATGCCAAACAGGATTTTGTATTCAATCCTGGAGGTGAAAGGAAGTCCGGGAAGTTTACTTACTGGGAAAGGAGTGTATGTGTGTAACATGAGCCCAGACCTGCAGATTAAGAAAATGGCTTTAGTGGCTGAATAGAGGGAGGATTGGAGTGGGGAGAGACTCAAGGGGCAAGCAGACCCACCAGTAGGCTGTGGCACTAGCGCAGACACGAGGTAATGAGGACCTTCACCAGAGGTATAGTATCAGAAGAGAGATGAGGGAACACTTGAAGGATATCGTAGAGGTGAAATCCGATGGGGGTTGTGGGGCAGGGTTAGAAAAAGTGAAGGACCCAGAATAACTTGGGAGCCTCAGGCACTAGGTATAGGTGTGGAGAACCAGCAGCCTTGAGGCTACATGTAGCCCTCTGGGTCCTCAAGTGTGGCTCTTTGACTGAATCCAAACTTCACAGAACAAATTATTTGTTTGGATTCAAAGGGCCACAGTTAAGGACCTATAGGGCCATGTGTGGCCTCAAGATCGCACGTTCTTCACCCCTGAACTACAAGGACAGTGTTGCCCTCCATAGTAACAAGGAAGGTAAGAAAGTGGGAAAGGTTTAGAGGGAAAGATAATGAGTTTTGTTTTGGACATATTGAGTTTAAGGTGTCTACTAAACATTTAGTTAGAAATGTCTGAGATTAGAGGTCAGCAGAGAGATTGGAGCAGGAAAGGTATTGGGTATGAGGAAAGGTATGATATGGGAATCATCAGCATAGAGATGGTAATTGAATCCTTGGGAGCTGATGAGATCACCAAGTGAAGTAATATGGAGGAGGGGGGGCCAAAGAAGAAGACCCAGGACAGAATCCTTAGGGTATCTACATAGTTAGAGGGTATGATCTGGAGGAGGAACCAGTGAAGGAGCAGTAAGATAGGTAGAAGAAAAACCAGGAGAGAGGGATATCTTAAAAACCTAGAGAGAAGTGTTAAAGAGCAGAGAGTGATCAAAAGTGTCAAAGGTTGCAGAGAGGTCAAGGAGAAAGAGGATTGAGAAAAGGCCAAAATCAAAACATTTTGCCAACTAAGAGACCATTAATAATCTTAGAGAGAGCAGTTTCAGTAGAATTAGAAGCTTGGAAGCCAGAATGTAAGGTGTTAAGAATAGAGTAAGATGAGACAAAGTGAAGGCACCTATTAGAGATGGCCTTTTGAGGAGTTTTGCTCTAAAGGGCAGAGGAGATATAGGATGATAGTTAAAGGGGAGTGAAGGATCAAGTGTGGGGTTTTTTTTTTCCAGAATAAGGGAGACATGGGCATGTTTGTACGCAGTAGGAAAGGAGACTGGATGGAATGGACAAGTAGAGTCTTTGGCCACTTCTTCACGTGAGACAGGGATAAAGGAGGAAAGAGTAGCAGAATACCTCTTACATCCTCAACAGAGCTATTGTTCCTCCCTTGTTTTCAAAGAGAACCAATGACATCACAGGGTGAGGTCTTGACTTGCACATAAATTGGGTCTGAATGAAGCAGAGTTGCACCCAGTACCCTCACTCTCTCTTCCAGAGTTATCAAAGAAAGACTAGTGGCAAGGCAAAAAGTCAGGACAATGGGTGGTGGCCCAGGATGCAGTAGATGGCCTTGGCATCTTCAATGTCTGACCAAGCTCTAAGCACTCCACGGGGCCTCCTTCTGATGCCTTTATGCTCACTGAAACAAATTGTTCTCATTCACCCCTTCCCCTAGGGGAAGTCTTCATATGCTTGGGGTTGGCCATCTCCCTAACTCACTGTGGGTCTGAGGCCTGCTGGGGTGTAGCTACTGTGAATGCTACAGCTTTCTGGAGTCACAGGTGAGAATTGGGTGAGGGCAGAGACCTAAGGTGGATGAGCATCTCTGAGAAAGGCTCACAGCAAAGGTGTTAGTCCTCCCAGAACATCCCCTACACCAGCTGGGTGGCACAGTGAATAGAGTGCTGAGCCTGAAGTCAGGAAAACTTCTGAATTCAAATCTGGCTTCAGACACTAGTGGTGAGGTCCTGGGCAAGTCACTTAACCCTGTTTGCCTCAGTTTCCTTATCTATATAAAATGAGCTGCAGAAGGGAATGGCAAATCACTCCAGGGTCCCTGCCAAGAAAACCCCAAATGAAATCACGAAGAGCAGGGCACGACTCAACAACAACACTTTAACTAGAGCTACTAAAAAGTTTGTAGGCTCTGTCATTTCATTATGTGAACTGGGATACTTAAGTGAACGAGAGTCATGCCCACTCTCTTCAGGTAGATGACCTGCGGAAAGCACTTCCAGTCCTTGGATTACTTTGCCACCATATGTTTCTAAAAGATCCAGGCTCTGCTAAAAATTCTGATTATGGCTTGTTTCTTCATTTGCTCAGTTCTTCAAGGAGAATGTGCAGTGCTGGCTGGTTATAATTTCCAGATATCTTCAAATAATGAAGATCTCTGTAGCTAGACATGAGCCTGGAAATGCCAGCCAGGCAGGTCACCCTATCCTAAATTAATGACTGAGGCTTGTAACAATGCATGCTTCACTGTCCTTGAGGCATTGCAATTTCATTCCTTATCAGACTTTTTCATGCTATACTGGTAGTTAATATGGTTCAAATCATTCCAGTGTTCCAGGAGGGACAAAGAACAGGCAGCAACTGGTTGGAGGGCAGGGCTTTAATCTCTCTCTGCTGACCTTTCTCAAGCCTGAGGCATGCTCTAAGGATTGGATTAGGCCAGCAGAAACCATGCAGTAAGAAATGGATCTGGGAGCAGAAACTTCCAAATTCAAGGGGCTTCATTTTCCTTACATATCTAGTGAAGTGCTGCTTTTTGTAGTCCCCTACTTCCTTTCATCCACATTGCTCCTTTACAATTCCTTTATTTCAATCTTTTTCCTATTCCTCATTTTACTTTATCTTAGTCCTTCACCACTTCCATTCATCCCTTCTCTGACTTGCTCTCTTTTTTTTAATCAGTCCAACCTCCATTTTCCCTTTACATATAGAAAATGAATGAAAAATAAATGAAAAAAAATGAAAAAAAAGAAGAAAGAATCATAGGATGCTAGAGCTGGAAAGGACCTTAGAAATCACGTAGACCAACATTCTCCCTTTACAAATAAGGAAAAAGGCTTCTGATTTTCCCAAGGTCCCATTCTTAATAAAATTGGAGAGCTAAAACTCAAAGCCATAATTCTTGTTATCTAGCTCAGTGCCCTTTCCATACCCAAAAGCCTTGTGCATATGTGTGTATATACATGTCTATATATGTATATATACACACGTGTATACTGTATGTGCAGGTACACACAAACACATATGTTGTGTACAGCCATATATGTACACATACACATGTTTTATACATGTATGTGCATGCACACATGCACAGACACAATGTTGTATATTCACGTGTGTACACATAGATACACAAACACATATGTTGTATGTATGCATATATGTATACACAAATACATATGTGTATGTATATACATACACTATAAGCTCTTTACAGTCAAAACCCTTGAATTTCTCTAGGTTTTAACCCTCCCCTCTTTAGTTTATAGTTGGACAGTTTTAGTACTAGGTATCAACTTAATTACAATTTTAATTTTAAAATTAATTTAATTTTTAAAATTAATTTCATTTTGTTGGAATTAATGTTACTAATGACACCCTAATTTAAATGGTTATGGAAACTGTACCTTTGATATTGTATAACTCTCAAGCTTTTCTATCTCTGAGTAAGGAGGAAAAAGAACAGTACTTAGTGTTGATTTAGCTTGACAATCTGTACATTAAGACTAAATTTGTATTTGCACTATCAGTACAGAAAAGGAATCTACAACCTTTTTACTGTATTACTGGATTTTCCCCCCTTAGAGTCCTTGTTTAGTATTAGAGTCTCCTCAACTTTTGCCATTATCAAACTGAGTCCAGGAGGCCAGAGTCTCCTTTCTGTACCGGAAACTCCATCTTCTTTCTTTTGATCACTTGAATCAAGTTAGGGCTTAGAACTCCAGAAGAGTGATGGGAAAGGGAAAGAAGAAGCTCTACCACTAATTGTCTTATTTTAGGCAAAATTCATTACGTTTCAGTTTTCCCATCTGGGAAAAGGCCATATTAGGTTTAAAGCAAACTATCTTAGAGGGATATCATAAATGTAAATAATTAGCTAATATTAATGAACAATTATAAAGCAATATAAATATATTTGCTATAAGTAATTACTTCTACTTTCTATTACATTGGCCTGGTGTGGTGTTTTTCCTTAAATAATATTTTTTAAAAATAATATTCTGAGGGACCTCTGTACTAGGTGCACCCATTGAGGTGGAATTGGAACAGGGAAAAGGATATGAAGGACTTGAAATAAAAGACCTGTTCTCAAAAACTCCACAATTTAGTTGGAGAAAAAACACAATACACGTGAGTTTCTGAACCTAAAGTTAATAGAACAAAATGTGCTTTACCCACAATGATAATCAAAGTGCAGAATGCCACAGGCCACAGCATAGGCTCAAACAGGCCACAGACATTAATGGAGTGGGGAGGAGAAAAAGAAGAGGGGACCAACACAGCGAGGGGAGGGGGGAAGGGGGTTAAGGGAGAGAAGGCACAGGAAGTTGAGGGCAATTTCTCATTCAGCAAACTGCCAGTCAAAGCTGAAGAATTTGACTTACAGGTTTGGGATAAATGAAATGGAATGGCAGAGCTCAGTCTCACTTTAAACCAACACTGATACTGAATGCGAATGCCTGCATTTACAAAAGAAATAAATCTGAGTCCTTTAATGCATTCAAATTATAACTTGGTTTTAGGAAGCCTCAGTTTTCCCACAACTTTTCAAGAACCTATCTACATCCTGATACTTAAGTAGTCTGTATCTACTGCATAAAACCAGATAGAGGTATAGCTCGAGGCTGAGGCTATAAAAGAAATTGCCAGTTATCAGAGTTCCTTTGGTGCTTGATCTTAAAAACTGTCTGACCAAGGAGAAACCACCAAATTATTTTTAATGCACATATCACTGTAAGGAATGTGCAAAATGGATTTCTGGTCCAAAGGGACATGGGAAAAGAAGTTTTATGTTTCTGGGAATGATTGGCAGTGTCTAAGCTCTGACTACATTGAGGGTATTAAAGATAATGGACCTGGAGGAGGGAATGGCTTGGAGTGTGAAGAAAACAAGTCCTTAAAAAGAAGAGCAGCATCTTTGGCAGATTTCTGTTCTTCAGCCTGGAGGCTGCTGCTGTTGTCTAAAGCCTATTGTGCACCTGCTAGAGATTGGCTTGATTTTTTTTACCTAAGGAAACCTAAATCAAATTCCCACGACTCCTGTTGTCCTGGACAAACATCAAAGGAATAAAGCGATAAACTATAGCTTCCAATGGTTGTTTTTAAAAGGGGGGGGGGATAATTATAGCAAGCAGATAGATGGATGGATACATGAAAACAACCCTCACTTGTTCTTCATGCAATATTTGTCTTAAAAGAGTGATTTTAAAAAAACATTAGTAAGATACATAAAGATGTATCTACTACGGTAAGAAAAAAATTTTTTTTAATTTGGTTGTCTTTCAGCCTTGATGTAGTCACAAGTACAAGATAACACGGGTCAAGCCTCTCTGAAACCTCGGTTTTCTTATCTGCTAAATAAAGTGGCTCGATTTGATGGACTTTAAAATACCTTCCATCTCTACATCTTTGACCTTCAGGTCTAACGATCTTTTCTAAACATATTGGGATTTCTTAATAAGACGGAAAATGTCAGAATCTGATTATACCAATCTTCCTGAAAACTCAAGGGCCCTGCCACCAATAAAAATAAAAATTTTAAAGATGAAGTCTGGTTAGGTCTGCATTTGGAATTTGCCTCTGTACGTTCAGAAATAAAGCAACTTTGAAAAATCAGATAATAAAATATAAAAATACTTTTAAAATGACAAGTCTGCCTAGCAAAGTACTTGGAACATAACAGGGGCTTTAAAATACTTGTGAAATGAGACTTAAAAAAAAAAAAAGCTGTTCACACCCTCTATCAGAGAACTAGAGATTTTCCCCAAGTTAAGTAGCCTTCAGGAAATGGTGCAAAGCATAAATATACACCAGCAAACACAAAAGGGATGAGTCTCCTCTGAGCTAACTAAGGGTGAGTGAGACGATTGTTCGGAGAAGCCAGTTAGAGGTTCGAGTTGTAAAGCTGAAGAATTCCCAAAGCCTTTAGCAGCTACGAAGAGCGCCTTTAGTCACCTGGCAACCAGTTAAATTGTTCCTGGGAGTCAGCGAGGAAACAAAGTTTCTGCTGGTAGTTTCAAAGTACTCCCTTTCCCCCCCTCCTGCCTCCCACCCTGCCTCCGTTCCCACGGTAACCGGCGGGCGGGCTCCCATAACCAGAACTTTGTGAGGCTGTGGCCGGGGAGCTGCAGGCAGCGCTACTTGCCTCGGGCGGGGCTGTAGCCCACAGGCCATTGTGCACCTGCCAGAGCCCGGGTTTCTTAACCTTCATCCCACCATCATTTCCGCCTCTCTGGCCATCTCTCACATGCATGCACTCTCATTTACTACCTCCCTCCCTCCTCTCTCCTGCTGCAAACATCTGGCCAGCAGCAGGGCACTGAAGGGCAATCTTGTATAATCTCCGCCTCCCTCCTACCAACTGGCTAAAAGAGGAGGGGGCACGGCTTACCTTTCTCAGCATTCTTCCTGGGTTAAAGGCTAGATTCGTGGAGCGAATTAACCATCCATTCCAGTAGAGGTTCAACACCGGAAGAAAAACACTAACACCCCCACAAAGAAATAAATGGGGACTTTAGTTGCTAAACGCTAAAATTTCAGAGACCACATCTTCCTGGTCTGCAACAGTCAGGACCCTCTTCATTTGCATATTAAAAGAGTTAGAAAGTTTGGAGGAAAGTTTCTCCTGGAGTGTTAAAACTACTTAAGTATCTCTTCCAAGCCAGAGTCCAAAATAGGTTTTTTTGGGGCACCTCCAAATGTCAAACTTCACAGAAGGCTAAAAATCCCTGAGGGCTGGCCCCCGGCTCCTTTCTGCTTCCCAGGCTCCATCAGTGGACTGTGTTGGGTTGTTTTTTTTTAAAGGCAGTGGGGTGGCGGCTGGGGGGGTTGCAGGGCCAGATCCAGAGTTTCATTCAGAGTCAGGTTGAGTTTCTTATTCATCTTCCCTCCCAACCCCCTCTTGAGCAGTTGCTGCATATTCATTAAAAGGTGGAGCTAATCTCTATCCCTTTAATCCTCCAAGGCAAAGGACCCAAAGGGAGTATGAAGAAATGATGCAGTGCAACCTTTTGAAAAGAGAGTAGACAAAAAAAGAGAGCTTTGAGTGAAAAGCATTTAAATTAGACTCTTCCTCCAGCTCACTTCAGTCATAGACCCCTCTCTCCATAATAGATGCGCAATTCAATTCAACAACCTTTGTTAAATGTAAAGCAAGCAATAAATAGTCTTGAGAATTTACATGGAAGCTCCCATAAATAAAAAAAAATTCTCATAAAAGGCCCATCATGCTACTCTCTTGAAATAGTCATGCTCTGCTTCCTCCAGTGAACCTTAGGACTTTGGCCTCATGATTGGTTACATTTCTCCAGATCTCTGGGAGGAAATAAGAGGCAGTGTGGTATAATGGGGAGTCCTGGATGTGTTGTTGAGACGATGTAGGCTTGAATCCCACTTCTATCATTTAGTAGCTTTGTAACGTCCTGTAGGCCAGTGGCTTCAGCTTTGTGCTTCAGTTTTCTCATCTGTAAAGTGAAGATTGTAATGATAATCATGGTGCCTACCTGAGTGGTGAGAATTAAATGACATAACGAATATAAAGGCCATTAAACCTTAAAGTGCGATCAGCTATTATGCCATACAGGAGAAAATGTAATATAGATCTTATTCTCAAGGAAAAGTGTAATGCAGATCTTGTTCATGGAAACATATAATAGAAGGATGCAAACACTGATACCATTCCTTTAGTGCCTGAAAAGAGCAAAGAAAGTTGCATGGGGATCCCTGGATGCATCAACAACTCTTAATTACAGTCTCATAGTTACACTAGGGCATTGTTTTCCATAAATGTTTTGGAGAGGTCATGTACCAAGAATTCCCCATTCACTGAGGAAGCAATTACAAAAATTCACAGACCTCTCTGATGTCATCAATTCTATTAAATTTAATCAATGATTTGTTCATTTATTTACTTGAGTTAAAATGGTCCATAACCAATCCTAAATAATCTACAGTTTGGGATTAATATAAAGATGTTTTTCCTAACAACTTTGTAACTACTGCATTCCCATCACCATGGGACTAGAGAATCCAGGAGTTATGCCAGGTACATTCAAGACTTCCATAGACTTGGAAGTGCCAAAAAGTACACTCAAGGACAAAAAATTTTCTCACAAGAAAATATTTACCTGGATCTTATTTCATACCCTATAAACTTCTGAAGAGTTTAAGAAAATCATTTCAAAGATGGAATCATCTGAAACTCATCTAGTCTTAGTATTTAATATAATGGTGTAGACAAGAAAGACTGTCTGACTGACTGGATAACCTTTCTGCTTTTGTCTGTTACCATGATGATTGTTCAACTTTCAGTTACTCCTTGGAAAATTGTTTATCCTTTTTCAGTCACAGAAAATCCTACCCTCAAGGATTTTCCCTCTCTCCCTATTGCATCCCCTTTGCCCTTTTCCCAACCCCAAAGGCATCCTGACACCATGGAGTGACAACTGTTCACACTGCTTGTATATGAGTTTGGAGTCACTAACACTAATCCTTCTGGTGAGTGGTAGAACTATCAGCCATATTACCATCTTTACTCTGCCACTGTGTGTTAAGATCCCCTGGCCCTGTATTCTGACCTGCTGGTGCAGCCCAAGAATTTCTGGACTTGGGCATCTTCCCCTCCACTTAATCCTTAGGACTTCTGGCCTTTTCCATTCACCTTGTACTTGAATTCTCTTTTAATGTCTTATCTCCCCCAGTTAGGGTGTGAGCTATGCCTAGAAAGCAAGAA
Organism: Pseudocheirus occidentalis; assembly: GCA_028646575.1. Classification (NCBI taxonomy): domain Eukaryota; kingdom Metazoa; phylum Chordata; class Mammalia; order Diprotodontia; family Pseudocheiridae; genus Pseudocheirus; species Pseudocheirus occidentalis. Next base: position 146,990,961 of record CM053596.1, read on the forward strand.
CTATTGGGGTTTTTTTCCTATTTATATCCTTATCATTTAGCATATGGTAAGTGCTCAATAAACGCTTTTTTTTTTGAGGCAATCAGGGTTAAGTGACTTTCCCAGGGTCATGTAACTAATAAGTATCCAGTTTCTGAGGGTGAATTTGAACTCAGGTCTTCCTGACTCCAGGGCCTGTGCTCTCTCTACTGTACCACTTAGCTACCCTTCAATAAATATTTTTTACTTTATTCATTAACAGGTAAACTTTAGATTCCAGTCTAATATTATTTATAAATCAAGTGGTCAAAGAATATAAACCAAAAAAATTATCAAAAAGAAGAAATGCAAGCTTTCACCAACCACAAGAAAGAATGCTCTCAAATCACTAATAGGGGAAAAAGTGAAAAACAACTGTGAAATTTCACCTTACACCCATTAAATTGGCAAAGATGATTTTTAAAAAAGCAAAAATAAATGTTGGAGTAGCTATGGGGAAATTGGCACACTAATACATTTTGTAGCTATGTAGTCACCATAATGGAAAACAATTTGGTATCACATTTTAAAAGTAATTAAATGATATTGACCCCTAGATGGTAAACTGGATAGAGTGCTGGTCTGGGAGTCAGGAAGAATTGAGTTCAAATCTACCCTCAGATGCTAGTTATGTGACCCTGGACAAGTCATTTAATCCTGTCTACCAGAGTTTCCTCATCTGTAAAATGATCTGGAGAAGGAAATGGCAAATCACTCCAGTATCCTTGCCAAGAAAACTCCAAAAAGGGGTCACAAAAAGTCAGAAACTGTTGAAAAAACTAAAGTTAAGCTAATCATACACTTTGATGCAGTCACCCCACTACTGGACAAATAGCACAGAGGTCAAATAAAAATTTAAAAAATTCCCATAAGTAACAAAATAGTCATATAAGACCCACCATGCTCTCTCTGGAAATCATGCTCTGCTTCCTTACTCCAGTGCCCACCTGGGCACCCTCTGGGACCCAGATCTACCATGCATCCCTCTGACCATCTTCAAATGATATAACCACTTCAAACTTCAATTCTACCTATCCTCTCCTTCCACCTGACTTTTGAACCTAATTCTGGGAGCAATAATCAAATAAAACTACCATATTTGGAAAAGACCAATTGCTCTGTGACTCCATTTACTGTCCCCATGACTCTTCAGACCGAAACACCTTTCCTTGGCCAGCACTCACTCATACATGTTACCTTTCCCATTACTCAGTCAGTCAATCAACCAACATTTATTATGCTCCGACCCATGTTCCAGGCATTGTACCAAGTGCTACAGAAAAAGAAAAGAAAAAAAAATCCCTGTTCTCAAGGAGCTCATAGTCTAATGGGGAGGGCAACATACAAACAATTATGCATGAACAAGATATGCACGGGATCAATTGGAGATAATTTCAGAGGAAAAGCATTACGATTAAGGAGGACCGAGAAGGGCTTCTCAAAGAAGGAGAGACAAACTGAGACTTGAAGGAAGCTGGGGAAGCTAGGAGGCAGAGATGAAGAAGCTCAGCGCTCCAGGCACATAGTAAGTGTTTAATAAATACTTTTTCGTTCATTCATTCAAGGCATTGTCTTTGAGGCAGCAAAAAAAAAAAATGGAAACAAAGTGGGTGGCTATTAATTGAAAAATAGTCCAACAAAGTGTATCATATAAATGTAATGAGATATTTATTGCACTATAAAAATGATTACCAAAAAATCAGAGAAATATGAGAAGCCTTTTATGAACTGATGCAGAATGAGAAAATAGAACCAAGAGAATGCCACTCATAATGATTTGTTTGTTGTTGTTAAGTCATTTAGTCACATCCAACTCTTCCTGACTCAATTTTTATGGGGTTTTCTTAGCAAAAATACCAAAGTAATTCACCATTTCCTTCTTCAGGGTCCCTATTTTACAGTTAAGGAAACTGAGGCAGAGTTCACACAGCTAGTAAGTGTCGGAGACTGGGTTTGAACTCAGGTCCTCTTAACTCCAGGCCCAGAGCTGCTACCACAGAATGGTACACAAGATGACTGGAAATTCCTCTCAAAGAGACCCCTGGGATATATAGTATAGGAATAATGGGTATCAGGAGGAATTGGGGCAAATGATTTCTAGTCTATGAATGGCAATCAGTATAGAATAAGAAGGAACCATGTTCATGAGCTTGGTAAAGGTATCCAGGACAGCCAACCATCCAAGTTGAAATGGTGTGTGTGAGTGCTTAAGCCTGAAGATCGTGCCACTATGTGCAGTCTCTGTTCTACACTCACCAACAATGTCATCTTTCATACCACAACAGCCTTGTGACAACATGTTATTCACCACCCTGGTCCTTCTAGACCAAGATTATTTATTGACTTACAATCCAAAACTCATTTTCAGCTTATCAGAAAGGAGATTGCTGGCGGGCTTTTGGTGCCGTACCATGAGAGATTGCTAGTGGCACAGTGGATAAAATGCTGGATGACCTGAGTTCAAATATGGCCTCTGCTTTTCTCAATGTCCTCAACTATAAAATGGGGATAATAATAACACTAAGCTCCTAGCATTTTTGTAAGGATAAAATAAGTTGATATTTATAAAAAAATAACTGCTTAGTGCAGTACCCAGCACATAGTAGGCACTATATAAATGCTGATTTCCCTTCCTCCCAAAGCTACATCTCTACTTAGCCAATTAGTCATCTCTCCCACCTTTGGTCAATGAGAAGAGAGAGGAAAAGAAATTTTAATAGTTGCACTCAGATACCAGAAAAAAGAATAATTCATCCTGACATACAGTTGATAAAATGGACTCTTTTTTATCATAAATGCCCCTCCAGGAATACATTTCCAGGACAGTTCGTGGTACATATAGTTCAAAATAAAGTTCTTCAAATATATTTGAGTTCCCTGTTTTTTAAAAAAATGTTGATTGCATGAGGACTAGCTTGGATCGTGTATGGAGAGGCTCACTACTAAATTACCTCCAGTGTGATAAATTCTTGAGCCGCAGCAACTCTTAAAAGCCATCCAAGTGGTTAACATATTGAATATTGTCAGTCAGCCAATCAGCCAACCATCAACAAGCGTTTATAAAGTGCTTATCATATACCAGGCACCAGCCAAACTCTGAGGATACAAAGAACAACTAAATAGACAAACAATCCCATGTTCCCAGGGAGAGGGAAAAATTCAGTGGGGGGAAACCACATGCATACAACTCTGTATGTACAAGATATATACATGGGAGATGGAAGATAATCTCAAAGGGAAGGCACTAGCATTAAGGGGGATTGGGGAAGGCTTCTTGCATGATGTAGGATTTTAGCTGAGATTGGAAAGAGGGCAGAGAAGCCAGGAAATAGAGATGAGGAAGGAGGGCATTTCAGGTATGGGGGGGTGGGGGAACAATCAGTGCAAATGCCTTTAGATGCAAGTTAGAGCGTCTCTTGTGAGGAACAGCAAGGATGCCATCGTCATTGGATTGTCCACTACATGTGAAAATAAGAGAAGATTGAAAAGGTAGGAAAGGGCCAGGTTACAAAGGCTTTAAAAGCTAAATAAAGGAGTTTCTATTTAATCCAGAAGGTAATAGGGAGCCACTGTAGTTTATGGGGGAGGGGAAGAGACATGATCAGACTTTTGCTTTAGGAAGCTCACTGTAGGTAGTTGAGTAGAGAATGGAATGGAGTGGAGAGAGATCAGAGGTTTGACACTTGAGGTACAGAACTGGACTGAGTCAGGAAGACCTGAGTTTGAATCCTGCCTTAGACACTTAACAGCAGTCTAAATTAGTGAACTTCCAGTCAACCTTAGTTTGTTCATCCTTAAAATGGGGATAATGATAGCACCCATCTTATAGGGTAGTTGAGGAGATTCTAAATGCAAGTTTTTATTACTATGATTATTAATTATTATTACTATTATTATCCACCATGTGGAGGGGGAGTTTATAACACACATGGAAGTGAGTAGAGATTTTCAGATAAATAAAAGCACAAATCCTTGAAATATTGAAATAAATCAAAACATGTTCCTTGCCATCTTATTCATAGACTTCAAAAGTCATGTTAGGGATCAGCTCTTCCTCAATTGTTTGGTTGTTTGTTTGTTTGTTTTTTAATTTAACTCTTTTGGTCTTCTCCCCTCTGATTTATCCATTCATCAGGTCAGTCTGTTCTTGTTTTCCCTCACTTTTCCCGTGATGGAGCTAAGAGAAAGGCAGACCAGGGGCTGGGGCCAGGACCAATCTATGTCATTGACTGGCAGATTTGAGCTTGAAGGGATAGAAATGACAAGCATTTACTAAATACTCACAATGTGCTAGGTACTATGCTAAGTACTTTGTAAATATTATCTCATTTCATCTTCACAACAACCTTGGGAGGTAGGTGCTCTTAGAATCCCTCATTTACAGTTGAGAAGACTGAGGCAAGCAGAGGTTAAGTGACTTACCCAAGGTCACACAGCTCTTAAGTGTCAAGGTTGGATTTGGACTCCAGTCTTCCTGACTCCAGGCCCAGAGCTCTACCCACTGTACCACTTACCTTCCTCTCAAGGATACAGTTTGTGGTGAAGATGTCTTATGACATGATGAACCAGGATAATAAAGAATGGGTCATTTAGAGGAAAAGGGTGAGTTATCATGATTTACCCACCAATCAAAGGCTAGCGGCAGAAGTAGGGTATCACACATGTCCAATAACTTGAATAGGAGAAGGACATGTGATGCCTAAAAAGGAAGCAGGTTGGTCATCTGATAAGAGTGAAGGATGGGCAGTCCAAGCATCGCTGCCAAGTATGGCAGGAACAGTATTAGCTAATGCCATTCTGAGGTCCTCCATTGATCTCTGAAGGGGTAAGCATTGCATTGCCAGCGATTGGGGTCCTAGAAAGATGTCATAGTACAATGAGCAGGAGTACTCAGACCATCCAATGGATCTGACTCATCAAAGCTGTCATGACTCATCACATAGAGTTTCCAGATCTTCCACCAAAACTCTCTAATATCTGAGACAAGTTATGAGACACATCCCTCCTATAAATGTAGTAAACCCTTTCTCAGTGTTGTCCAGTCATTTCAGTCATGTCTGACTCTTTACAACCCTGTTTGGAGTTTTCTTGGCAGAGATACTGGAGTGGTTTACGATTTCCTTTTACAGATGAAGAAACTGAAGCAAACACGGTTAAGTGACTTATCCAGGGTCACAGAACTATTAAGTTCCTGAGGTTGTATTTGAACTCAGGAAGATGAGTCTTCCTGCCTCCAGGCCCTCTACTCACTGTGCCATCTATCTTGCACAGTACAGAAATAGAATTTCTAAAATACAGTTCATCTCATAGGTTCATGCCTAGAGCTACATAGAGTCCTCATTTTTTCTCCTGCAATGTTGGGATAACTTTGCTTTCAGAGTGATTTAAATCACTTACCTTTAGCATCATATGGGATCATATAAAACTTGATAGTCCCTGATTAGGTCAAAATAATGTTGATGAAGCTCACAAAAATCATTGGAATGCATTACAATTCCTTACTATCACTTTGTTTTATTTACCTTGCATAAAGCATCTCCCATCACAATCTCTGTCTCCTCTGCTGCTTTCTTTCTTCTGCTGGCCTTTCTCCCACCAAACCACCTTTTACAGAACCTCCAAAAGGGAAGATAATAATCATTTCAGTGAATATGATCACACCTTCCCAGAGGTTTGTGGAGGGGCAAAGCCGGCTTTCCTCCATTCTACTCTTGGTCCAGGTCCTGATGTCCTCTGGTTTCGAATACACACCCCTTCTGTGACTGGCTCATCCTGGAGCTTCCCTCAGCACTTGGGGGGCCTGTCAAGGCCTCTCACCACCCTCTAGCAGCCTAGCACCCCTGGGGGCCACTCACAGACTCTCTGCACAAGGCCCATTGCTCTTCAGAGTCTTCCTGGAGCCTCCATTTTGTGGGATAGTGGAGGCCAGATGGCTTCCATCCTCCGCCTGGTTTAGTTCTTGTCTTCCTGTGACTTAAAAGCCTTGTAAGCTCCTTGAGGGCTCCCTTTTTGCTTGTATTCATATCCCCGGTGCTTAGCGCTGTACCTGGTATATTTCTGTTGTTGTTGAGTCATTTCAGTCGTGTCCAACCCTCTGTGAGTCCATTTGGAGTTTTCTTGGTAAGTATACTAGAGTGGTTTGCCATTTCCTCCTCCAGCCCATTTTATAGATGAGGAACTGAGGCAAACAGAGTTAAGTGACTCGTCCAGGGTCACTTAGCAAGTAAGTGTCTGAGGCTGGATTTGAACTTAGGAACATGAGTTTTTCTGATTTCAAGCCCAGTACTCTATCCACTGTGCCACCTAGCTGCCCTGTTTCTGGTACATACCAAGTGCTTGATAAACACCTGTTTCCTTTCTCCCATTTAAGCCTCAAAGTAATGGGACATGCCCTCTAAATATTACTATCCTTATTTTACATATAGAGAAACATAGGTTCAAAGAGGTTAAATAGTGTACCCATGGTCACAGATAGTAAATTATCACTGGTAGGATTTGAACCCAGACCTTCCTGACTCCGGTTCCAGCACTCTATCCATTATATGACTGCCCTGCTCAGCAGTTCATACAACCACAGTCCCCCAAATCCCTGAGGTCATATGAATCTTAAGGACAATAGTAATTTTCTAAAATAGCTTGTAAAGTTTCTTTTTCTCATACTTCTCAGTTCCCAGCAAGGGGATCTGCCTGTAACTGCAACCACACTGGCATACCCAGGATGGCTGCTAACACAGGTTCTTAGATCTGTTTTCACTAGGAAAGATGACTGTTTAAGGGGTCAACAATCTTTTAAAATTACATTCACTAGTTCAGGGGAAAAGTCAGCACCCTGAACTTCAGAGAATACAAACAGAAACTACAAGCAGACAAAAAAATACAGACAGAGAAACAGATCAGCAGACAGGGCTTCCAGCTGTCTGACCATTACATCCATACCTAGTTATTTACCAGAGGGGGAAGCACCAACATATGGGTTTTCAAAGCCAGGAGTCTCAACAGCTGCCCAGAGTCTCATCTGGCCAAATCACACAACTCTTCACAAAGTGAGCTCCAAAGCAAAACCTCACATCAGGGTATATATAGCCTTCTCCTGGGTCAGATAATGTCACAGCCCTCTTGACCCCCTGCCCAATCACTAAGTAATAAGGTGTAAGCATTTCTGAAAAACAAGCCTCCTGCCACAGGTTCTATGTGACCACATCCAACCTATTAGGGGGCAGAGTATATTTTCAAATCAGGGAAGGTTCTCAGTGTCACTTAAGCCCATCAAAGGGCCAAGGGGCAGGGAAGATATTCAGATTCCCATTCCCATAACACTGTGTTAGTCTCTTGCTTAACACCTTTCAAAAGACTCCCTCTTGTCTCTAGAATAAATGACATTTTTTATTCTGGCCCTTTTATTCTGGTACCCTTGTGGTACCATGTGTCTCTAGCCTACCTATCCAGACTTATTTCATATCATTTACTTATCATGCACTCGATATTCTAGCCAAACTTCACTAATAGTTATTCTTTAAACTCAGAATTCTCTTTCTTGCCTTTGAACAAATAATATCCCATGCCTATAATGCACTCCCTTCTTACTAGCATCCCTCAGAATCCTTAGCTCCATTCAAAGCCCAGCTCTGGTACTACTTTGAGCATTAGTTTTCAAAGGCTGTGTTATGGCAAGCTCAAATGCCATAAACATTTCCCCTCCACATTTCCATATACAACTTCAAAATGGCAAACTACCCACTTCACCTCCAGTATAAATTCATCTTCTTTTGTGCTTGTCATTAACGTTAGGAACTATTGGATCCAAGCAAAGCAAAATGACCTTTTGACCTTCAAGAGACTGAAAACCTTTCTTTTTTTTCTAGCGTCATCTCACCTCCCTACCCTCATTTTCCTCCTCCATTCTTAGAAAAAGCAACTTCCTTGAAGATTCAGCTCAAGTTCCATCTCCTATATGAGATCTTCCCGGTTGTTCATATTCTCTTCCTCTAAAATAAGTAACTGATCCATAATTAGCAATTTATAGATACTAATAGATGATATTACTACTCAGATGATCAAGATGATACCAATAACTAATAACTCCTATGCCTACTTTTCCATCTTTATAAAAAAATTTGAGAATGATTTACATACATATGGAGGGTATATTTAATTCAAGAATGAAAAGGAAACAGTCAAATTTTCACAAAGAATTTTCTGCAACTGACTTAAAAGTGTTGAGAATACATAATCCTACTATTGTTGGTTACTCTAAAAGCATTGGTAGAGTACTATGGAGACTTAAAGGCTCACATCCCACACCATATCTCTCATGCATGAGTTAAGACCGACAAAATTCTATGACAGATGCAACCACAGGGATAACTCTGTTCAATGACCCTGATTATTATCAAGTGAGGCATTAAAACAAGAAGACTGATCCTTACCAAAGGTGTGCCCCTCTGTCGTGGAAAATTTCCTGTGCAGAATCCAAATTAGGGAAGACTTCCTTGTTGTTGAAGTCCCCCAGGTGCTCCTGTTTGTGAATGACATTACACTGAATACATCAAACCTCAGAATATTATAGAATCTCCTCAGTGAGATCCATGACCACCCAAAAGAGATTGGAATCCTCCTAACAACCTATACCGAGAACTAGATAAAAAATACTTGTGGCTAAGACTAAAACATGCAGTTAGTATGGTAATCTGCTGAGTTAATATATACACAGGGCAGGTATTATACATAAACAATAAGCTGGGCCCAGAGTAGAAAAGGAAGAAGAAGGCATATTGGATTATATTTGAGAAACTATTCATTTCTTTGAATAATGTCATGCTTCTCCCTAACACAAAATCCATCTTTTTAATACCAGTCTTGGTGTCAAGAACTGCAGCCCAGAGAATTCCTTCTCCTACAAAGGGGCCCTAACTCTGGGATCATGTAGTCTTAGGGGAACCTGAGTTGTAGGTAGAGGGGATCATGATTATTTTCCATACTCTTTTGGTCATTATTCCTTCAGCCCAGAATATGAGGGATCTCTTAAATAAATTTAAAATTCGGTTCATGTCTAGATCCTTGTAAAGCCAATCAGCAGTAGATTCCTGAGAGAATGCTACTGTGAAGAGCTTTTAAGATTCAGATTACAAGAGTATTAGTGAACACTCTGTTTATTCCATTACAAATCTTTATTCAGTACAATGTCCACAGTTTCAACGGTTCACAATATTATATACAATCTTCAGAACAAGGAGAGTCTCAGTACTATATCTTATTACAGAAAGGAACAAGGAACAAGAAAAGAATCAGCTGGTTTCCCTAAGGGAGAAACCAGTTTCACAGTTTAAGATTCAATCAATCAGTTAACAAAAGGAACTACCTAGTTTCCCTAAGAGGGAGTTGATTCAATCAACAATTCACAATATACTGATCTTCCACATTCAATCAACAGTTCACAATATACTGATCTTCCACTTCTGGGGCAACCATTAACTGTAGTTTCCAAATAAAGTTCTTAGACAACCACACAAATCCTTGCAC
>CM053596.1:147000997-147077290 GCA_028646575.1 Pseudocheirus occidentalis
AAAAAAAAAAACTACCACCACCTGTCTCAGTGTGAAAAATTGCATTACTTGTCACTTTCTAACTTAATCCTCTGCCCTGAGTCAAAGGCCAGGGGGCCAGAAGGAAAAAATAGTCTCTAACAAAGTACAACTGACAGCTTCATCTAAAATTTGTGGGAAGAATAAAATCTTAAATAATGGGTCTGCCCAGGCAGGCCTCACTAAGAGCTACTCCATTTTAAAAATTTCTAGTAAAAAAAAAGAAAGAAAGAAAAAAAAGAGAAAAACCAGACAAAAAATGAAATGTTGCAGACCTCTTCAGCTTGGCCTGAGAGGGAATTTAAAAGGACCAACACCCCTTGCTTGTGGGATCCAAGAGATGCCAGGGGATGAAGGAGGGACCAAATGGTTCCACTGAGGGAGGTGGCATCCCACCTTCACCCAAAGTCTGGGGGAAAAGCTACATATACAAGAAAGAATTCTGAGCACCTCTTTGACACAGAGGTAGACTATTTACAGCATAATTCTTATTTGCACAGCAACTAGAGAATCAGACCTGGGATTCTCCCCAGAGTAGATCAGAATCATAGATTGAGACCTGGAGGAAGTCATACAGGTCATCAAGTCCAACTCTCTCATTTTACTGATGAAGAAACTGAGGCACAAATGATGAACAAATGAAAGAATAAAAAATCATTTATTAGCTGCTTACTAATGGGCAAAGCACTGTGCTAAACTCTGGGAGTACAAATGGGAAAGTCAGACAGTTTTTGTTCTCAAGGGGTTCACATTCTAATGGGAGAAACAATACATAGGGAAGGTTTCTGCTTAAAATCAGATGGAAATATTCTCTGCTTCTTAGCATGTAGTGCAAAGCAGGTGGTAATGCCTTTTCTTTAGTGAAATTTCCACTGATAAAATCATTCCAGTTTGTGATATTGAACCATTTGACAGCACCAAGGACTTTGGAGGTAAGAACTGTGGTTCTTACTAAACTAAACTAAAGCTGTGGTACCTGTAGGAGTGGTTGTCAAGCTACATGTCCATAAGAGCTGCTTGCCAGGATGATGGCTATGGGCACTAGGCTGAAAGTCTTGCTATTCCCAAGGCTTTGGGGCTAAGGGTCCTAGGCTATCCCCATCAAGGCCTGAGGGGAGATGATGGTGGTGGTGGTGGTGGCTTGATTTACCTGGCATATACTCCCCCCTGTCTCTCCATCAAGGTACCTTACTGTTCAGCTAGGTTGGCTTGCCCTCTAGGTGGCAGCTGGTTGGCACTTAGTCAGGATGGCCAGCCCCTTCTGCATAGGAGTTGCTTCTTTGGCTGATGGTTATAAGAGTTGGGCTAGAAGTAGAAATGGTGGGCTAGGGGTGCTATCAATCCCAAGGCCTTTATGCTTATGTGCCTGTTGGTGGCAATTGGTTAACAGTTGCTACTGATGGTGATAAGTAAGTATGGGGGCTATTTGCCCCACAAATAGCTTTCCTCTCAATGATGGCTTCAGAGATTGGGTTAGAAGCAAGTTTAATGGTTTGGGGGGGGCCTTGTTATTTCCAAGACTCATGGCTCAGGATCTTGGGCAACTGATCAATCAATAAGCATTTATTAAGTGTCTACTCTATGCCAGGTACTTTGCTAAGCTGTAGAAATACAAAACAAAATTGTAACCATCCCTGTCCTCAAGGAGCTTACTTTCTATCAAAGGATATAACATATACATTAAAAAGTATATGTAAAAGAAACATGAGGCAATTTTTTTTGAGAGGGGGAGGTATCTTCATGTAAAAGGTAATGCTTGAGCAGTTGTGATGTTAAGTGATTTGTCCAAGGTCACACAAGTAGGAAAGGGGAAGGAATAAGAATTTATTATGTGCCTACCATATACCAGGCAGTGTACTAAGCATATTACAAATATTATCTCATCTGATCCTCACAACAACCCTGGAAGGTAGGTGCTATTGTTATCCACATTTTATAATTGAGGAAACTAAGGTAGACAGGTTATCAAGTTGATCTCAAACCTTCTGAATCTGGAACCAATATTCCTTTCACCATCCACCTGTCCACCTCTCTGCCTGAAGGTCCTATCATATATTCTCAGAGACTTTCTCATGCCTCACTCCACCCTATCCTAAATACAGATGGCTGGGGAAGGCTGAATCAACTGAAAAAGAGGCAGGATCCAGCAGCATGGCAGGCAGCTCACCTCTATCCATGGTTTGCCATGTGTTTGTGGAGCCAGTTGGGATATGACTTTCCAGAGTTATGAAGCTTTCTTCTCCAGGGACTTTGCCACTCTTGTGGTTGTTCTCTTGAAAAGGGTAATGCCTCACCTTTCATTAAAGCCTTGCAAGGAGCAGTAACATAATCAATATTTGGTGAATTAAATCGAAACAGACTAATCAGTTAGAAACAGCTGGAAAATAAGGCTCCTCTTCTCCATGATACTAATGTACTTTCATTTCAGTGTTGGACTTAGAGCTGGAAGGAACTGGGTTGTTCTTACCTCTGACACCAGCTATACGTGTGTGTACATACATATATACATACATACATATACATATGCCTATATACACATATAATATATGGCATATTTCACCATGAAAAAGTGAATTCACCATTTTGAGCTCTAACATCCTCATCTTCTGTCAAAGGAGGACAATAATATTTTCAGCATCTATTTCACAGGATCCCTGTAAAGCACACTGTAAATTATATTGCTATATAAAAAAACAGTATTACTACAAGGCAGTGGACTCAATTTAGTCAATAAAGAGCTTGTCTTGAAATCAGAAAAACTTGTGTTCAAGTCTCTCTTGTGATTTATACTAGTTGTATGACTCTGGGAAAATTAATCTCTCAGTGACCTCCTTACTTACTTTCCTGAGCCATCCCTTACCCCTCACCGCCCCAGGCAAGCATCTAAGACTAAAAATGCCACAAGTGTACCTTAGTAGAAGGAGCTTTCTACTCCAATAAAATCACTGGTCTGGATAAAAATATAATATTATTAAGGGACTAATCTGATTAAATTCTAATGGTGATTGCTATTATCTGAGATAAATTAGCAACCTTTACTTTCCCAAGCCATTAGAGTTACCTTTTTAGAAACTTTCTGCTCCAAGTTTTCCTACTTTCAAGCTCTTGCTTCCAGTCTTCCCTTTACTTGGAATATTCTGACTACTCCTTCCCTCCTTAAAGCCTTACCCTACCTATCCTTTAAGGCTCAAATCACCTACTCCAGGAAGCCTGCGCTGATGGCCCCAATCAGTAATGATCTCACTCACCTTCAACAAAGAATAGCACGGTTTTTCTACCTCTCTTACACACATGATACAGGGAAAGGAACACTGGCTCTGGAGTCAGAGCATACAGATTCAAATCCTACTTCTTATGTGTCCTAGGTATGTGACATCAGGCAAATCACAACCTCCTTGGATCTCAGTTTCCTTATCTGTAAAATTAGGTGGTTTGACTAGATGGTCTCTGATGCTCCTTCCAGTCCTAGGTCTATGAATTGGTTGGAGGAGGAAAAGAGGGGGGCGTCTGTATTATTTTGTATCATAGTTTTTGGTGCAGTTATTGTATAATATATTCTTGCAGTCCCTGGGATTATAGGATCTACAGATGTAGAAATGGAAGGAAGCATTAAGGTTACTGAATCCATCTTCCTCATCTAATAGATAAGGAAACTCAGGACTGGAAAGATGGAGGGACTTGTCTAAAGTCACCAAGCTAGTAAGTAGGAGAACTGGCATTCTGATCTGGCAATCAAGCCTATCTTCTCATTCCAAATCCAGGGCTTTTCCCCCTCTTCCAGGGCTGCCTAGCTCTGTGCTCTGCAAGGAAGAGATACTTAATAAATATTTTTTGGACTAAACTGAATTAAACCAAATTAGATGAAGCCCAAAGTTCTCTCTGCCCTATTCAGTCCCTTTAAACCTCTTCAATGTCTGAAGTCAGATCCTTCTCTCTACTTTATTCCTACCCTCCCTAGAGTAGACCATCCATCATCCCATTGACTGTTTGGGTGGCATCCATATCCATAAGTACAGTCATCAATGAACACATGTAAGGAGCCCCAACAGCTAATGAGGGCAGTTTTGCTTTCTGAGTAATTTCTGAGAATATGTGACTCACGGGGACTTTCTTCCAAAATCCTTTGACTGTCCTCAGTTTCCTGAGCTTGCATTCTTCAGTCATTATTTTCAATGTTATTTGGGGGAATTGTTTGCTCCCACTCAGAATTTCTCAGGGTACCAGTTGAGTTTTTATCTCCATCCTCCCAAACCTCTCCCCCACTACTGATGTACACTTTGTCACATCATATTATTGAACACCCGAGTAAATTAAAATTTATGACTTCACATGGAATCAAGAACCAAATGAGCACTGTTTTCCCTCCCCTATTTGTCAGGAGACACTCATGATAGATGGATCTTCAGTTTGACTAACTAGGTTTGTGAACTCTTGGCTTGTTTAATTAGGTTTGTAAGCTTTGTGTATCTGCTGGTGGGAATCCAAATTTATAGGTCCTTTGAAAGGCCCCAGAATGGCTTTAAAAGGACCCTGAAGCACTTGAAGAAAAGCTCAGTCAATTGAACAGCCCACTGTGAGGCCCCTTCTCTATTCTCCAGTTTTATTTCTTTGGGACTCAGCTTTCTTGCAGATTGGTTGAGATATCTTAGGCCTAACAGAAGCTTCTCCCTACCTAGCACACAAGCCTGCTGAGACGATGATAAAATAATGAATCTCTCAGAAGACATTTTTATCTCTACAAAGAGCTATCACATCAACAGGGAGGTGTTATTAGTATATGAACCAAACTGTTCAGATTTTATTAATGCTTTTATTTTTATAGTTCCTTTCCACCTAAATATCCCCAAATGTTTCACAGAACAAGTCACAATTTTGCAAAGGCTGTTCCATCCAAGAAACATTTTATCCAATGCAATACAATAGTTTCATTATATTGTACAATGAGATAATATCTATAGAGAATGGAACAAATAAACCATTCTTCCATTCATGGAAGCATAGAATGAGAACTGGGACAAACCTTAGTGGCCACCTAGTCCAAGGCCCTCATTTTATAGATGATGGAAAGAAAATGAGGAATAGGGAGACTAAGTGATTTGTCCAAGGTCACAAATGTGACGACAGAAGCAGAATTTGAACTGAGGTTCTCTAACTCCAAGGCCCATTCCATTGCTATTATGCTTCTATGAAACACATACAAGGAAGACACACTGTCTTTGGTGCTATGTTTTCCAAAGATGAGTAATAGATTCTGCCCTCATGGCGCTTACAATCTAATAGAAAGGATGCAATGTGTGTTCAAATAAGGGGATTACGCAGCAGAATGTAATTAGGACAAAGAAGAGACTTTAAGAAAATATGAGGTAGAAAACCTTCTTTTCAATTTAGTTGGGTGGTTCAGGGAAGAATTCATGCAGAAAGGAGAACCTGAACTAGGACTTTAAGGCAGATAAGAATTTCAATAAGTGAATATTGGAGGGAGTATGTCAAAAGCACAGCCCCGAAGAGTGCAGGCTCTTTAAAAACAGGGATGGTTTAGCTTTTTTTACAATGCCTGGCAAATAATAGACACTAAAGAAATATTTATTCCCTTCTCCCCTTCATTCCTTCAGTTATCAATTCATTCTATAAGTATAGAGTCTGGACCATCGTAGGCACTTAATAAATGCTTATTAAATGAATTGATAATTGAAGGAATAAAGGGGGAAGGGAATAAAAATTCATACATCACCTACTATGTGCCAGGCATCATGTTAAGCACTTTACAAATATTATGCCATTTGATCCTCACAACCAAATAATAGATTGTGGTTTTATTATCACCCTTTTACAATTAAGGAAAATGAGGCAAACAGGTTTAAGTGACTTGCCCACAGTCACAAGTTAATAAGTATAAGAAGCTGGATTTGAACTCAGATCTTCCTTCTTTGGTCCACCCAGCGCTCTACCCACTTGCCATATGGCAGGTCCGTGACCTACAAAGATGAGAGAGTTCAGGATTCAGCATGAGAACCATTAGCAATCTAGTTATGCCAGAAAATAGAGATGAGAGTCGTATGAAATAAGCCTGGAAAGGTGAGGTCGAAGCTACCTTATAGACAGCTCTAAGTATCAGGCTATGGAGTTTGTGAATGTAATGGATGGATAATAAGGAGTTACAGAGGGCTAATCCGCAGCATCCTCTCAGCTGCTTTTCCACAGCCCAAGGCAGCACTGGGGCACAGAGCTTCAGGGCCATCTAGAATTCTACAGGTAACTGCAAGAAGCCAATGGCTCATAGTTTTGTTTTATTTTTAAAGAAATCTTCGGGGAGGCTAGGCAGCCCTGGAGTCAGGAGGACCTGAATTCAAATCCAGTCTCAGATACTTGGCACACAAGTTAGCCGTGTGACCTTGGGCAAGTCACTTAACTCCAACTGCCCTCCAAAAAAAGGGATCATTAAAAAAAAAGAAATCTTCACATTTATTATACAATAAATGTATAATATGCCCTCCTCTTTATGAACAGGTTTGATTTTTTGGAAAAGAAAAACACACATAACATAAAAGATAACCACAAACCTCACAAAGTAAGCGTTAGAAAGTGGTGGAGTGGGGAGTGGAAATGAAGGAATGGTAGAGGAAGCAAGAAAAGAAGAGAAAGAATCATCCCTACAAGAGTTAAAACTTCCAGTCAGGCTTCCAATGCCAAGGCAAAAGGGGTTATTCTGGTCTTTCTGAACATTTTCATTTGGGTCTCTGTTACAGAAAAGAATCCATTAGTCACCAGCCACCACATAATGCAAGCATGGAATAGAAAACAGGACTTTCCTCATATCATTGACGCCCACAAGTTCCAAAGCAAAAGACAAAACAAACTGAACATGGCCCTTACAGAAGGGAAAACGAGCTGGGGCCACAGAGGTGTTTTATCTATAGATTTTCATGACTCTGGAGGATACAGGAAGATCCCCAAGCCTGTTAGAAAATGGTGAGGTTGTGTCCTCCTGGGACATCTAGTGGGAACTGAAAGAATAGCAGAATGAAATTTTTCAGCCTTTGCCCTTTTTTTCAGACTCATTCAGCTATAGAGTATTAGCTCCATAAGGGATGGTGCAGATTACCTAGTTCTCCCCACCCCCAGTTTCTTGAGGAGAAACCAGAATCTCAGAAATGAGTAGCCCCAAGTCATGAATGCTAGGGCATTATTAATGGTTGAGTCACCCTTGTGCTCTAGAGCTTTCCTACCTATGAACTAGCAAGTCAAGAAACAAACTTGTCCAACCAGGCTTTACATATGATGTAAAGAAAGTGATAACTTAACAAATATTTACAATATATTGAAAGTTTCAGCGTTTTATACTTCACCAAGATTTTCCCTTTTAGGGGGCAGCTACATGGAGCCATGAATAGAGCACTGGCCCTGGAGTCAGGAGGACCTGAGTTCAAATCCTGCCTCAGACACTTGACATACTAGCTATGTGACTTTGGGCAAGTCACTTAACCCCAATTGCCTTGCCTTACCCCCTCCAAAAAAAAAAAGAGAAAGATTTCCCCTTTTTATACCTTCAGGAGTGATAATTTCCTGGATTTTACCATTTATATGACCTAGTGTTTATCTGTCATTCTCCTTCCCTTTTCCCCTAGATTAAAAACATAAAAAGGCAGGAAGGGTAGAAATCAATTCAACTGAGCACATACTGGCTGAATATCTTGCTGGTGCCTAGCACTGGGCTAGTGAAGAATATGAAATAATTTGTTATTTAATCATTTCTGACTCTTTGTGACCCCATTTGGTTTTTTTTTTGCTTGTTTTTGGCAACAACACTGCAGTGGCTTTTCATTTCCTTCTCCAGTTCATTTTACAGATGAGGAAACTGAGACAAAGAGGGTTAACTAACTTGCCCAGGGTCATCCAGCTAGTAAGTGTCTGAGGCTGGATTTGAACTCAGGTCTTCTTGCCTCCAGGCCTGGGGCTCTATCCACTGTGCCATCCAGCTGCCCACATGAAATAATCAGAGGATAAGAGAGGCTATCAGAGAATAAAATGTTGAATATTAACAAGAATCAGTATCTACTCTTCCAGTATTTTCCTTCCCTCTCCCATTATCTATCCACTCCTTAATTTTCTTTCCTCTCCTGTTCCAATCACTCTTGCTGACCTGTTTACTTCTATTCTTGCTCATTTTCTTCTAAATAGCTAAAGTTCACTCCAGAGGGCTCCACTTCAGCTTCTCCGGATTATGATACCATGCCCCCCACACACACACACCCCGCTGTGCATGCTTTCCCTCCCCTCCCCCTTGTAAGCTCTCTTTTTGTGTGTTGTCTTCCTTCACTTCAATGTAAGCTTCTTGAGGGGAGACGCTATCTTCCTTTGGCTTGTGTTTGTATCCCTAGTACTCAGCTCAGTGCTTGGTACACAGTAAGTGCTTAATAAATGCTTGTCCCCTTATTGCCTTGCCTTCTTTTACCTCATGCTATGGTGTGGTCTATGTATGATGTCTTTTCCTTTATTTCTGCTATCACTTCATTGATAGTGAAGCACTGAACACTCTCATTCCTATCTCCTTTTCAGTTGGCATGAATACATCAGAAGAGTGGTTTGTGAGACAAGCTGTAGGTGGCTTGTGATTGAGTGTGGAATTATGAGAGACGGTCTGCATGAG
The DNA here is from genome assembly GCA_028646575.1 of Pseudocheirus occidentalis. Classification (NCBI taxonomy): domain Eukaryota; kingdom Metazoa; phylum Chordata; class Mammalia; order Diprotodontia; family Pseudocheiridae; genus Pseudocheirus; species Pseudocheirus occidentalis. The sequence goes on from CM053596.1 coordinate 147,009,663, forward strand.
TATGTGTCTGTGCTATGTGTAAGCAAAACAACATGAGTGGAGAAAGAGGACGCTGTAGATCCTGGTTACAGCTATTTCTCTTTCCTGGTTCCTTAGCTGCTGGAAGAGCTCAGAAGACAGGGAGAAGGGATGCTGTGACTGAGCTGCAGGATTTCAGAGTTGGCAGAGACCTAATCAGTCATCTAGTTCGACTCATGCTCAAAACAGAATACACATTGCAACATACTCAACCAATGGCTTAAAGGCCTCTAACGAGGGGGAAAACCAATACTTCCTGAGACAGACCATTCTACTTTGGGATAGCTCTAATGGTTAAGATGTTTTCTGTGTTAAGTCTACATTTTCCCATTTGTAATTTCCAACCACTTGTCCTAGTTCTGCAGTCTGGGGTCAAAGAGAATATGTTAATCACTCTTCCATACGACAGTCTTTTGGCCAGGCATGGCGGTATATGTCTGTAATCCTGGCTGCTAAGCGAGGCTGAGGCTTGATGGGCTGCTTAAATTTGAGATTCTGAGCTAAGTTAGGCCCAAAGTCAGTCAGGTTTCCTCAACAGGACCAGCACCAATATGGTGAGCCATTGGGAGTAGGTGACCACAAGGATTCCTAAGAAGGGAAGAATCCAGGTAAAAAAAAAAAGGAGGGGTGCAGGGTCAAAGATTCCGTGCTAATCAACAGTAGGGGTGGCTGTTGAACTTCCAGCCTAGATTAAATAGGTAAACTCAATCTAAAAATAAAGATAAAGCAGCAACAACAAAGTTAGCCTTTTAAATACTTGAGGACAGCTATCATGCCTCCGCTGGACCATTCCTTCTCTTGGCAAAACACCTCTATTACTTCAAAAGATCATCATCTGGTATGAGTTTTAAGACCATTCAGCATTTTGGACAGCCTCCTTTCTATCCTTTTTTGATTCTTAATGTCCTTCCTTAAACAGGACACATATAACTGAATATATGATTTCAATTCTGTCCTGACCATGGCAGGATACAAGGGAACTCTCACCTCTCTATTCATTGACAATATGTCCTAGTCTCTCTCCTGAGTTAGACACACGTCACCAACTGTCTGTTAAGTGTCTCAGATTCAACAAGTCCAAAACATAAATTGTTATCTTTCCCACAAATCTCTCTTTTGATCTTTCTTTAAGATTAAGGATATGATCATTTTCCTGGTCACCCAGGTTGAAAACCCTGTTGTTTTCCTCAATTCCTCATACTCACTCACCCCATACATTCAATCTGTGACCAAGCTTATCATTTTTACCTTCAGAACATCTTCTATATACAATACTACTCAACTCACCAAAAACTTAAAGGCCTTGAGACCCAGCTGTGAAAACAGGAGAAGGATATAAAAATATGAAGCTTAAGCCAGTTGTTCCTACCCCCAACCTCCAGAAATGAGAAGGCCCCAAATATAACATAAGAGTTCAAAGTCAAGAAATAAGCTAGGAAAAATGAGCAAACAATGAAAAAGAAGAATCTAACCACAAAAGGCTACACAGTGACAGAGAAGCCCAAGACACAAATGCAGAGGACAACAAAAACATCAAAACATCTACAAGCAAAGTTTCAAAAGAAAAATGCATATTGGATACAAGCCCAATAAGAATTCCTAGAAGAACTAAAGAAAGATTTTTAGAAACAAGAGTTTTTTTAAAATTAAGTAAAAACAATAGAGGAAAAATTGGGAAAATACGTGAGAACAATGTAAGAAGATTATGAAATCAGAATTAACAGGCTGGTAAAAAGGCACAAAAATACTAAAGAAAAAACTCCTTAAAAATCAGAATTGGTCAAATGACTTTTTAAAAAAAGATACCAAAAATACTGAAGAAAATAATTCCTTAACAGTCAAAATTGGCCAAATGTTAAAAGGGGTGCAAAACTTAAAATGACTCCTAAAAAATTAAGATTGGTCAAGTGGAAGCTAATGATTCCAGGAGACATCAAAAAACAATAAAATAAAGTCAAAAAACTGAAAAAAATGTGAAATACCTCATAGGAAAAACAACTAACTTAAGAAATAAGTGAAGGGGAAATAATTTAAGAATTACTGTACTACCTGAAAGGCCATGATTCAAAAGGTGGGAGGGGCAGACATCATATTTCAAAACATTATAAAGGAAAACTGTCTAAATGTCTTAGATCCAGAGGACAATGTAAAAATAGAAAGAAACCACCTGTCACCTCCTAAAAGAGAATCCAAAATAAAAACTCCCAGGAGTATTACACACAGGCAGAAAGACAGGGGAGTGGTGTCTCAGCTCCTTTAAATTTTTGGTGAATGGTGATATTTTACATCAGAAATATGTGTTTTCCAATGGTCTTAGGCGAAACTTGTGAAAGGGTCATTCAGTCCCCAAAGGGGTCATGACCCACAGGTTGAGAACCACTTTTATAGAAAGTCAATCATTTTATTAAAGAAAATGACAAGACAAGGCAGCAGATTTTTGAGATTCAGCCAAAACTGTACTTGGGCTTATATCTCTAGATGCTTACATCAGTAAAAGACAGAAAGACCAGACTAGTGAATTAGACATGTAACTAAAAAAAACTTGAAAAAGAAGAAATGTAAAACCTCCAATTAAACATTAAAATAGAAACCCTGAAAATCAAAGGAGAGATTAATGAAACTGAAAGTAAAAAAAAAAAAACACCAGTAACTACCATTGAACTAATAAATAAAACTAGGAGCTGGGTTTATGGGGAAGAAAACAATAGAACAGATAAACCTTTGGCTAATTTGATTAATTAAAAAAAAAGAAAACCAAGTTGCCAGTATAAAAAAATGAAGAGTGGGTGAATATACAATCAATGAAAATTAAATTAAAGCAATTACTAGGAGCTATTTTTGCCAAAATATCTACCAATAAAGTTGACAATCTAAATGAAATATATGCATATTTATAAAAGTATGAGTTACCAAGATTAATAGAAGAGGAAATATGATATTTAAATAATCTTGTCTTTGAAAAAGGAATCAAAGAAGTCCTAAATAAGCTCCTTGGGGAACTAGGGGTGTGGAATCCAGGACCAGATTGATTTATAAGGGAATTCTACCAAATATTTCAAGAACAATTAATTCTAATACTATATAAGCTATTTGGAAAAATAGACAAAATAGACAATTTCTTTTTACAACAATCATGCTGATATCCAAACCAGAAAGAAAAAAAAAACAGAGAAAAAAACTGTAGATCAATTTCCATAATGAATATTGATGAAAAAATTTAAATGAAATAATAGCAAGGAGATTATAATAATATATCACCAAAACATACACTATGACTAGGCTAAATGAATACCAGGAAAGCAGGCTTGGCTGTCAATATGAGGAAAACTGTAGTCATAAATAACCATAAATGACAAAAACAACAAAAAATCATAAGATTATATCAACAGATGCAGAAAAAAGCTCTTGACAAAATACCACACCGATACCCATTAAAAACACTAGAAAGCGTAGGAATATGTGGCACTTCTCTTAAAATGATAAGTAGTATCTATCTAAAACCAAGAACAAGTATCATTTGCAATGAGAATAAACTAGAAGGCTTTCCAGTAAGTTTAGGAGTGAGGCAAAGATGTTTATTATCACCATTATCATTCAATATTGTACTGAAAATGCTAGCTATAGCAATAAGCACAGACAAGGAAATAAAGGAATAAGAATAAGTAATGAAGAAACAAAAACTATCATTTTTTTGTAGATAATATGATGGTATACTTAAAGAACCATAGGAAATCAACTGAAAAACTAGTCAAAACAATGAAAAACTTTACCAAAGTTGTAGGATATAAAATAAATCCATACAAATTAGCATTTCTCTATATTACTGACAGAACTGAGCAGGAAGATATAGAAAGAGAAATTCCATCTAAAATAACTACAGAAAGTATAAAATAATTGCCAAAGCATACATGGAATTATATGAGTGCAATTACAAAACACTCCACATAAGGACAGAGCCAAATAATTAGAAAAATATTAATTGTTCCTAGGTAGGCTGAGCCAGTCTTATAAAAAATGACAATACTACCTATATTAATTTGCTTTTACCAGTAGCAAGAGATAGAAAGAGAAATTCCATTTGAAATAATTGTGGACAATATAAAATACTTGGGAGTCTCCCTGCCAAGACAAACTCAGGAACTATAAGAACACAAATACAAAACTCTTTACACAAATAAAGTCAAATCTCAATAATTGGAAAAACTTAATTGCTTATGAGTAGGTTGAGCCAATATAATAAAATGACAATTATATCTAAATTAATCTGTTTATTCAGTGCCGTACCAATCAAACAATCAAATAATTACTTTATAGAGCCAAAAGAAATAATAAAATATATCTGAAAGAACAAAAGGTCGAGGATATTAAGAGAATCAATGAAAGAATGAGAAGGAAGGTGGTTTAAGTGTACAAGATTTCAAACTGTATTATAAAATGGTAATTATCCAAACTATCTTGTATTGGCTAAGACATACAGTGATGGATCAGTAAAATAGATTAGGAACACATTACATTATTGGCTATAGCAATCTAGTTAAAATAATTTTTTGGAATGAAAACTCATTATCTGTCAAAAATTGCTGGGGAAAACTGGAAAACAGTATGGCAGAAACTAGGTATAAATCAATATCTTACACAGTATACCAAGATAAGGTCAAATGGTACATGATTTACACATAAAGGGTGATACTATAAGCAAATTAGGAGGGCACAGAATAGTTTATTTGTCAGATCTATGGATAAGAGAAGAATTTAGGAACAGAGAAAATATAAAGAATAACATATTTGCAAAATGTAAAATTGATCATTTTGATTATATTAAATTAAAATGGTTTTGCACAAAAAACCGACAATTCCACCAAAATTAAAAGGAAAGACGAAAACTAAGGGGAAATTTTTTGTAATAAGTATCTCTGATAAAGACCTAGTTTCTCAAATATATAGAAAACTCAATCAAATTTATAAAAATACAACTGATAAAGGGTCAAAGCATATGAACAGGAAGTTTTCAGATAAAGAAATTAAAGCTGTCTATTATCATATGGAAATGCTCTAGATCACTTCTGATTAAAAATGCAAAATAAAACAGCTCTGAGGTACCACTTTGTACCTATCAGATTGACTAATATAACAAAAAAGAAAAATGATACTAAACATATATGCACCAAGTAGTAGAGCATCCAGATCCTTAGAGGAGAAGTTAGGGTAGTTATACGAAGAAATAGACTGCAAAATTATATTAGTGGGGACCTCAACCACCCCTTTTCTGAAATAGATAAATTTAGCCTCAAAATAAATAAGAAGTTAAGGAAGTGAATGGAATTTTAGAAAAGGTAGATATGATAGAGCTCTAGAGAAAACTGAATAGGGATAGAAAGGAATATATGTTTTTCTCAGTGGTACATGGCACATAAACAAAAACTGACCATGTACTAGGGCATAAAAACCTCACAATTCAGTGCAGAAAGGCAGAAATATTAAATGCATCTTTTTTAGATCATGGTGCAATAAAAGTATATGTAATAAAGGGCCATTAAAAGATAGACTGAAAATTAATTGGAAAATAAATAATCTAATCCTAAAGAACGAGTGGGTCAAACAACAAATCATATAAACAATTAATAACTTCACTCAAGAAAATGATAATAATGAGATAACATACCAAAACTTATGTAATGCAGCAAAAGTGTTTGTTAGAGGAAATTTTATATCTCTGAAGAAAAATGATGGATGTGGAAGGGAATGTGGGAAAGTTGAGACATTAATGCACTGTTGGTATAGCTGTGAACTTATCCAACCGTTCTGGAGAGCAATTTAGAACTATGCCCAAAGGAATATAAAACTGTGCATATTCTTTGAGCCAGAAATACCACTGCTAGGTCTATATCCCAAAAAGATCATAACAAAGTGAAAAGGACCTATTTGTACAAAAATATTTATAGCAGCTCTTTTTGTGGTGGCTAAGAATTGGAAATCAAAAGGATGCCAATTAATTGGGGAATGGCTAAACAAGCTGTATATGATTATAATGGAATATTGTTTTGTTGTAAGAAATGGCTAACAGGATAATTTCAGAAAAACCTGGAAAGACTGACAAGAACTGATGCAAAATGAAGAGAAGAGAACCTGGAGAACATCATATACAATATCAGCAATAATGTTTGATGAAGACCATAAATGACTTAGCTACTCTCAGCAATACAATGATTAAGAGAAAGAAATAATATTTTCTGAATAAAGACAGAAGCATGCTATTTTTACCTTATTTTTTCATTTTTTTCTTTTATTTGAGTCTTCTTATACAAAATTACTAACATGGAAGCGTTTTACGTGATAGCACATGCATAACCTTTATCTGGTTGCTTACTGTCTCAGGGAGGGGACAGAGGAAGGAGGAAAAGAAGGATATAATTTGGAACTCAAAACTTTAAAAAACCCAAACATTAAAAATTGCTTTAACATGTAATTGGTAATATATACATATAATAAATTAATTTACTTATTCAAAGCCAAACTAATCAAACTAACAATGAATCACTTCACAAAGTTAGAAAAAATAGTAACAAAATTCATCTGAAGGAAAAAAAGGTCAAAAATGTTAAAGGAAATATTGGTGGGAGAATATAAAAGAAGAGGGCCTAGCAATATCAAATCTTAAACTACATTTCAAAGCAGTAAAGACCAAAACAGTTAGGTAGTGGATAAGTAATAGAGTAGTCGATTAAGGGAATAGGTTAGGTGCACGATATACAGAAGCAAATAAGCACAGTGGCCTAGTGTTTGATGAAACCAAAGATCGCAACCGTTAAGGCAAGAACTCATTATTTGACAAAAATTGCTGGGAAAACTGGAACATTATTGTGTGTCTTACTGTATAGCATCTACTTCACATGAGGAACTTTCTTGACCAATCTGACTACTGCGAGACCGAAACTAGGAATTGTTTAAGGAAGGAAAGAATCAACATTTACTTAGCACCTACTATGTGCCAGATAATGTGCAAAGCTCTTTATGAATATCATCTCGTTTAATTTTTACCAAAAATCCTGGGAGGTAAGTGTTGTTATCCCCATTTTACAGTCAAGGAAACTGACATAAATAAAGGTTAAGTGACTTGCCCAGGGTCATATAGCTACTGAATGTTTGAAATTGGACTTGAACTCAGGAAATCTCAACCCAGCACTTTCTTTCCTACACCACCTAGATAGTTCTAAATGTTTATTTGCTTTATAATGAGTGGTTTGGATAATTTTTTCATGCGGTTGTTGATAGTTTGTCTTTTTTCTTTTGAAAAATGACTGCTCAAACACTTTGATTATTGTTTCCCCATCCATGATTGTGAAAGTTTCTCCTTTTTTCTAAATCTATTTATGTGTTTCTCAACTTGTGCTGCAAGGAACTCTGATACACCTCAATTTTAAAAAATGAAACTTCTGCTATTTGTTAATAGGCATGAAAAAGAATAATTTTCAACGATTCTATTATGAATTCTGCCAGAGTTTTGTTTAAACTGAAAGATTTTGCCCCTGTAGAAAAGGTTGAGAACCAGTGGTTTATGGAATAACATTTTAAAACCCAGCTCTTATATTCATTTGGAGTCTATTAAGGCAAATGGTATGAAGCTCTGGTTTAAATTTAATTTATGCCATGTAACTTTCAAATTTTCTCAACATTTTTTTTCTCCAAATAGAGTCCTTTTCTTAGTACTTAGTGTCCTTGGGTTTATCAGACATTACATTGGTGTGATTGATTGCTTGTGTATTTGATTCTATTCCATTAATCAGCTGTTCTATTTTTAACCAATACTGAATAGTTTTGATGACTACCTTATAGTATATTCTTAGATTTAATTCATTCATCTTAAAAGACATTTTAAAACAAAATCATTTTAGGTTAGGGATGGCCAAAAACAAAAAGACTATATGAAAAGATGAACAGCTGTGGGAGAGAATGGACTGACAGATCTCTGGAAGCACCAGTAGCAGGTCATTGTGATGATGATTATGTGGCAAAGTCAGCTCTGTAGCCTGTTTGAAGATAGACTGGTATGATAAGAACAAAGAGTAGAAATGTTGACCATTAAATTTTAGAGTAGGAAAGAATCTTAGAATCCCTGGTTTGAGAATGATTTTTGAACTGAAACTATTCCTAACTAATAGAAACCTCAGTGTTACCAACAAATAGATTAACATAAATACATAAATATATGATTATGTGCCAGTGTCAAAAACCTATGTTTCCTTTGGTGGGATAACTCCAAGTTTGGAGACTTCTGCTACACAGATCCTAGATCTGCTATAACACCAACTGCCTTGTTGGTGTTATATGTCTAATATGGTCACAGGGAGTTGCCAGAGCCTCATAGAGGTTAAGTGACTTGCTCATGGTCATATAACTAATAAGTGTAACTGGTGGGATTTGAATCTGAATCTTTATTCCTGACTCTCAGACCAGCACTCTTGCTATTAAGACATATGTAGACATGAAAATGGAAATACTGAATACTTCAGAAACTATTCAAGTCAGCTATAACTGTTCCATGTTCCCAGTCTTCTGAAAGAAATGACTGGCAGTCTAAATAAAATCCAGCATCAGACTTAAAAGAAATATAATATATAGTAATCTACTTCTTCAACTCAATGTGATTTAATTCAACCAAAATACATTTTTTAATGCTATGCTTGTAAAATACAAGTGAATAAAATACACTTGGCTCAGCAAACAGACTTGGTAAATTTTATATCTGAAATTCAAATATTTCAGAGGTAAATAGAGCTTTGTTCCATAGACTACTGAGTGAGAAGTCTAGTGAATTTAAAACAAGATGCAGCTGGAGGATGAAAGCATCTCTATTTTGTAGCTCAAAGAAAAAGAAGGGAGGAATGATAATTCCAAGGATTTAGGAATACGAGTCATCAAATGAGATAGAGAAAAGAAAAATTAAAACCTGAAGTTATGAACGCCCACATATGTCTCAGGAAGAGCAGTGGAACAGTTTTTCATAGGAAAGAAGTAAAGTCCCAGCGCCCAAATCCTCAAACAATAAAGTAAGAAGCTATCAGGGCTCTCCTGAAGGACACAAGTAGGAGCTGAGGAACAATCTAACATAGAAGTGCCATCTGTTTTCCAGTCATCATGTAGTCCATTTCAAAGCTGTTGTGAGATATAGGATTTAGCCACTGGATATTCATTTTTCCTATGAAAGTTGTGTCTTATAATTAAATAAATGATAAACTCATATTCTATTAGGTTAAAAGAGCTTAATATAGTAATAGTCTATTTCATTTATCATCATTCCTTATCATTAGGCCAAGGAATCTTCAGTTGAGAAAAGAGGGAGAGGAAATACTATTCCATAGCCAGTTACTCCCTTGCTAAATTCATGTTTTCGAATGATAGTCAGTCAGTAAACATTTATTAACGACCTACTATAAATAAGCAAGGCACTGTGCTAAGTGCTGGGAATACAAAGAAAGGCAAAAGACAGTCCAGGCTCTTACAGAGTGCAGAGTCTAAGCGAGATTGACTTTGTACATCCATCGAGCTTCACTTCTGTTCATTCATAGTTTGAATATAAGATCTGTTCCTCTTTTTTAAAAAAAGTTTTGCTGTCTTTTGTTTTTATTCCAGCCATTTCCCCTTAACATTTCCCCACATTGAAGCCTTCCCTGTAAATAAGAACAACATTTACACAAACCCACCTACTAGTGTATAGCCCCTGATCCAGTGCTCACCCTTGGGGTGGGGGTGGGGGGTTATCTCCAGTTGTCCTGATCAATATCTGGCCACTGGACCCAGATGGCTCTGGAGGAGACAGTAAGGCTGGTGATTCTGCGCAACTATGCCTTACTTACAATCAATTCACTTGCAAGTCATGACATTACCTTTCTAATGTCATGGTTCTCTTCAAGAATGAAGGATAAACAACAATAAACAATCTCAGAGTAGAAGTAACTGCCCCATAGGGGACCCAACTGACCAGCTCCAGTTGGGCAATGCAGCTCCCTTCCTCCCTCCTTCCTTCCTTCCTGTCCTTCCTTTCTTCCTTCCTTCCTTCCTGTCCTTCCTTCCTTCCTTCCTGTCCTTCCTTCCTACCTTTCTTCTTTCCCTCCTTTCCTTTCATTTTCCATCCTTCCTTTCCTTCCTTCCTTCCTTCCTTCCTTCCTTCATTTCCTTCCTTCCTTCCTTCATTTCCTTCCTTCCTTCCTTCCTTCCTTCCTTCCTTCCTTCCTTCCTTCCTTCTTCTCTGCGTTCAGTGATAACAGATATCCACTTGTACCAGGAGGCTTGTTTTAAAATGATTTCACTTCCCAACTTCCACTCAGCTAGTATTCAAACAATTTCCCAATACACAAATTTTCTATAAGACATATAGCAGACATCTTAAGAGAAGGGAAATCTCTACTTAGGAATCAGTGTTCTAATGAATAAATGCTAGGTAAATGGGATATATGTGATCTTTAAGAGGCTTCCATGAATACCAATAGGTGTTCCAGTGGGTATACCAATCATTAGAATCCGTGTCTACAGAACTGCAAAACTTCAAAGTTGGAAAAGCACATGAGAAGGGGATAATGGAAGCAATCATTTAACACCCACTCCATGCCAGACACTACTGTGTGACCCTAGACAAGTCACTTCACCTCTATCTGCCTCGGTTTCCTCAACTAAAAGATGATGACAATAATAGCATCTACCCCCCCCCCCCCAGGGTTATTCTAAGGATCATGAAATGAGGTAATATTTTCAAAGCACTTAACACAATGCCTGGCACACACGGTGACTCATTGCCAGTAAACTTTTTTTAAAAAGTAAATAATAAAATATGCTGTTTGCAAGAGACATTTATAGTTTGAAGTACAACACAGGCATGTTTTCCTGTTCTACTATGTATATAGAAATGTTCATTTCATTTGATGTTTAAGTTCAGAATTAACTTGTTTCTTCGGGATAGATTCTTTCTGATTGTCAATTTTAGCTCAATAATATGCAGGCATGTAAAGATGTTATGTTTGATTCTTAGTTACTTTGCCCACACATTCTAGATAAATTGGTGAAAACACTTAAGCATCCCCGTGTTCAAGATTTGGGCTCATACGTGAGCCAATATCTGGGATTGTCTATTCTCAGAAGATGACTGAATGCTTTGTCGATTCAGTCCCCAAACTGAAACACCCCTTCAGACTTCAAACATGTGTCTTAGGAACTGCTCCACCATGAGAGCCTGGCCATCTCTCCTTCCCTATGGATCCCCTCCCAGCTTGATTTTTTTTTTGTAGTTAAAGGGGCCATCCCTTGACTCACTTCTTAAAGAGGCCTATTCACTGAATGGGTATTACCTCACTCTAAGTGAGTACCTGAAAAGACTGTAGCCTAAAAGGGCAAGGGTCTCCCATTGCATCCTGGGTCATCTCCAGTCATGCTGATGAATATCTGGTCACTGGACCCAGATGGCTCTGGAGGAGAAAGTGAGGCTGGTGACCTTGCACAGCCCTCTCTCACTCAAATCAACACCAACTGAAAGTCATGTCATCATATCCATGATGCCACGATCGTCTTTGAGAACATAGGACAAACACAAAAATCTTCCTGATACCTATGTTTTTGTGACACAGTGACACAGGTCCCTTTGCTCCCTGGGTCCACATATCTGTGCCTGAACTATGATTTAGGAATTTCAGGAGAGTATCATTCTCAACCTGAAGCATCCCAGTGGTTCAGTTATTTTGCCTTCTTTCCCTAACAACAGTCATATTAGAATTCATTAAGAAAATGGTCAAACTAGCAAACTTGACTCTAAGTACCTGTTACATCAACATCGTTGTATTTGAAAGAATTGAAACTCACTGAAAAAAATTAGTCTTTTCTATTTTCTGTATTTCATTAAGTAAAAATAAACTTTGCAGTGGCCTTTTAATATGCAACATAGATATATTAAAGAGGTAGCATGGCATGGTGGGTAGAAAATGTCCAACCACTGTCATTTTCTTTTCTTATCATCTTTGACAACCTGATAAGTTTGAGGTAGAACCTCTGAGTTGTTTAAATTTGCATTATCCTAATTATTATTAATTTGGAGTACTTTTCATATGCTTATTGATATCTTGAGCTTCTTACTTTGCCTCTTTAGGGACCATTTTTATTTTGAAGAATGGCTCTTGTACTTAAATCAGTTCTTTATAAATCCTAGATATCTGAAAAGTTTACCATGAAGATTTCCCTCCAGTTAATAATTTCCATTTGAATTTTAGCTTTATTGGGTTTTTTTGTGGAAAACTTTAAAAAAATTTACATCAAATTTTCCCATTTTGTCTTCTGTGATCCTTCCTTTTCCTCATTTGGTCACGAATTCTTCCCCTGTCCATAGTTGGAAAGGTATTTCCTTCCTTGCTCCTCTAATTTGCCTCTGATTTGACCTTCAATATCTAAGTCATATATATGGATTTCATTTGAGTTTCTCTTTCATATATGGTATATAATATTGGTATAAACCAGTGGTTCTCAACCTTCCAGATGCCACGACCCTTTAATACTCCTATGTGGGTGTATCTGCATGCAGGCAGACCCGCCTGGAGATGGATAGAGGAGCGGCGTCTCGGTTCCTAAGACAATCAGAAATATGTGTTTTCCAATGGTCTTAGGTGACCCCTGTGACCCCTGTGAAAGGGTCATTTGACCCCCAAAGGGGTTGCAACCCATAGGTTGAGAACCGCTGGTCTAAACCTTATTTCTGCCATCTTGCTTTCTAGCTTTTCAGTAATTTTTGTTCAATAGTGAGCCCCTGTTCCAGTAACTGGAGTCTCTAGGTTTATGAAATACTGTGCTGTCTGTTGTCCACCTAATCTGTTCCACTGGTTGACTGCTGTTTTTTTAAATTGTATCTAATAGTTGTAGTGGTAACTATTTTGTAGCATAACTTGAGATCTAATACTGATAAACTCCCTTCCCATTTTTTTCATCATCTTTCTTGAAATTCTTGACTTTTTGTTCTTTCAGATGATGGGTTTTTCCCCCTAGCTCTATACGCTATCTTTGCGTAGGTTTATTGGTATAGCACTAAATTAATTAATTTAGATAATATTATCATTTTTATTATATCAGCAATGAGTCAACTAGGAACAATTAATATCTCCTCGTTTATTTTGTTCTATCTTTTCCTATGAAGTGTTTTGTAGTTGTGTTCACATAATTCTTATATGTATCTTGCTAGGTGAATTCCCATGATATTCTCTCTAATAACACAAGTACTTTAACAAACACTACCCAATGTATTCAAATAACATTCAAGTGAGGTAGGCAAAGAAAATTATTAGAACCATAGACTCTTAGAGCTGTACAGACCTGAGAGGCCATCGAATCCACCTTCATGGCCAATGTCATAAATCAGCAGGATTAGCTCCTTCTTCAACATCTCCAATAATGGATATATTTCATTCCGGCATTAAAAGACCTGGGTTCATTTCCTAGCTCTAATATCTACAAATTGTATGATCTTAGGTGAATTTCTTAACATCTCTGAGTCTCAGTATCCTAATCCATGTAATGGAACTAATAATGCAAACTATACATGCTTCATTAGTTTCCATATAACCAATGAGCGTAAAACATAGAACTACTGACAAACTTCAAAGAACAGGAATAAAACATAGAATCCAGAAATTGTATCATAGAAAGAGAAGATGCAATGATAACACGGCAAGGGGAGGAACAACAACAGGTGGACAGCCATAGTGCTCCGTGGGTACCCTGGTGATATCACAAAAAGATAAGGAAGGTCTCCTGCATATTGGGTGGATACATAGAACATGTAAAAGAGTTGCACGAGATGCACAGTTATTCAGTCAGTCAATAAACATTTATTAAGCACCTATTGTGTGCCAGGCACTGTCATAGATGAGTTGCAATTTTTATCATTGGAAGAACTTCTAAATAAGTGAGATAACACCCATTTGAGTATTTGAAGTGAATATCTACCTCATAGGGTTAATGCTAGGTAAAGAAAGATTTTAGGAACCTATAGAAACACAAATTATTTAGAATAATGGGCTATTATATTAAGGACCTGGGAGGGGTCTTGTTGTTTAGTCATAAGAGTCCTATTCAAATCTTTGTGACCCCAATTGGGGTTTTCTTTGCAAAGATACTGGAGGAATTTCCTTCTCCAGCTCATTTTACAGATGAGCAAATTGAAACAGGCAGAGGGTTAATGACTTGCCCAGGATCACATAGCTAGTAAGTGTCTGAGACTGGATTTGAACTCAGGTCTTCCTGAATCCAGGCCCAGTGCTCTATCCATTGCCAGGAGGTGCCTTAAAAGAAACATAGTCCAACCTCCTCGATTTTATATATGAGAAAACTAAGGCCCAGAGAAATAAGATGTCTCGTCCAAGATCAGGGAAGTAGTGATTGGCAGAGTTGAACTCAAGGTAAGTCTTTTTAGTATAAGTTCATCATTTTTCCATCTATTTTCCCACACTATTAGGATGATAACAACATTTAATGTACACACTCCACACTATCAAGAGAATAACAGCTTTTAATATCTACACTACAGTGCTCAAACTGTTAAGAAGGACTTTCTCACCCTCAGATGAAATCTGGCTCCCAGTATCTTCCACTCATGATCCAGTTTCTCCTCAGTTTTGACTTCACGGAGACAGTCTGGTAAGAAGAGTTCCACAAATTGCCCACCCTCCTTGGTCAATACTGGAACTGAGCGATGCGGCCCTCAGTGCCAAGTTCAGCTGTTCACAAGCATGGATGCCCTTTTCTCCATAAGGTAAGAAATAGCTTCCATATTTCTTTGCTACCATACAACCTACATCCTTTGGTAGTAGGCAGTTGCATGGTGCTATGGAAAGAGCATTGGCTCCCTAGTCATTCAAAGGACTTGTGTTTTAATCCTGATTTCTGACACTCCACATAGGAGTTTGGCCAGGCCACTTTTCCTCTCTAAGCCTTTAGACCAAATGACATTTGACTATAGAGCTGTGATCCTAGTTAAAGACCCTCAAACCTGAGGGGAAGTGAGGCTAGGGAAGTATTTACTAGCCTTCCCCAGTCTTACACAGTTTTCATCTCCTTGCTCTTTACATTTAACTCAAATATCACTCAAAGTTTTGTTTTTTGTTTTTCCTATGATGGACTTCTTTCCACTAAAAAGACATCTTTGTAATGGTGATCCACACATTTCTACCTAATGGTCACACAGCATTGTTCAAACATCTGGTGTTGTTAGTCATCTCTATTTTGCCTCAAGGGAAACTGAGACCAAGAAATTTAAGAAGCACTGGCAAGGCCAGATGGTGACTCAGAGTCTACTTTGTAACATTAATGCCCCAGTGAAGGCTCTCCTCTTCAGTACGGCCATACAGAATAAGGAGTCCTGGCCTGGGAATCAGGATCCCAGGGTGGAGACTCAGATCTCTTGGTAGTTCTGTGCCTATCAGCAAGTCACTTCCTCTTCTGAGGCCTCAGTATCCTCCCGGCATCATTGAAGATTAGCACAGATAATCTAACATCCCTTTCAATTTTCAATTTCTGTGAGTGTACAAAGGTATGAAGTTACAAAGGACTATTTCAGGGGAAAAGCATATTCAAATTAAATGCCCTTAGTGTTTACACTTGCAGGACAAATTTTAAAAGGCAAGAGAGCAGAATAAGAAAGGGGAAAAGGTAGGCTAAAAAAGAGGTTAATAGTATAATTAGTCTGAATAACAGCTTATTAACTAATACACATGACTTTTAAATAAACGACAGTACAAGGTTCTGTCATCACCCAGACTCTGCAAACTCATTATTGAATCTCAAACAGAGCATTAGAAATTATTGGGAAAGACTAGGTTTTCCAGTGTTAATTACTTCATCATTACAATTGTCTGAAAGCTGGAAGAAGAGGCAAATATAAGAGCAGGGTTGAGAAGCTGCTGAGTGCATGTCACCCACCCCTCACATTGTAGCCCTTGTTTTGAGGGTGATTTCATTTGTTCCACTTGCGGTTCTTTCCAGTTTTGTCAGGAGAGACATTTATTAGAAAATCTCAATGTGTAGTGAGTCAGTAATGAATTACAGACATATTCTGCAAAAAAATGTGACCTTTTCAATAAGGGTTGTGATTGCCCAATGCTCTGTACTTCCCCTCACTGCAAAAGGCTATAAACAGAAGACGTCCCCCCCACCCCTTTCAAAGTTCCACAAGATGCAATTTGGGAAAAGAACATTTCAGTATGTACTCTGTTCTGCAGAAAAGTATTTTCTTCTCTGACCAGACCACAGTAAAGCATTCCGCTGCAGGCAACACAGTGCCCCCAAATGTGTTTTTTTCAAATGAATTCACCCCCTGCACCCCACCCTCAGTCCAGGATGTGTAGGGGACAACTAATTCTAGACACACCATCTCTATCTCAGGGCAGCCATCACAGAGGGTTACCTGAATTACTCAGGCTTCAGAGACTGCTGCCATTGGATGTTGGGGGCATGGGGATGGGGCAGAGCAGTATCGCTAGTGTTTGGTCCCTTTTAAAAGAAAAGTGTAATGTGACAAAAGGCACAAATAATTCATGTTGTGTCAGGTAACCAAGGTTAACATGGAGTAGAGTAGCCCTTACTGGATGATTTGGAGATAATGCTAAATCTGATGTGAAGTAAAATACACATGGAACATCTTTCATCTTCCCTTTTCCTCACCCCTATTTTGATCAAGAACTGTGATTTCATCCATGTTAGATCATAAGAGCATAGATTTAGGGCTGGAGGAAACTTAACAGGACACCTAGTCCAACCCTTTTGTTTTACAGGAGGCACAGTGGACAGAGCCCTGGAAGTCAGGAAGACCTAAGTTCAAATCCAGCCTCAGACACAAGCTTGTGTGACCCTGGGCAAGTAATTTAATCTCTTCCTGCCTCAGTTTCCTCATCTGTAAAAGGGGGTAGGTGGTTCAGTGGATATGGTGCTTGGCCCAAAGTCAAGAAGACTCATTTCTCTGGGCTCAAATCTGGCCTTAGACACTTACTAGCTGTACAACCCTCTGCCTCAGTCTCCTCATCTATAAAAAGAGCTGGAGAAGTAAATGGCAAATCACTCCAGTATCTTTGTCAAGGACACCCAAATAGGGTCATGAAGGATCAGACACAACTGAACAGCAGAACTTTCACTTTGCTAATCTGAGCCTATATGGTCTAGCTACAGTGGAATCAAATGAGCTATCAGCTCTTTGGGGGTCTGGGCTCCCAGGAGTTAAATGTATGATGTTTATTTATTCCTGTTTTATTCATCAACAGACCCAACACATGGTGAATGAATATGATACTTCGCTGTCTATGACTGACTAACCCGTGTGGCTCAGGACCAGTAGCTCAGCCTAGGCACCTGGTTTGTTTTGGAGACCAAAGAATCAAACACAAAACACTTAAGAAGCTGGTCTGTAGATTGTGCTGATAGGAAGGCATGGGCAATCCCAAACTGGCTCATCTGTACTCTCCATCTCATGAACTTCCCCATTTCCTTCTTTCCATCTAGTAAGGGCTTTAAAACATCACTGATACTCATAGATTTTACACAGAAGCCCTCAGGACGTCTCTGGAGTTTGGAATTAATAAAAGAGGTCACAAAAAGGTTTCTTTGCATCCTCCATCTGGATCAAGGCATCTTGGCCTTTTTGTTCCATGCCTCCTTCAAGTATTCTGGTGAAGCCTTGTACTCCTTCTCAGAATCATGTTTTTAAATGCACAAAATAAAATGTATAGGGCTGCATAGGAAGTTAATTATAAAAATATTTTTAAAAAAACTTTACAGACCACAGATTAAGAAACTTTGGTCTAAATAAATAGAGGGGACTCAGAATGACAAATTAGGGGTGCATTGGCACTGGAGTCAGAGGACCTGAGTTCAAATCCCACCTCTGATACTTATTCCCTATGAAATGTTGAACAAGTCTCTTGGTCTCTCTGGGCCTCAGTTTCTTCATCTGTATACGGTGGGTTGCACTGAGTGGTCCCTTCTTGCTCCAGATCAGTAATGTGGAAAATGAGGAGTCAGATGATTTTTAAGATTCCTTCCAGATTCAGATCTATGATGCTAGGAAATAGGTTCTCTCACAGTACATGAGAATTAAACAAAAGGCTCCATCATCTCTCTAACCTTTTGAAGGATCCGAGGGAGTGGCGAAGTAGGAAGAATGCTGGACTTGGAGGGGGGACTTCTGGATATGAATCTTCCTTCCAGCACAGGCTATTCAATTCTTCATAAGATGCTAAAGTTGTCTTGATACTATAGAAAGATCATGCCACATTTCCTAATTGGAAACTCCAAATATGATGAAAAGAAGGTATAGACTACAGGAGAAATAACTGAGATTTTTATTTGTATGATCCAAATTAGCTTAGAGTTTCCTTGGAATGATGTGTGGGGTTAGCAATGTTTTTTACATTCTCAGAAAAGACTCCCAATGAATGTGGACTGAGCTGTTTCCATACTGTCCTGAGAAGATGAAACCAACCCTCTCTGATTTATCACCCTTTATTACCCCCTTCATTGCTTTACTTCCTAATTCACTGTCAGATACATAGAACACTCTGTATTTCCATTAAGTTTTGAGGAATGAAGACATAAGAACAATGAAAAACAAGAACAAAAGAAAAAATATCCATAAATAAGACTATAACTCTTGGCCTGGATCCATATTTATCTGCATCTATGATATGTTTTACACCTTTGTACATAAACTCTGAAATTAAGAGCTCAGGAAACCAGGACTCTGCTGTCCTGCCTGCTTCTAACCAACCATGAATGCCAGCTCCCCTGCTCAACCAACTCCAATGGCTCCATTCACCTCCAGAATCAACTATAAACTCTCCTGTTTAGCTTTTAAAGCCCCACACAACCTGGCATCAACCCATACTTGCAATCCCACTGGAGGTGCAATCTAGTCAAACTGGTCTCTCCGTTACTCACTCCCAACATGCCATCTCCTGTCCTCACACCTCTGCACTGACCATCTCCTGTACCTGAAATGTACTTTGTAAATCTACCTCATAGATCATGCTTCCTTTAAGGAAAGGGAAAGAGAAAGTACTTATAATAGTACCTACTATGTGCCAATATTTTTACAAATATTACCTCAT
Organism: Pseudocheirus occidentalis; assembly: GCA_028646575.1. Classification (NCBI taxonomy): domain Eukaryota; kingdom Metazoa; phylum Chordata; class Mammalia; order Diprotodontia; family Pseudocheiridae; genus Pseudocheirus; species Pseudocheirus occidentalis. The sequence goes on from CM053596.1 coordinate 147,028,802, forward strand.
TTGGTCTTCACAACAAACCTACAAGGTAGAAGCTGCTATTATCCTCATTCTACTGTTGAGAAAACGGAGGCAAAGAGGTTAAGTGACTTGCCTAGGGTCACACAGCTAGTGTCTGAAGCTGGATTTGAACTCAGGTTTTCCTGGAACTCTACCCAGCCCTCTTTTAAATGTAGCTCGGACACTATCTTCTTCATCAAGCCTTTTCTGATCCCCCTTAACTGTTAGTGCACTCTCTCTCAAACTTCCTCATATTTAACTACTTCTTGTATGTATTTATTGACATTATGTTCATGTTACTTATTTTAATATGCACTCACTCCATTAAAATGGTCTTTGCAAGTAACCATAGCTTCATTTTTTATACTCAGATCCCCAGTGCCTGGCATATAGTTGGCATTTAATAAATTCTTGTTGATTAATTAGACCCTGGAAGCTTTCAGCCAGCCATATGTGGCTCAGAGCTGACAAGTGCTTTGGGGATGATGAAGCAATTCCTTTTACTGGCCAATGAGCGGGAAGAGCTTATAACTCAGGACATAGTGACTCTGTCCCATCCCTGTTTCTCTCCCTTAAACCTTTTAGGTAGCATCATGTAATAGGACTTCTCTTGAGGGGGGAGGGAGTCACCATTCTCCACTCCTGAAGCATCTCAACCCCCACCCCCCTTACATGCAGCTACTGTAACAGGGCTTAGCTAAGTGACCTTGAAAGCCTGAGCCTCTGGCTGCCTGTTCTCTTCTGTTTGCCTAATTACAACTGATAGAGCATCAGTCTCAAAAGGAGATTGTGGGTTCTCAGGAACCGAAAGCTATACTATCAAACACAAGCCACTCCAGCACTTCTTGAAAAAATGACCACTGGAGGTATCTGTCCCAAGCCCTGGCCTGGCTTGCCAGAAGGTACCTAGAGGGAGTTGTTTAGATACTGTAGTCCTGTGGTGAAATGTAACAATTCCTATTCAACAGTCCTGTAAAATGTTTCATGTTCTGTTCTTTCAATTAGTCAGTCAACAAGCATTTATTAAGTACTTACTGTATGCCAGACACTAAACCAAATACTAGATGTATAAAGAGGAAGGCCAAAAAGATAGCCTTTGCTCCCAAGGACCTCAAAGTCTAATGAGTGAAAAGCAATCATTTGTATTCTTTTTTTTGGAGGGGGGAAGGTAAGGCAATTGGGGTTAAGTGACTTGCCCAAGATCATACAACAGGTAAGTGCTAAGTATCTGAACCTAGATTTGAACTTAGATCCTCCTGACTCCAGGGATGGTGTTCCATTCACTTCACCAGCTAGCTGCCCCAGTCATTTCTATTTCTAAAGCACTTAGCATAGTGACTTGTACATAGTAGGCACTTAATTAATTGCCTGTTCCCTTCTAAGTTTCCACCTTTCAGCAGAATATAACAAAAGCTATGTTACTATACTCTGATCTTCTCACAATATGTGTTTATAAGAGACTTTTTATGGTAAACATTTTTGTGTGTAGGAAATACACACCTGATTTATAGCTGATTCATATTGTCCTTTGAGTGGTTTTTTGTTTCTCCTCTTTGGGAAGACACTGCTCAGAAATCAAAACTAAACCACAAGTATTTTACCCCCAAGTTCCAGGGTAGAGGAATAAAGTGCCAAAGAGTGAAAGAAAAGGAATCTGACTTTTCTAGGTGCAGTACCCCTGGGACTGGACACGGTCCAGAATACATGTGTATTGTCTCGAGCCAATGGCCTCTTAGTGGAGAGGGAGAGTTTGTAGAATTCCCTTGGCTCAGAAATGGTTATTATTATAAGACTGGTATGTGTTGTGAGAGAAACTTGTCTTAATAGAGAGTAAAAAGAAACTTTTTGAGTCCCCCTTTTTAGTGGGAAGACTGGGGGCTCCTTGAGCACCAGTATTTTTTTTCTTAAACTATTCTTTTATTACCAGCACTAAGCACTTAATAAATGCTTGGTGACTGGTTGACTTTATCATTTCTAAATTAGAAGGACTTTGGTTCTCCTGTATGAGTATATTTTCTACTAGCATTAAATCCATCAAATGTGTAGTGCTGTATGTTGTGGACAATAGCATGTAATTCCTGGTTTTCTAAGTGTGAGATAACAAAGAGTATAGGATCATAGACCTAAAACGAGAAGGAACCTTAGAGGTAACCTATTCCAACCTCCTTTTGCAAATTAATAACTAACATTGCTGGGATTTTCACAAACCAGAACATGAAATAAACTTGTAAATTGCCAGTGGGATTTTGAGTCTAGATTGGGTTGAGGCAAGCAGGGTTGATTATTCCAGGCCATTTTCAGGATACTATCTCCACTTCCATTTTAGCTCCATCCTATAAAGCTCCCATGGCTATGAGCAAAGATGGCTTTTCATACATTTCATAGTGCTATCCCTCACATATGTAGATAAAATAATACCCAGTTCAGTGTCCTGCATACATGCTTGTTGGGTACTTTGTGCATCTGAAAACTATCTCTGATAACATCGATTCTCAAGTGGGTGCTACTGAAAGACTGATTTATAATCCACAGTTCTCCTTTCTTGGAAGCCTTCAAGTGGCTGTTGTATGTCTACTTGTCAGGAATATTGTAGTAGATTTTCCTGTTCTTGTATGGGTCTTATCAGATGAACTCTGAAGTCATCCCCAACTCTGAGATTTCACTATCTGCACAATTACAGTGATCTTAACCATAGAACCTGACAGTGTTAAATATTATTTAATACTTTTCTGACTTACCACAAACAGTAACTACAGCTTTCCTTCCCAATTCTTATGATCTACTCTCAACTCTTGTGATTCTCTGGTGAAGATGCCATTCTATCATTTTTCCCCCCATTCTATGACTTTTAATATGATTCCAATAGGGCATGTAATTCCTGCTCCTGCGGCAGGTGAGGCTGGTGGATTGCCTGCGCTCAGGAGTTCTGAGTCACAATAGGGCTAAAGTTGGTATGGTTTCCACATTAAGTCTTATACCAATATGGCAACTCCTGGGAATGGGAGGGAGGGGGTGTGAGGGGCCATAAGGTTGTCTAAGAAGAGATGAAGAGGCCTAAATTGGAAACAAAGTAGATCAAAGCTTCTGTGCCAATCAGAAGTGGAATCAGGCCGCAATTAACCACTGTGTTTCACTCTTAGACAAGTAGAAAGACTCAGTCTCCAAAAACCACAAATTAAATCAATGAAAAGGATATGATTCAATAATTCTACGGTCCTCCTATCCCTCCTAACTGGTACAAGTCCACAAATTGTATTAACTTTCTACTACTTAGAAAGTATAGTGCTTTAGCTCACAGGAAAAACAAAGATTCAATAAGCTACAGCAGTCTCTGCTACTTTATAATTTAGTAGAGGAGATGATTTAGTTTATAATTTAGTAAAGGAGATAAGACAAATAGGCAAATAAGTAGAGTACAAGGTGGGATTCAACAGGGACTATAAGAGAGGGAAGAACAGGTTCATTTGTCTCCCTGACCCTCCTTCCATTCACTTGCTAACTTTTTTCCCAAACCATAGCCTCTGGGATGAATGTCTCCAATGGGGTAATTAAGACATTCAGCAATAGGTAGGTGTGCCAGACTTTGAAAAGAAGACCAAAAAGGCTGTGTTATTCTGCCTGACTGAACACAAGAAGAACTTTGTGCTGGAGGAGGACGAAAGGCTCCCTGGGGTGAGGTGGAGCAAACCGGATGACCTCTAAGCCACCTTTGTGAAAATGCTGCCAGATAAGGACTGCCACTATGCCCTCTATGATGCCGCCCATGAGACCAAGGAGAGCAAGAAGAAGGACCTGGTGTGCACCTTCTGGCATGCCCCCTTCAATAACAGATCAGTGTTAGCTCCCAGGGTCCCATCAAGAAGAAAGTGAGCAGGATCAAGCACAAATTACAAGCAAACTGCTACGTGGAAGGGAAGGACGCCTGAATGCTAGCCAAGGAGCTGGGCTGTAGTGCACTGGTCTCACTGATGGGGGAGCCCTTGTGAGCCCCCTTGCCTGGAGTCGAAGTGGTCCCTCAGCTGTCCAAGTGGTGGGAGAGGGTGAGGAGAGCAGGCTGCCTTTTTCCTGCCAAAACAGAGAGAATGAGGCATGCCTAGCAGGAGGAGGGCGGTCCTTTCCCCCATTTGTCAACCCTCTCCCACCCTTTATCTCTATAGTTCTGACCTTCCTGAATCACTCTTGAGCTTCTCATTCCCTTTAGGCTGAAGCTGAAACAGCCACTTTTGGCCCCCCTTCCCCAGTCCTGGAACAGGGCTGGGGGGGGGCTATATTTTTTGATGATGGCTGCATTTCCCTTTGATATCCCTATATCTTCTCTCCCTGCCCCACACCCAACTCCCACCAGTGCCAACTTCTAACCCCAATAGTGGCTTTGTGCTTGTTTGTTTGTTTTTTGTTCAGTTGTTTCAGTCATGTCTGACACTTTGTGTTCCCATTTAGGGTCTTCTTTCTTTTCTTTTTTTTTTTCCTTTTTTGGACGGGTCACACAGGTCACACAGCTAGTAAGTGCTAAGTATCTGAGGCTGGATTTGAACTCAGGTCCTTCCAGCTCCAGGGACAGTGCTCTATTCACTGTGCCAACTAGCCACCCCTATTTGGGGTTTTCTTGGCAAAGACGTTGGAGGAGTTTGCCATTTCCTTTTCTGCTTCATTTTTACCGATAAGAAAGCTGAGGCAAACAGGGTTAAGTGACTCACCCAGGGTCACCCAGCTAATAAAAGCATCTGAGATGAGATCTGAATTCACAAAGATGGTCTTCCTGACTCCAGACCCTACACTCTATCCACTGCATCACCTTGCTGCCCTCTTAGTTGTTTAGTTCTGGGTATAAAAAAGAAACATTGTGGAGGTGACCCCTCCCCACCCACCAATAACTAGATATATGCAAGAGACATAGAGTAGATGGAAGGTAACCTTACTGGGGAAGGTTAGCACCTGGGGGGTAGAGGAGGGGGGTTGGAGAAAGAGGAAGGAACCAGGAAGCGTTTTACCTGAGTCTTGAAGGGAGCCAGGGATTCTCAGAGGCAGAGGTGAGAAGGAAAGAGCATTCTAGGTGTGGGGATGTGATGGCACAAAGCCACAGAGATGGACAACTGCAATAGCCTTCTGGCTGGTCTCCATGCCTCAGGTCCCTCTCCCCACTTCAGTTCATCCTCTATTCAGCTGTCAAACTGATTTTCCTTAAAGCACAGGTCTGACCATATCACATCCCTATTCAAATAAACTCCAGTTGTTCCAGATGACCTCCAGGAACAAATATAAAATCTTCTATTTAATGTTTGAAAGCCCTTCTATAACCTGGACCCTCCCTACCTTTCCAAGCAACTTACTCCTCTCCAAATCCTGTTCCACCCAGTGATTCTGATCTCCTTGCCTTTCCTTGCACACAGTTCATCTCCTGACTCTGGTCTCTCCTTCCTCACCTCTACCTCCTAGCTTTCCTGGCTTCCTCCAAGTCCTAGTAAAATACAAGGGTCCAGAAATTTCGTCCTGGCTGAATGCTCATAATGGGCAGAGGGGTTTGAGCCAAGAGTGTGACAAAGAGGGCTCTCTGTGCCCTCCCCTTTGTCTAAATCCCTAAATTCTAAAGATGCTGTGAAACATCTTTGTTAACTGAAAAAAAGATGTGTTCTCTTGGGAATGGCAGTGCAATGCATTTTCCCTCTGCAATCTTTCCACCCCCTCCAGCCTTCCTCCCACCAGGGAGAGTCCTTAAGGGGGAGCCGTCAAAACAAGTTTGTTAAATGAGAAGAATACAGAGGAGGACAGACTAGAGGCAGCAGCTAATGGGGGGCTGCAGTCCTCCAATTCCAGCTCCCCCAGCTTAAAGGCTCTGGGGCTCCTCCGATAGGAGGAGAAAAATGAATCCACAGCACTGAGGATGGAAACTTAGGGACCACACCCCCCTCTCTTGAACTTTCTATTCATCATCCATACTGATACCAAGAAATGAAAGGTCACTGATTACAGATGGTTGACCAGGAAAGCAATTCTGATTTTCTTGCCTGGGTGTTAGCTTGGGATACTGTAAACAATGGCCCTTTTTATGGTCCCTTGACAAAGAATGTATGAGAACAGGATCCCTGACACCAAAAAGCTTCCTCATCCCTGCCCTAAGTCACTGAGCTGGCTGTTTAGGCCTGTATCTACTAGGGCTTATTCACTAAAGGAGGGAGTCACAGATATAATCTGTTTCCCAGTCACGGAGGACAGATTCACTTTCCGTGGTGAAACAGAGGGTCCTCAGGACAGAGATCACAGTTACTATTCTTCAGACACTAGAGTAAAGGATATGTTCAAGGAAGATGTCAAGGGGATGTGAAATGAGGAGAAAGAGAAAAAAAGGGAGCCTTGATTTTCTTGGTAACGTATGAAGCAAGGTCTTTAGCGGAGAGAGGAGGCTAGACAGGAGAACAGAAGCTTCAGAACACCTGTGGGGAGTTAGATGGAGCATCAATTACGGTTATCCCTTCCACATTGTGGAGGAGGGGGTGGGTACGGGTGTGGTACCCCACCATCTAAAAAATCCATGTAAAAATTTTGGGCCCTCCCTTTATATCAGAAGAAGTCTGAATTATTATGGTATTAAAAGGTAAAATATGTTGATACTATGCAATATTATACACATATTTTCTGCATTTCTGAGTTTCTAAACTTTTTCTGTGTCTGTTGGCCTTCGTGTGTTTGTGCTGTCTTAAACTCCCCCAAAATTCTCATTTGATTTCTTCTGCCAACCCACAATATATCAAAATCACAATGGGGAAAATTGCAATGTGGAAAGGAGAACTATAGTTAGGAATATAAGGACTGTCTTGTTGCAGTAAAGATTAGATCCCAAGTCTTTACAACGTCCAGTCACCAGATTGTATGATTTTTTCTAGGTCCATTTGGTAACATGTGAGAAGGAGCAAAAAAGATAGACAGTGGGAGTAAAGCAGGACTGAGTTTTGGCAAGGTGTGAGTGAGGATATGAGAAAGAAGGCTTACCCTTGCTTCTTAAAAGTTTGTTTGTTCTTTTGTATTTAAGTGTTTTCTTGGTTTCAAGCTCGGCATATGATAGAATGTAATAAAACTGTTAACCATGGTTAAACAGTGGTGCTATTGTTTGAATGCAATATTTAGAGGTGTGATTAACAAAACCATGCAGAGGAGAAAATTAGTTTTAAAACAGATTTTTTTTCCAGACAGAGATTTCTGATTGAAGACTCTGAGTTGAAAATAAAGTTATTGATTCCTTTTTATTTTTTCAAACAACTCCCCAGGTCAGAGGGAATACATTAACCAGGGTTATTTTAGGCAAATATATAAGTAGTGTGGACTAGATTACTATTGAAGCAGACATCTGCTTATTTCTCAGCCTGGTTTGAAAGGAAAACCATTCATCCAGAAGAGGAGGAGGATCTGACAGGGTAGTTAGGAAAAAAGTCATTCCCCCAAAGGAAGGACTGGCTTGGACCACAAGAAGCTGTGGGGTGGGGTAACAGAGCAGCATAGACAAAGAAAGAAGAGAAACTGACACATTAGGTTAGCACTGTCACAAGCATATTACAGACTGTTTGCTTGTTACTCTTCAGTTATGTCCAACCCTTCATGACTCTATGATCATAATGTCTATGGGACTTTCTCCCTTCCTCCCTTTCTTTCTTTCTTTCTTTCTTTCTTTCTTTCTTTCTTTCTTTCTTTCTTTCTTCCTTCCTTCCTTCCTTCCTTCCTTCCTTCCTTTCTTTCTTTCCTTTTTGGAGGAGGGAAGTAACTTGCCCAAGGTCACACAGCTAGTAAGTGTTAAGTATCTGAGGCTGGGTTTGAACTCAAGTCCTCCTGACTTCAGGGTCAGTATTCTATTTACTGAGCCACCTAGACACCCCATGGGATTTTCTTGGCAAAGATCCTGGAGTGGTTTGCCATTTCCTTCTCTATTAGGAGATTAATACTGGACAATGACAAGAAATAACTTCATTCCTAAACCCTAATTATATGAAATAAGTAGAAATAGGGGAGATAATTCTGAAGTAGGAAAAAAATTATGAATCTAAATGCACTGAAAAGCTATATATAACACAGTCTTCTAAAGAGATATCCAATAATGAAACAGATTATATATATATATATATATACATACATACATATATGTTTATGTATATATACAGATATCTTTTTTAATGTATTGGGAGGTAAATGGATGAAGGTAGAAAGGAGAGAATGTGAAAGTCAAACTTGAGAAGGTAGGAGACCAGGCTGAAGTGGGAAGTAGTAGACTCCCTGTGTAAGGGGAAATCTTTTTAGATCAGATAGAAGCTGCCTGGCCCAGCCCCTTGCCACCTTTCCTCAGAGGACACCGTGGGCCCAGCAAGAGATGGAACTGTGGACAGAGATTTGACTCCTCACTTGAGCTGACTGAAAATCAGGTGGCAGCAGGAAGTGATAGACAAAGCACTAATCATCAAAACTATTCTTGAGCAGTTAAAAAAAACAGAGAAGTTGATCAGTGGAATAGATTAGGTATACAACATATTTAAGCAAACTAACCTAACAAGAACTCCAGGTACCAGGGGCATGGTGGGCTTACTATTTGGCAAAAAGTGCTAGAAAAATTGAACAATATGAAAGAAATTACATTTAGACTAACATCTCAACCCATATACCAAGTTAAATTCCAAATGGATACATGACCTAGCTATAAAAGATCATATCATAAACAAATTAGAGGATCAAGGAAGAAATTGCCTTTCAGATTTAAAAATGAAGGGATGTTCATGACTAAGGCACAGAAAGGATCACAAATGATTAAATAGGCAATTTTGATTACTTAAAATTTAAAAGTTATTGTACAAATGTCCAATTCAGCTAAGGTTAGAAGGAAAACAGTTAACTGGGAAGAAATCTTTGCAGCTAACTTATCTGATAAAAGTATCCTTTCCAAGATAAATATGGAACCGATGCAAATTTATAAAAATGAGTCATTCCCCAATTAATAAATAGCCAAAGGATATGAACAGGGAGTTCACAAGGGAAGAAATCTGGATTAGTTACAGCCATATTAAAAATGCTCCAAATTGCTAATAATCAGAGGAAGGAAAAGTAATATAGCTCTGAGGTTTCATCTCAAACCCATCAGATTAATAAAGCTGACCAAAATAAGGAAAGTGATTAAAACATCTTAGGGGCTATGGTTAAATAGGCACACTGATGTATTGTTAGTAGAGCTGTATATTCATCCAGGTTCTCTATTTTTTTTAAAGCATTTTTTTCCAATTATATATAGTTTTCAACATTAATTTTTGTAAGATTTTGAGTTCCAAATTTTCTTCTCTCCCTCCCTTCCCTCCCCACTCCCCAAGACAGCAAGTAATCTGATATAGGTTATATATGTTTTATTACATTAAACATTATTTCCACATTGGTCATGTTGTGAAAGAAGAATCAGAACAAAAGGGAAAACTAAGAGAAAGAAAAAAAGTAAAAATAGTATGCTTTGATCTGCATACAGATTCTATAGTACTTTCACTGGATATGATTAGCATCTTCCATCATGAGTCTTTTGGAATGGTCTTGGCTCATAGCATTACTGAGAAGAGCCAAGTCTATCATAGTTGATCATTGCACTATGTTGCTGTTACTGTATACAATGTTACTGTATACAATTATACAATGTATACAATGCTTACTTCACTCAGAATCAGCTGGTGTAAGTCTTTCCAGATTTTTCTGAGATCTGCCTGCTCATCACTTCTTATGGAATAATAGTATCCCATTACATTCATATTTCACAACTTGTTTAGCCATTCTCCAAGTGATTGGCATTTCAATTTCCAATTTTTTACCACTACAAAAAGAACTGCTAAAAATATTTTTGTGCATGTGAGTCCTTTTCCATTTTTTATGATGTCTTTGGAATATAGACCTAGTAGTGGTATTACTGGATCAAAAGGTAGCCCTTTGGACATAGTTCCAAATTGCTCTCCAGAATGGTTGTATTAGTTCACAACTCCACCAACGATGTAATTAATGTTTCAATTTTCACACATCTACAACATTAATCATTTTCTTTTCCTGTCACATTAACCAATCTGATAGGTGTGAAATGGTACCGCAGAGTTGTTTTAATTTGCATTTCTCTAATGAACAGTGATTTAGAGTATTTTTAAATATGACTATAGTTGGCTTTAATTTCTTCATCTGAAAACTGTGTCCACGCATTCCCAAAAGCAATTTGCAACTATACCCCAAAAGTTAATAAACTTTGCATATCCTTTAACCCAGTGATACTACAACTAGGCCTACATGTCAAAGAAATCAAAGAAAGTCTCTGGGAATTTAAGTCTTTCACAGTGTCTCCAGAGCTTCGGGGGCTATAAGGCCCTTTAAACTGGAGAGTTTGGGGCTGTCTCCTGGTCCCAGGCCCGCACGGTCTGCGTGAGCTTTCACCCGGGCCGGAGTGTAGCCGGGTTCGCAAGAACTCCTCTAGGGCCCGAGCAGCTCCTTGCGCCTCAACTGTGGGCAGCGACCGAACCCGCCGCTGCAGAACCGGGCGCCGGGGCCTTGGACGGGAGGGGCGGGGCCCCGCTCTGGGGCTTGACTAGGGCCGTAGATCCTCATCCCCGAGTGGGAGTCGGCGGCCCCCGGGATCTGGGCTGAGAAGGGCGCCTCGAAGGCCCTGGACAGAGGGTGTCAGGGTCGGAGGTCAGGACTGGGGCTGGACCGGCAAGGCCATGGCTTTCCCCTCACGTCAGACGTCCCCGGGGGGCTCGGGGCTCCTTCCAGGGAGCCGAACTGGGTCTTACGGCAGCCTAGTACAGTCGGCTTGCTCCCCAGTGCACGAGCGGCGCATGGAGCACTGCAGGAGCCCGGGGACACTCTGGCCGGTCTGGCACCTAAGTATGGGGTGACGATGGAACAGATTAAGCGTGCTAAGCGCCTTTATACTAACGACTCCATCTTCCTCAAGAAAACTCTATATTCCTATCGTGACCGAGCCCCGGGGGTTAGTCAATGGGCTAGATTCTGAGGAGGAAGAAGACAAGGAGGAAGAGATGCCATTGAGTCAAGGTGGAGCTGAAGCCCCTTCAGCGTTGAGGAAAAAACAAGAAGAAAAAGCCAGTGGTGAAGGCCTGTCCTCCAGAGGCGGCCAGGACCTCCCCATACCCAGCCATGACCTCTCTGCCTCTGACTTCCTCAAGAAGATCGACTCACACATCAGTTCATTGAAGAAGGCCGCTGCCAGGAAGCTGAAGAAAGAGGAGAGTGGGGTACCTGGGGAGGATCTGCATCCCCACTTGGCTTCCCCCCAAAGCAGCAATGGGCAGTATTGGGCCCTGTACCCCTGACTCGAACCACAAGGGCAGCCACCTTAAGGGACCAGGAAGATGAAATCTTTAAACTCTGATACCCCCAAAACTGTTAGGAAGAGAGAAGCAATAAAGGAGAAGCTGTCTGATGGGGTGAAAGTTGAGGATCTTCCATCTCTGACCATCCCCCTGACCTGGCCTTCTTGTCATATCAGGGACTATGGGGCTGCGGGAAGAATTGTAGTTAAGAATGGAAGGGTTGAGATTAGATCCTTTCCAAACTCTTCTGACTGAATCTTGGGATCTTTTAGATTCGGAGAACTCTGACTGTCCCTGTCCCTCCTCACACTGTTCCTGTCATGGTTCCTTGGCCTTACCATAGGGTGGAGGACCTCCAGAATCTGTCCCACCCACTCCCTCCCATCCTCCTCTCTAATTTATTTGGTGCTATGTTGGAATCCTAGTTATTGGCTATATTTTTTCTCTTAGCAGGAGATGGGAGTCTTCCTAGCTCTTAGGGGATGGTGGCTAAGGAATGATCAGCTCCTGTAGTCCCCTACATCCCTGGGAACTGTCAGGAGCATCCTTAGGTCTGAGCCCAAACTCCTGCTGTGCAGCACTGAGGTACTGAACCAGCTTCCCTGGGTGCTGTACCAACTCTTACCCTCAAATCAGGAAGTGAAATGATGGCCTTGGCCTTGACCTAACTGGTCCTGTTTTCTTTCTCAAGGCTCAGGAGATGAGAGATTTTGTTCATCCTATCCCTCCCTGCCGCTTTTCTGCCCTGTTCCACTGAGCTTTCTATTGGGGTAGAGGGATGGGAGCAGTGGCCAGTGGCCACCTGGATGGGTAGTCAGTCAATTTGGGATTTAAAGAGCAGGCCTGACTACCAGTGTTCTGCATGCGCATGTGTGCACCTTTGCCCCATACACATACTGAGCACTAGAGGGATCTTTTGCCTCCATGGCCACCTGGTTCCTTTCTTTTTCTCCATTGCATATTTATTGGTGGTTTGTAGCACCAGCTTGAGGCATAGTTCTGTGTTTTTGAAGAGAAAACAGCAGGCTAGGGAGGCTCTTTGGGGCTAAGAGTCTGCCTTATTTTGTTATTCAGTGTTGGATGTGGAAGAAAGTGAATGTGTTTTCCCACTCCCCCTCTCCCTGTGTTGATAGTAAGTTGTTAGAAACTGCAGAGATTAAACGTAGAGCCCTCTAAAAAAAAAAACAAAGAAAAAGGAAAAGATCCTATGCATACAAAAATATTTATAGCAGTCTTTTTTTGTAGTGCCAAAAAATTGGAAACTAACAGGGTGCCCATGAATAGGAGAATGGCTGAGCAACTGTAGTATATGAATTAATGTAATACTACTGTGCTGTAAGAAAGAATGAAAAAGATGGTTTCAGAGAAACCAGCGAAGACTTGTATGAACCAAGATAGGGTGAAATAAGTAGAGTCTGAACAATTTAAACTAGGACAATAATACTGTAAAAATTAAACATTTTTAAAGACTTCAAAGAGTTCTGATCAAGGAAACGATTGAACATGATTGAAAAGGGCAGATGATCAAGAATGCTACCTACCTTCTGACAAAGAAGAGACAGACTAAACAAGAAAGATGAGTCACACATTTTTGGACATGGCCAATATGGAAATTTGTCTTGCTTTACTATGCATAGTTTTCACATGTTTTTCATTAGTTTCATTGGGGAGGAGATTGGAGAGAGAAAAAAATCAACCCTTCATAATTGAAAAAATAAAATTAATTCAGAATTTTTAAAAGAAAACTAAGGACTCTGGATGGTAGAGAAATTAGAAAATTGTATAAACCACCTCTACAATAAAAAGTCTTGAGGAGATCACAAAATAATATCAAATCTGTCCCTTGCTTTTAGGAAGGACTATCCCTGAATTAGAGTTGCTCATCTTTTTCTTTAAAATCTCCTGAAATTAATAATAATAACTGATATCTATATATAGCACTATAAATTTACAATGAACTTCATGGACATTATTTCATTTGGATTAAATTCCATTGTTCATATCTCCAAGTAAAGTGCTCCAGGGCTTCCTAACATTGATAATATCACTCTTGTGGATTCAGCTATAGAGAGATCATCCCCAGTGGCTGTGGTCACATGGCTAGAGCTCTAGACAAAAGACTCTAGACAAGTGAATCTGAGTTCCAGTCCAAGTAGCAACACTGATCCAAAACATGCCTGAGATTTGGGACCCCCACATCTCTCTATCTGTTAGACAATATGATGGTACTACCAGTATTTGTGGTTCATACCAAATTTCTTGAATAAACAGCAAGAGAAATATAACAATTTTCCAACTTCATAGGTGGCTATAACTCATAGACTTAGAGCTGAAAGGAACCTTAGAACTCACCTAATCCAACCCAATCGCAGATAAGGAAATAATAAGATAGGGAAAGATAAGGAAAACTGAGGAATGAATGAATTTAATAAGCACTTATTACGTGTTGAGGGTACAAAACACAAAGTAAGCTAGGCCCTGCTTTCAAGGAGCCCACATTCTAACAGGAGGGACAACTGTATGGAAAACAAGAGAACTGAACTTCTTTTCCCAAGATCACATAGGAAGTTAAGTAGCAGAGTAGAGATTTGAACCGGGGTCTTCTCACACTAGATCTGGTGCACTTTCCCCTGAATTTTGCTCCTTTTTTGCTCCAGTTTATTTTTGCATTCCTCAAAACTTTTTTTTTCATTTTTGCAATTTTAATCACAAATATTTTTTTAAAGAAAATAAACCTATAAAAAAGGGCCACATAAGGAGGAAAATAATCAGATGGTAGAAAGCTTGCTGTTCATTTCCCTCTTTGTTTTATAGTACACTCTAAATTTCAGCCTACCTAAATTCCTAGAATATTTGAATAAGACAATCCTTTTAGATTTAGATAATATAATTTGTCCAAGGACCTCCACTCACTTGACCAACATGAGTGTTTTCTTCTTGAGATTGCTTCAATTGTTTGTTCAAAACAATTTTCTCCAGGATCTCTGTGTTCTTTGAAGTAAACTTTCTGAGGGAACTATAATAACCTTTTAGTCTGAACAGAGTGAAAGGACAGTTTACTATAACCAGTACTGTCAACCAGAACTTCTTGTACAGTCCTCTGTTTATATACTGACACATAAAATGTTGCCATGACATTTTTTATGTATAAAGTGTATCATACCTCAGATCTCTATTGGTTTTTTTTAGTTTGGGGATTTTTGTTTTTTGCTTTTTGGAGGGGGGAGGGCAGGACAATTGAGGTTAAGTGACTTGCCCAAAGACATATGGCTAGTAAATGTTAGTTAAGTGTCTGAGGCCAAATTTGAACTCAGGTCCTCCTGACTCCAGGGCCAGTACTCTATTTACTGCAGCACCTAGCTGCCCCTCGGATCTCTACTGCAAAGTATACAATGTAAAATTAAAATATGGGCAACAAGCCAGTAGAATAATTATATAGATTTAATATTAATTTTTGAGTGTCATCTCAGTAAATGGAAAAAAGTCCTGGATCTGGAGTCAGAAAGCCTGGGTTCTAATCCCACACCTAATACATACTAGTCATGTGTCTTTGAGTGAGTCACTGAATTTCACTGGGCCTCTGTTCTCAATTATAAAATGAGAGGATTGAAGTCCCTTCTAGCTCTAGAGGAATGATCCTATGAGACCATTTTTAAATTTTTATTTTGAATTTATGAAATAAAACAAGCATTTCCATAGCATAGTATAATTTTTTAAAAGATGATTGCACATGAAACTAGAAATCTATGTACAAACTTGCTAGTCTTTTGAGCGTGTGTGTGTGTGTGTATGTGTGTAAAATTATTCTAGACATACTTCTATTTATCCATTTTTTTCTCTGGATACAGATAGTGTCTTTCTTCATATGGCCTTTATAGATAATTTGGGTATTTATAATAGTTAAAAAAAATTACCCACTCAAAGTCTTTCTTAAAACAATATTACTGGTCCTAGATACAATATTCTCTTAGTTCTGCTCATTTTGTCTTTCATTATTTCATGCCAAGTCTTTCTACGTTTTTCTAAAATCAGTGAGTTCATCATTTCTTATATCACAGTAGTATTTCATCAGAATCATGTACCACAACTTGTTCAGTCATTCTCCAATTGATGGGCATCAGTTGAGACCATTTACTCATTTATTTTATTTTTAAGAGTCTTGTACTTGTTCTAATTCTGAGGAAATGAGCTTCACTGGTTTAAAGCAGGTAGCAAGTTCTAAAGGTAAGCCCACTCAATGTCAGGTGAAGACTTCCCATATAAAACTGGGAAGACAGTGTAGATTCCAATAGGATCACAGCTGATGTGACTGAAATGAACATAGTCCTGCTGAATCTGGGGTAACAGGAGCAGTCATCTTCCCTGATACATGGTTCTCCAAGTGTTTTCTCATTTTCTCTCACCTAAATTTTAGGCCCTATGACCCAATATATTACATAGTTCCCATGACCCTCCCAGGTCTTCAGAGTCTAAACAGTGGAGTCAGATAATCAGCCCAGGTCTCTCCTTCACTTTGATAGTATGATTGATTAGTACCAGCAAACGTTCAACAACAGCATATTTTTTGTTGTTCAGTCATTCACTCATGTCTGACTCTTTGCAACCCCATTTGGAGTTTTCTTGGTAAAAAGAACACTGGTTTGCCATTTCCTTCTTCAGCTCATTTTACAGATGAGGAAACTCAGGCAAACAGGGTTAGGTGACTTGCCCAGAGTCACAGAGCTAGTAAGGGTCTCAGGCTGGATTTGAACTCAGGAAAATGAGTCTTCCTAACTTTAGGCACCGCACCACCTACTACTACTTCCAAAATAAGCATTTGGTATCAAAGATTTAGGTGAAAATTTACTCTGGCTACTAGTGGCTACTCATCTAGGTAATTTCTAGTCCAATGGCAAATATACTGCCTTTATGGGTTTTTATAAACCTATTTAAATTTGGAGAATTTAAACTAAAACAAACTTTTTTTTTCCTTCCATTAGGCTATTCCATTGAAAATGACTGAATTATTTGGTATCTTTCCATGTTGTATATAGGAGATGTCCATATTAGAAAATTAGACTGATATAGCATCTTACTTTCCCAGCCTCAGAGACTTCCTATTTTCTTCCTTGACATCTGTTCTTGCCCAATATTTCCCTTCACAGTCTGTACAGACCATAAATTCTGGAATTCTTTGGCATCATTCATTCTAGAAGCCTAAACAGTCTTCTAAACATCTGCTGAGTTGATAATGCTAAACTTCCGGAAAGAGTTATGGAGGGAGAGGGTTCAAGCATCAGCCCACGGCTTCAGTTCCTAAAGAACTGACCATGAAAAGGCCACACTCAACCAAAAAAAAAAAACAACTGCCAAGTCCTCAAAACCAGTCAAAAGGCAAATGAGCTCCACTTTGCTGCCTAAGTAAGGTCTTGGCATCTCCTAATGCCGTCTTTCTTCATATACAATAAATAGATTTCCCTATCACCTAGAAAAAGCAAACTTCAGGGTTTAAATAACTCCTGAGTTGTCTAAGTCCAACTAATTGCTCTGAACATATTTCTCCTTGTACAGATATACAGATCCCTGGGCTATCTTAGGTAACAAACGGCAGTACTTACTTTGATTTGGGAAAAGAGACACCAACCAGGATAAGAGTGACTACATCAGCAGAATGGTTATGACCCTAACAATTCAATTCAACTGGTGTCAGATCCAGTTAACAAGTCAGAGATCAGCAGCCTCTTCCCCTCATACTTGCCTGGGTACAAAGTTTGGTACACTGCTCTGTGCCAGGCAATCAGCAAGAATAAAATAAGTCCCTGGAAGCTGATGCCCTGAAAAACACTGCATGCTCCATCTCCCAGAAGAGCTGGTCATCTTCCTTCCTCCCCCTTCCCCCACTTCATTAATCATATTAGCTGGTTTAACCATCTGAACTGAAGCCAGCAGGTTAGGGGAACATTTGGGTGGAGAAAGGGAGCCAAGAAGACGTTTGTATACAGATCGAATGTGCGTATTTATTAAGTAAATAGATGGAGTTTATCTCCTCTGAGATGGTTTTGATCTGGTTCATAAACATTAAAAGAGGTCCTCTGTCTCAAAGTCCAATGTGAGAGAGCCTCAGATACTTACTAGCCGTGTGGCCCTGGGCAAGTCATTTAACTTCTGTTTGACTCAGTTTCTTCATCTGTAAAATGAAGGGGGCAATAATAGCACCTGCCTCCCAGGGTTGTTGTGAGGATTAAAGGGATAAAAATTGTAAAATGCTTAAAGAAAATTCTGGAATATCATAAGCACTACATAAATGTTAGGTATTATAATTGTCCAAAGTCACAGAGGTGGCATCAGTTGCTCAGTCTGAATCCATTTCTCTGACGCCAGGGCCTGTTCTCTTCCCTCCAGGGCCTGAAACTCTGAGGTTTCAGTCATTGTTAGCAAAGGAATAAGTGAAGGGTGGTAACATGCCCACCATACCTCACTTTTAAAAGTTTTAGCATACCCTTTCCACTTCTTCAGGCTGCTCTAGGTAAAGGAATTTTTAATAGATGCTGGCGAGAGAGCCAGCCTTGAAACCAGGATGACCTTGTGCAAATCCCACTTCTGACACCAGCTGTATGACACCAAGTCAAGTAAACATGTATGGTTTTTTAGCACTTGCCATGTGCCAGGCACTGTGTTGGGTGCTGCCATACAAAGAAATGCCACCAAATGAAAGTCCCTCCTCTCAAGAAGCTCACACTCTTCTGGGAGAGACAATGTACAAGCAACTGTGTACAAAGCCAACATGCATAGGACAGATTGAAGATAATCAACAGAAAGAACGTAGTAGCATAAAGAGGAGCCAGAAAAGGCTTCTTGAAGACGGTGGGGTTCTACCTGGGAAGCCAGGAGGCAGAGATGAGGAGGGAGAGGATTATAAGCATAAGGGAGAATCAGAAAGGGCCCAGAGTTCATAGATGGAGCATCTTGTATGAGGAACATCAAGAGGATCTGTATCAATGGATCCAAGGGAATGTGGGGGGAAGTACATTTCATTTTTATTTTGGGGGAGGCAATCAGGATTCAGTGACTTGCCCAGGGTCACACAGCTTGTAAGTGTCTAAGACCAAAATTGAACTCAGGTCCTCCTGACTCCAGAGCTGGAGCTCCTGACTCCACTGTGCTACCTAGCTACTTCGGGGAAGTAAATTTTAAGAAGACTGGAAGGGTAGGAAGGGGACAGGCTATGAATTACAAGTCACTTAATGTCTCAGTTCTCCAGACAATTTTGTTACTTCAGCTGGGAGTTCCCCATATCAATGAGGCCAAAGGTCCAATTATACCTCTGGATTTATCCAATTCAGGATTATTTGGAACCTTGGTCCCTTATTTAAACAAAGGGTATTCACATTACCCACTTACCCAAAAAGAAAACAGGAAATAATCTTTCCACATAGTCAGCTGCCCTTCTGAAAAACTATAAATAAGAACATCCCAGATATTTGTAAACATTTCCTGTGAAACACTAGCAGAGGCATGGTGGAGGCTTCTATTACATGCTTATGTTCATGTGAGTAATTGCTAAGGAAACAATATAGTCATGGATTTTGAACCTTTGGGGTAGAAGATACACAAGAAGGAGGGCAGGGGTCAAACTGCAACATAGCAAAGTTGCCTACAATTATATTTTTCACCCTTTAAGAAAATGTAGAGCTATCTTAGCCAGGTAAATATCTGGTTTACCTAGCTTGAAAGGAAAGCCACTCTTCCAGTGTGGGAATGGACAAGGGAATGGGTGGAAAGAAAGCCACACCCAAAAGGACAAGTAGCTTGACCCACAAAAGATGGTGGTGAATACAAGTGACTGACACCTGCCGGATAGGCAGATCCCTAGGAAGACATGGACTTGAGTCAAACAGGATGGGAAGGTATGGAAGAATGATGGCCTCTATCGCTGAAGGGCATAACAACACTGATGAGATCACAGTTCCTTTAACATGTTTTAAAATTTTAAACTAAGCAGTATTTTAGTAGAATGTAAACACTGCTGAGGTCACGGTCTATCATTTTTCCCACTGTATCCCTTGTGCCAAACATAGGTTTGTCTGTTCGGTACTTAAATAAATACTAGATCTAATGAAACTGATTATTGCCTAATAACATAAAAATGCCAGTGCAGTAATAGTATAAAAATAAGAGGCAAAAATATTATACACAGAGAAAATAACAGAGTCATCATGAACCCCAAAGTGGCTGAACACCATGAAGACAAAGGAGAAAAGGAGAATGATGGACTGCCTAATGCTGACAATGATGCAGACACATGCACGCCTACAACCTTTTTCTTTTATCTTCCTCGGGGTCCTTTATGATATCAAATAACTCTTCCCCCAAAACACTGTTCTGTTAGGCACCTAGCTACTATACGCATCTCCTCAAAAAAGGGTTTTTCTTGCCTTTTTTATTACCTTTACCTGACAGGTGGGCATGGGGTTCACATTTGTTTGAATTCTGTCTTCAATAAAAATGGTCGTTGATTTGCATCTGAGAGTCCTTTGTATCCTTGAATTACATTAAGTATATGACGTATTTGTGTAGTACTTTACAGCTACAAAGGGATATAGATTTGATTTTCTGAGTCATGGCTTATGATGCCTAAAAGATGGGCTCCTGGTTAGGGGTGGGCTATTTTTCAGGGAAGAATGCCCATGGTCAGGTACTTGCTGAACTGATTAAAAGGGCTTTCAATTGAAAATGGGAGTGGAAAGGTTAAAATGCTAAAGTAAAATTGTAAAAGTTAATATTACAGAGTTCAATAGATATGACATAGACCAAAAAAAAGTCAGAAATCAGAACTGACTTTCCTGTAATGTAATATAATTGATTTACAGTTGGCCAAGAAGTTAGAAATCTCCTTCAAGCTCACCTATCAAGGCACAGCCCAGTGACAATGGTAGCGTGTGTTTTCATCAAAGATTTTTGCAATTACTTTATGCTCCCAAATTATGGTGTGAGGAGGGCTGGCTTCAGAAAGGAAGATGTCAGCCAAAGTGTATTGTCTTTGTGGTACAATCTTGGAGCCAAGGCAAAGTGTGAATCTGTCAGATTGAAATGCTAAATACTACTTACACAAAAGAAAAGGGGCTCATCGGTTGGGGGAAGGGGAATCTTCAACCATTCTTACCAGATCAGGAGCACTGACAGCTCTGGAAGACAAGCTCTGAGAAGGAAGGGAAAAAAAGGCGAACAGTCAGTCCATAGACATGTGGAGGTGGAGCACTCACAACTAAACCTGCATTTCAAACAGCTCTGCTATGTCTCAATCTACTGAAATCTCCCACCATAATACCAGCCTTTTATCTAGCACAGGGAAAATTATACATCCCAAATTGCTTTATGAAGTTGACCTATTCAGATCTCATGTTAAGGCAGTTGTTCAAATGAATGGCTTCACCCTTAGTGTCAAGGGGTTTCAAGTCCATTTTAATAACTAAACATCTGTGTATTAACTGGTCGCTAAGCCTTGTGACCCCAAACTAAAAAGCTTATTAGGATATAATTGAAAAGCAACCACTCCTGTGAAAAATAATGAGAATCACCATCTCTTTACAGATGTTTGTTTTTTTACAAATTAACTCTTCTCTTAACATACACTGCTTTGTTCCACACTTCTCCCATCCTTTTCATTCCTTCAGAGCTCATCTTAGTCCCTTTCATGAAGCTTCCCTCCAATTGAATGGACCTCCTCTACTCCATCCCCCAACCCCACACACACTTCTTTTAAACATAGATCCATTTTAGTAATGGACACGTATCAATGCACTGGGTCATTGTCCATCACATCTATATTAGATTAACAGTTCCAGGGAGAGAGAGAAGAAATAGAAATTGTCCAAGTGAATGAATTATATAAGAGGTCAGCACGATGCCATGGAAACAGCTAGATCTGGAGAGAGAGGGAGAAGAGAATACGCATTTACTAAGTAACTACCATGTGCCAGGTACTATGCTAAATTATTTACAAATATTTGGTCTTCATAACACCCCTAGGAGGTAGGTGCTATTATTATTCCCATTTTTACAACTGAGGAAACTGAGGCAGGCAGCAGTTAAGTAACATACCTAGAGTCACATTAGCTAGTAAGTGTCTGAAGCCAAATTTGAATTCAGGCTTCCCTGCTCCAGGCCCAGTGATATATTCACTGAGCCACCCAGCTGCCTCTGTTGGAGGAGGGCCTATATACAAACCCTCACAGCCAGGATGACTTTGAGTAAATCACTTCCCTCTTGTCCTCTGTTTACATATCTGTAAAATGGGGAGGTTGCATTAGAGAGCTTCAAACATCCCTTCTACCTCTCCATCCTATGACTGAAAGAGCACATGTCACTTCATGCTGTCTTCAGAGTATATTTTGGAGTATATTCCAAAATTTACAGGGTGTTGTATGATTCGTGGGACATCCAATACACCCAGCTAATTCAAAAGTCTTGATGCAGCCATCTTCATGTGAAGATAACCTAGAGCCCACAGCATCGACTGTAGTTTACTGCATCTAGTTTGTACACCACTGTTATTTGTCCTTCCTTCTCAAAGAGGGCCAATGATGTCGCACTGTGAGGCTCGTGATGTCTTGACTTGCAAGTGAATTGGATTTAAGTGAGGCAGAGCTTCACAGAATCATCAGCCTCACTCTCTCCTCCAGAGTCAATCAAAGTCCAATGGCAAAACAAGAGGCAAGATGACTGGCCGATGGCCGTACCCCACTATTTCCTTCTATGGGCAGCTAAGTGGCTTGGTAGAAAGAGTGCCAGGTCTGGAGACAGGAAGACTAATCTTCTTGAGTTCAAATCTGGCTCAGACATTGACTAGCTGTACAACCATTAACCCTGTTTGTCTCAGTTTCCTCATCTGTAAAACTAGAGAAGGAAATGGCAAACTACTCTGGTATTTTTAGCAAGAAAACACCAAATGGGGTCATGAAGAGTCAGACATGACTGAAAACAACTGAACAATGACAACATATCGTTCTATAAGTTGAAAGAATATATAGTCTGGGATCTAAACCTGAGTCCCAGCTCCAGCATTTACTAACCCAGGAAATTATTTAACCTCTGACCTTTAGTTTCTTCATCTGTAAAATGGGAATAATATTCGTACATTTCCAAGCTCATAGGATGTTTATGAAGAAAGTGCCTTGTAAACCTTAAGAAATGTGAACTATTATTAGTGAGATTTTCTGCTTTCTACACTCCCATTCCATGGTGCCTAAAATAGATAAAGAGCTAAACATTGCATGTGGGCTTGCATTTGATAATTGAATGAATGAACTAGAAGAAAGGAGTGGATTCTTTCACTCGAAAAATAGCCAACCAATTACCATTCCCTTTGTCACTTTAGAAGAATGAAAACCTTACCTCAGAAGAAAAAAAATTCCCCATTATGTCTACTTGAATGAAAGTTTCTAGGGCACAGGGATCATGTTTCTTTCCTTATAGAGCAAAGCCTAGTAATTTGTTCTAACTAAGGAGAAACATAAGGGAAATTATAAAAGTGTTAAATAAGTACAACTGTATTACTTTCAAGTACATGTAGTAACTCAAACTAGGTTAACAACAAAAAAAGAGTTTTTTAGAGATTCTCAAAAATCTTGATTTAATTAACATATAAGAATTATTTGTAGTTAGTGTGTTTTTTAGGTAACTCATGAGGGTTAATCATTCCTTGTGCATGTTTAATTTCCATATTATGCTTCAGTTGCTCATGGAAGAGAACTGATGATCAAATGCAGTCCTGACTAGCCCTAGAGAGGCTCCAGGGGTGGAGAACCTGCAGCCTCAAGGTCACATGTGGCCCTCTAGGTCCTCAAGTATGGTCCTTTGACTGAATTCAAACTTCACTGAACAAATCCTCTTAATAAAGAGATTTGTTCTGT
Source organism: Pseudocheirus occidentalis (assembly GCA_028646575.1). Classification (NCBI taxonomy): domain Eukaryota; kingdom Metazoa; phylum Chordata; class Mammalia; order Diprotodontia; family Pseudocheiridae; genus Pseudocheirus; species Pseudocheirus occidentalis. The sequence continues at coordinate 147,052,014 of CM053596.1, forward strand.
AAAACTTAGACTCAATCAAAAGGTCACACCCAAGGACCTATAAGGCCACATGTGGCCTTGAGGCTGCAGGTTCCTCACCCCTGCTAGGCTCTGGTCCTTTGGGTAAGGATGCCCTGTTTTCTTCCAAGGACTTCTGAGAATGAGTGGGGCAAAGGACACTCTAAGAGAATACAGGGTTAGAGACAAAGACCTCCCCCCCAGTTGCTTTAGAAAAGAGAAAATGTGTCATTTTTTTCATAATTCTTTGTGCCTTCTGTGTGATGCCTAAAGAAATAAGGGAATATAAAAAGATATTACCAGGAACTACCAAAAGACAACAATTCGGCAACTCACAATCTAGTGCTTCTATAGGAAGGAGAGTCATTATATGCTCATCAAAATCAGGAAGGGCTTCTTTAAGGTACCTTTCTGGGGCTGTCTAGCATCTGTACTGAGCTGTAGCCCTCTGAAAGGTAAAGGGCTCCTGATTCCCAACCTCTGGTTGGGTAAGTCTACTTACATACATATATAATTCCTTCACCCAAGGCACATATGGACAATAAGGGAAGAGATTATCTCTATCCCATACTCTCTCTCTAGCTTCTTCTCCGAAACCTGGTAAACACATCCTATTAGACAATCTAGTTCTCTCCAACAGTATCAGGGGAGTACCGATTTTATGGCTCTGTATAAAAAAGTTCAGCTGAATTTTTAAAAAAAAAGTAATCAAAGTCAGCAACCAAGTAGAATGACCACATCATAAGAGAGCTGCCCTGCCCTTCCAAAAGGGCATTGGGAACCATGTGGTATATTGCAGTAGTAAGCCATCATACAATCATGACTCTAAGTTCTTTGGGGAGTTGAATTCTATTTGCTAGTAGGGCATACCAAGATACATTTATCAGGTTTCTAAGTAAAGACTAGAGAGAGAAAAAAAGTATATGATAGACATAACCTGTTCACTAATTGCTTGGGTCCAAGAGTTATACTGGTCTGTAAGAAACCCTAACCAACTAGAGGCTGGGAATCAGGAGCTCTGGATTCTAGTCCTAAATTGTGTTGACTCACTTTACAGCCTTATAAAAGTCAGTAGGCCTCTCTCCACCTTGGAAAAGGGGCGGGCATAAATAATTTCTAAGGTCTCTGTTAGCTCTAATTAGCACACTAGGATATTTTTCTTTTTATGTATTTGAAAATATTACCCTTGAAATCTTTATGGTACTAATTTGCATTATAAAGAAAGGATTGTCTAAAACAAGTCATTGAATCCTGCAATGTCAGAGTTGAAAGAGTTCCTAGGAAAAGAGCCACCCATTGGAAGAATTCCTTATGCAGGCTACCTATATGCAGAGGAAAAATTCCTAGATGGTGCCAAATTCCTGAACCAAGTGTCATGAAAGGAAAAGGAAGAATTTCTGTACAATGCAATTAAACAAGAACCAGAGTAAAGGGCTAGAAAGGAGTAGAGCTGTGATGTGGAGTAACACACCCACACCTTGCTATTCACAAGCACAGTGAGTAATGCGGGCCATGTAAGTGAGGAGTATAAATTGATTTTCTATAAACCTCAAGTACTTCCTCCTTTTGCAAGGAGAATGGGCCAGAAACCTTCATAAAACTGTGCATTTTTTCTGCTGAGCCCAACCTTCTTCTTGATACAAAGGACTTTCTTTTTTATATCAATATTCAGGATGAGAAGGTATAGCTGAATTCTGATCTGTACTCACATCAGTGAGATTACAGATTTATCAAAGTATTTAAGTATTATGTTATTAGAGGTTAGGCATCTCTGGGGCACAGTGGAGAGTACTGGATTTGGAGTCAGGAAGACAAGATACTTAATAAACCTAGGATATTTAATAGCTATATAATCCTTGGCAAATTATTTAACCTCCCCCTGCCTTAGTTTCTTCATATGTAAAATGGGGACAAAAATAGCACCCACCTCCCAGGATAAAACAAGATTTAAAAATTGTAAAATTTAAATTTAAAAAATTGTAAAATGCTTTGCAAACCTTAAAGCACTCATATGGCACTACCTATATATAATGTTCACTTATATAATGATAGCAGTTATTATTATTATTATGGATGTGGTTATAAGATCATACATTAAGAGACATCAGAGTTCAACCTACTCAATTTATAAATAAGGAAACTGAGGCCCATACAGATTAAGTGACTTGTCCAAGGTCACACAGATAATAAGTAGCAACTTAAACTCACATCTTCTGACTTCAAATTCAGTATGCTTTCCACTATCATACACTGCCTTCTAAAGATAAAATAAAATAAGATGATTAGCAGTGACAGTGAATATTTGTATAACTCAGGTTCTATATATCATAGGTCACATACAACACCCTTATTCAAAAGCAGCTGGCCCATTTCTGACGGCTGTGTGACAATTTTTTTCTCTCAGTTATTGCTTTTTGATGCCCTTTCATGCTTAAAGGTGAAACCCCTGTTGGGTCTCACGGTAGCCACCTCAGGCCATGCTCCTCTGCAGTGGGCAGGCTTTGGTCTCCATGATGCCAGCACTAGGGAGCTTATACGTATGGATATGGTACAGCAGAAAGGCTGTAAGAGTCTATCTAGTCCATCTAGTCACCAAAGACTGACACTCCATAAAGGGAATTCTTCAACCTTCCCAAATATTTATCCCTTAAATATAGTTGGAATTAATAAGTTAAGTCTCAAGGTTAATCTAGTCACTGAAGTGGCTTGGTGACTGTCCTATCCAACTCATGGCTGATGACCCACAACCAAAAGGAAACATTTCAGCTGTCTCTGGATGAACCGAGCCAAAAGCTGCAACTGTTGGCATTCATTTGAAAATTCATTTTCTTCTTTATCATGGTATCTCCCACTGGTTCTAATTCTTCTTTGCAATATAACTAATGTGAAAAATAGGTTCAATTTGAATGTATATGTAGAGCCTGTTGTGGGGTGAGGGGAGGTGAGAGGTGGGAAGAAAACGTGAAATTCAATATCTTATGGAAGTAAACATTGAAAAGTAAAAACAAATCATTTTTAAAAAAGAAATAGAATAGTGCTAGAGGATTAAAAAAAAAGAAAATTCATTTTCCATTGCTTGCCTTCTCAAGGGGCAGTGAGGAGAAGGAGCAAGTGCAAGAATTTGGAACCCCAAACTTTTTTAAATGAATGTTAAATAAATTTTAATGTAATTGGGAAATAACAAAATAAAAATTTTTAAAGAAAATTCTTTTCCAGAAGACAGCCTGGTCTAATTATGTAGCAAGAGCATTCTTTCATTATGATCATCAGCTTCCCTTGTCCATCTCTCAGATCCAAAGACTTAACTTTGGAGAGTCATAAGAACAGTATGTTTTCTTAATCTTTCAGCATTTAAATGAAAAAGAAAAATCAGTGCTGCCTTCCAAACTCTAAAGCAGGCTAGAATCCCCTGGTGTCAACAGCATTGTGTATTTCAAACTGTGATAGTAAGGTACATGGTAATTCTAGGAAGCAAACTCAGAAAGGTGCCTAGGGAAGCAAAGAACATTAAGTGTCCTGATGTTTTGTTGACTAATGGGATGTAGGCAAGGAAAAAACACACAGCATAAGCCATATTATGCTGATCTATAAACAACCGGCCACTCCTACTTTATTAAGTTAGATTTTTAGAAGATAGAAAAATAAATCTCTCCAGTCGGCTTCTTGCAGCTCCCTTTCAACACTCCCATCTACAGACAAAAACAAAAATGTAATCACTTACAAAATAAAGCCTTGGTCATGGTGTAATGTGGAAAAGTATACTAGTAAAGAGGAAGAGGCTATGCCACTAACTAGCTTAGAATCCTTGGGCAAATCAATGAACCTTTCTGGGCCTCAGTTTTCTCAGCTACAAAAAGGAGGTAGATTTTTTTTTGTTCTTTTTTATGTTCAAAATATAATATATATTTTGGTAAATTTATTTTAAACTTTAATATAAAATAGGAAAAGAAAAAAAGAAATGAACTTAAATACTAAAACTTAAATGCAAAATAAGAAAAGAAAAAAACAAACTGCCATGTGTACAACAGAGCAGAAGAGAAGATTGAAAATATAAAGTAATAGATTTCCATTTCAAGAAAACCTAGATAATAAATACTCCACATTGTGTTTTCTTTACTTCCTTGTAAAGACTGGGATTTCTAACCTGAAGCCAATGAACTTAAGTTTTCTTTTGTTGTTAAGCATTTTGATAATGGCATTTCATTATAATTAGTTTCTGTTGTAATGTTATGTATTTTACTTTATGCTCTTACAAATCATTTTTCTGAGAAGAGGGTTGTAATGGTGATGGGAATTTGAAGATCTTCCCTGTCCCTTTAAGAAGCCTAAGGGAATTTGAAGACCTTCCTGACTTTGAAAATAAAATCTGTCCACCTAATAGACTGAATGTAATCACATGGAGCCTGTGGTGGAAGGAGTTTGCTGAAGGGTGGAGCTGAGCCCACAGGAAGCTGGGAGTCAGAGCAAGCTAGACAGTGAGGAAGAGAGGACCCTTCCAAAGGAGACAGGCTTGTGAGTAAATATTGGTCTTGTGTTGGTTTGTGGGAAGGCTAAAGGATGGTGTGGCTCTCTGCTACATTGTGGTGCATTAACTTCTACGTTTCTATGATGGATTCAGTTTCCTGGTGTTGAGATTTGGTTTTCTGGTGTCCGAATATATGTTTTGCTTCTGCCTTCTATATAGAGAGTTCGTTATATTTTGTGATTGAGCACTATGTAGGTATATTTATAGTGACCATACAGGATGTGAATATTGCTTTGGCACTACGAGGGTCCAAGATACAAAAAAGATTAAACATTCCAGAACTAGGTAATCTCTCAGAATTTTTTCCAGCTGACATCAATCGTAGAATCACAGAAGCTAAGACTTGGAAGGGACAGTGAATCTAACCCATATATGAAATGAATTCCCACTATATGTATCTGACAAATGACCCCTCCCCCACCCCAGCCTCTGCTTGAAGATATACAAGGAGAGAGAGAGTGAGAACACCATCTTTGAAGGCAGCCTGTAACATTTTGGGACAGCTCTAAATATTCAGTATTTCTACCTGACATTAAGCCTGACATAAAGGGTCACTCTGTGATTGCTACTAATTGCCAGATTCAGTTCTCTGACATTTCTAGTTGAATCCATATATAGCCTTAATTCCCTATGTAGTCCTTGTGTCTTGGGGCAGAGGGTAATAATACATAGAGAAAAGTCAGGAAATACACCCTTCACAAGCCAAATTAAGACAAAGCCATATTTGGTATAAAGATATATATACACATATATCCAGCATATATTACCTTTTTATATTATGTGTATACATTATTATTATCAGTAACATTATTTTTAACAGTTGACACATGTTATCTCAATATTCATAAAGTGATTTATATACATTATCTCATGGGAGTCCCATAATATCCCTGTGTAGTAGTTGCCATAGGAATTAATATCTTCATTTTGCAGATATGGAAACTAAGACACAGAGACTGACTTGCCCACAGTCACCTGATTGGTAAGTGTTGGAGGTCATCCATCATTCAGATGATGTAGAATGGAATCCTGCCTCCAGCATTTACCAGACTTGACAATTTATCTAATGTCTCTGAGATTCCACATTTTCATCTCTAAAACAGGATATAATGATAACCCACCTCACCAATTTGTTGGGAGTTAGCATTATCATACACTCCAAAGAATGGATCAAAAGTACAATGTCTATTCAAGTATTTTATAGACTAAGACAGGGAAGGGAAAATAAATACATAATTTTTAGAAAATTATCTGTATTGGGCAAGTTGCTTAACACCAATTACCTCTTTAAAAAACCTGGAAGTTCTCAACATTACCTCATGCCTGGAATTCTCTCTCTTCACCTCTATCTCTTTTCCTCCCCAGATTCCTACAAGTCCCAGCTAAAATCCCACCTTCTACAAGAAGTCTTTCTCAAAAAACCTTAATGCTAGCTCCTTCCCTCTCAGATTATCTCAGATCATCTTGTCTATATTTTATTTGCACACAGTTGCTTGCATGTCATCTCCCCCCTTAGACTTTGAGCTCCTTGAAAACAGGAACTATTTTTTTTTAGCCTTTCCTTGTATCCAAAGTGCTTAGCACAGTGCTTGATACATAGGAGGTGCTTAATAAATGTATGTTGACTGATTTTTTAAAATGGAAGATTCTAGTCAAGTTGTCCTTTCTTTGGAAAGCAAGCAAAAACATTTAAATTGCCACTAGCTTTTCACTTAGGTTTTTATCAATCCCAGGAGCAAGATAATGATTTCCTTTACAGTGGTTCCGAAACTTGTTTGTCCTAATGCTCCCTTTAAAAAATAAACTCTGAGTCTGCCTGGGAATCTTTAAGCCTTTAGTGGTTTTTTTTAATTCATGTCATTTCAAAGAATATATTTTTAAACGACATATTAAATTTAATAATTTATTGTAAATTTATGGGGTTTTTCTGGCATTGAAATTTTGATGATACAATATTGTGTCATCTAACCCTACAGTATTGTAAACAAGTTATCACACACACATATTCCTGCCGATGCATGCTGGACTTCTTGACAATGCACAAATGCTGGCCTGCCAACACTTGCTTGTTAAGCCCTATAGGGGGATTTGACCACTAATCTGTTATAATTTGTATTTTGTGTGTTTATTTGGAAAATAAAGTAATCACTACAACTTCAAATCTGTTGCAAAACAGATGAAACATATACAAATGGTTTTTCAAACTTTTCTTCTTTTCTTTCCTTATGCTTCCACCTCCCCCTTATTTTTATTTGATGCCTCCAAATTTCTCCAAGGCTACTACCACCTCCTTGTATCATTCCAACAACCCCCCTCCTCACTTCCCACTTTGGGAACTTCTGCCATTACAAAAGTTCTGGGCAACTAGGTGGAACAGCGGATAGAGAACTGGGCTTGGAATCAGGAAGACAGATTCATGAGTTCAAATGCAGCCTTGGACATTTAGTAGCTGTGTTACCCTGGGCAAGTTACTTGAACTTGTTTGCCTTATTTCCTCATCTATAAAATGAACTGGAGAAGAAAATGACAAACCATTCCAGTATCTCTGCCAAGAAAATCCCAAAATGGGGTTAAAAAGAGTCAGATATGACTGAACAACAACATATAAGTTTAACTTCTATGTTAACTAGCAAATGATGGTGTCAGGCAGAGATGGGAATGATAGTTCAATATCTCCTTGTTTCATTGTCTCCTCATAAAGACTCACAGTAACCAGAACATATTGAAATGGCATGTTCTTGTGAATCTGATTCGCTTGTTAACTGAGTTAACCTTTGTTGCTGAGAATTTAAAATGGATTATAATATGGTTTGCAATTTATTATGCAGTTAATATAGAGAGCATAATTTAATTTTTAATTTAGAATCTTAGTGCCTTGGAGAGGTTGAATTTGATCTTCCTGATTCAGAGTTATGTTACCAGTAAATGGAAGTTATAGAGAGACAAATTCAGCTTGAAGTAAAGAAAAACTTGTCAACAGAGTAATTTAAAAGTTGAAAAACCTCTGAAGAGGTGGTATATTCCCCCACACAAAAAGTTTTCAAACACAAATAGGGTGACCACTTGGAAGGGATTTGAACTCAAATTTGACTCTGAATTCCATGCTTTATCCACTCCTATCCAGTTTCCAGGGTAAATGATACTTAGATTTGCTATAAAGTAAAAACAATGACCATTTTCCAAGTTCATCTGATATATAGAAAAACTCATACATATTACAGAAATAACTATATATGTCAACATACACTTAACAAATGATATCTTTATCATTTAGGGAGCATAATGCTTATTAGCAATACAGAGGTCAAAGATGAGACTGATCTCAAAATCATTGTTTTGCTTGACTATACTTAGTCATTGCAATGGAGGGTTCACTTAGTGGGAGGCAGTCATATTTAAAAAGAAAAGTACAACCAACAAGATAGAACCTCCTATCTGGGAGTTAATAAGAAGATTGTCATCTAAATGTCTGCCCTTTCTCTGTTTCACCTCCTGCCTCACCCTCATCTGGTATTTAGGAGATCAGCAATCCATTCATTTATTCATTCAAATCAAACCTGTATCAACTATCTGCTTTATTGAAGTAAACTCAATATGGCTTCCCCTTTATCCCTTCTGATAGGTCTATCAGGAGACAAAATCTTTGGTCCTACTTCTTCCAACCCGGGGTTGCCTAGTTCTTTAGGCTATGAAATGCTCTCCAGATAACAGTGCAATACTTTAGTAAAGTATTTTATTTTTTATGAACACTATCTTGACATGTAAAACTCAGGTAAAATACTTTGAGGACGGTTGTATGTACATGTGTTTTTGTTTGCTTTGTTTTTACTGATTTCCTCTAAATCCATTGCATAATATCAAAAGGCAATAATGCTGATTTTTAAATGAAGGAGAAAATCTTTTAATTTGTTACAAATTATTTGATCTGGACAAGATAGGCAATAATTTTATTATAGGTCTAATAATAATAAATAATAAGTATCCATTTCAGAAATATTTTCTTTGAAGTTAAAAATAAATCTTAATGTCACAGACAGTAGAAAATGTTTAATGCATATTTGAAAAATACTTAATGAAGGGGAAATGAAGATTTGGGGCTTAAAAAAAACATTTTGTTTTTGCCAAAGAAACAGAAAAGGAATGATTGTATTTAACTGGAACTGTATTGGCTAACTGCCAAGGAAACAAGTGATGAGCAGCAGCTAGCATACTGAAGATTCTGCTATGATTTTTAAAATTTAATGAAGTCTATGTAGTATCTTTAGAAAAGGAAGCAAATAAGCATAGCGCTTACTATGTGCCAGGAACTGTGCTAAGCAATTTTCTTTTAAAAAGTAAATGTCTCAGGGTGGTGGCCGCAGTGAATAGAGCACCGGCCCTGGAGTCAGGAGGACCTGAGTTCAAATCCAGCCTCAGACACTTAACACAAAACCTAGCCATGTGACATTGGGCAAGTCACTTAACCCCAACTGTCCTTCAAAAAGGCAGAAAAAAAGAAGTAAATATCTCATTTGATCCTCATAACACCAATAATAGGCACTATTATCATTCCAATTTTATACTTGAGGAAACTGAAGCAGTTGGATGAAGTGACTTGCCTAGGGTGACAAGGCAACTAAACATCTCAAGTTGGATTTGTACTTCAGTCTTTTTTACTCTAGTTCCAGCTTCCTATCTCCACTGAGGCCACCGAGAGCCTCTAGGAATTTATTTATTTAAATGATTATGATCAACCCTTTCTCTATGCTCTTTTGGGCTACTGCAAACAATAGCAATAACAAAAGCCTAAACAACAACAAAAAAAGTCCTCTCACAAACTTCATGCGATTTTTTGGATATTTAAAAAGGTCAAATTAATTAAATTTGATATTTTTCCTGTATACAAATAGTCCTTTCATCTGAACCTTATTACTTGTGATGTCATTCTGTTCAAAGAATGATTTACAACCTTCCCTGCAAAACAACTGTTATCTCAAGGTTCAGTAATGAAATTGAGTCACTAGTTTTAGTAAAACACCCACTAATCGAATATCAAGATTAATTAATTCAGCATTTTCCATATTCTTATATTTCCATCTTTGTCTTTTCTCATCTAAATCATAAGCAGGTGTGGGTTTTGGTCATGACTGTTTTAACATGGAGGACAGGAACAAGTGTGAAATCTAAGGAGTACTTGAAAGATGTGCAGAACGTTGCAGGAACTCATGGAAACGGTTATGATGGAGCAAACATCTGAAGTGAGTTCGTTCTGGTCAGATTTATAGAGTCATAGACCCAGAACTGGAAGGGACTTCAGAGGTCAGTTAGTTCAACTCTATATTTGAAAGATATGGTAACTGGGATTTATGGAGTTAGAAAGTCTAAAAGACTTGTCTAAAGTCATAGGGGGGTAATATCTGAGACAGGATTTGAACCCTTGACTCCAGAGTGATTATTCCTTCCCCTTCCACTTCCTTGGGCTGGGTTCCCATGAGGCATTAGCAGGAAAGTGCTAGATGTATCCTCTACTTAGCCATACTCAGACATTTAAAGACGCCAGAACCAAAGCTTTTAATAATGGTTCATTTTGGACCACAAGATGAGACTGTATAGTCCTAGAACATCCAGCTAAGATTGACATGTACAGCAGCAGCAGGGCCAGAATAACGATTCCCAAAGCCAACTCTATCTATCATACTTAGGAACAAGTACCCTTGACCACTAAAGGAAAGAGTTGGGCATCAGAGAGTAACTATTTACTCTTTTGAAAGACTCCTCCCTCTTTTCCCTTCCCACATCAAAGGTGGGGAGGAGCTAAACAGGTTTATGCTTATACAATGCTCCTGTTTATACAATCTCCCCTTATTTAGGGGTCACTAGTTCAGTATGGCTATTTTCCCCAGGCCTTTCATACCTTTAACTTTTTGACCTAGGTTCAGCATTTTCTCTCTTTCTGGCTTTTTTAAAGTAAGAGGTTCTTCCTCACTGCTTGGCCTCTCCCTAGTATCCTGCTTGATAATACCTAATTCTTAAGAGACCATTTTTATGTTTTAGATTGTTACATATATGAATTCAGGTCATTGAATTTCATGTCCAGACTAATCTTGGGGGAAGGACAGGGAGTAAAATAAGGGTGTGACACTCTTTCAACCTGCTTTTCCCAAACCTAATGTAGGAATTCCTTTATGAAATGTTTGGAAGTGAAGCTAGTATAAACTGGGAAGATGTGCAGGAATCAGTTTCACCTGTCATGCTAAATTTCTTCAAAATTACTCTAGTTCTGTATTGCCCTTATTTTTTTTTTATTCTGCATCGTGGAATTAAGCTGCCAACAAACAAATGCTCCCAGAGTAGCCTGTTCCTGGGGTCCTCAGCATCCCATAGGTGGGATAGCAGAAGAGAGAAGTGGTCAGTGTGGTTACTCAAGTGAGGCTGGGGAAATGCTTCCAAGCAAAACAGAAGATCCTTTGGTAAGAAGAGAGGGCCTTGATTCTGATGGCAGGAATTCCCTCCCCACCCCCTCATGACTACACAGTCCATGAAGCTGTGATAGTCTTGCCCTTGTTTCAAAAAGTTCATCTTTCTTTAATAAATTGATAATATTAAAAATATAATGGTTAATTTCTTAGAGGGATATCTAGTCATCTGAGTATTATATTTATAGTTTACGTATATATGAAATGCATAATTATAGTTTATATTTTAACAATGACCCCTCTGCTTTTTTTTCCTGGACTTGTGGTTTTACGGTCTTAATTACTTTGCCCATTGTCACAGAGCTAGAATTATATCAGAGACAATCCAGGTCTTCCAGACTCCAAGGCCAATCCATTATCTAATATGCTACACTAATTTCAAGAATAAAACTGCGCAAAGTTAACAAAAAAGGAAGATGACAAATGATGGAGAGGCTTTGGGAAAACAGGCATATTAATGCACTGAGAGTAGTACAGCTTTCTTGCTGTACTAAATACATAAAGATACATTAAAAAGATACTAAACTGAGCATACCCTTTGATCTAGTAATATCATTCCTAGGTTTATGCCCCAAAGAGACCAAAGTAAGGAAAATGACCCATATGTATAAAGATATTGTAGTAGCAATAAATTGACTTATAAGAAGGTGCCCATCAATTGGAGAAAGGTTGAACAAATTATGGTACATAAATATACAAATGATGAAAGAGAAAACTTCAGTGAAACCTGGGAAGAGTTGTATAAGCTGATCCAGAGTGAAGTGAACAGAAAACTAGAGCAGCTATTTGTTGATGTTGACGTTGTTTGTCCTTTATTCTAGAAAAGGACCAATAACATCAGGAGGATAATGCCTTGATTTGAAAGTGAATTGGATTTAAGTGAGGCAGGGCTGTGCGGTCATCAACCTCACTCTCTCCTCCAGAGTCATCTGGGTCCAATGGCAAGACATACATCAGGACAATGGGCAATGGGCAATGCAGTGGGGGACCTTGGCCTTTTTAAGCTATGTACGGTCTTTCCCAGGTCTCAATTTGTTTGAAGCAATGCCCATTCAGTGATTAAGGCTAGGTAAGAATGGAGGCAAAAGATGGCCCAGTTTGCCTTCACAAAAGAATCAGTTTGGAAAGGGAAGACCCTCAGAGTTTCTGACTGGAACTGAAACAATTGCTATTTACATTCACTCTGAGCCATCAAGATCCAAACAATGAGCAAGTGCGAGTTGGGACCTATTATGGACCAGTGAGTGAGAGTCAGTGATTTGGGTTTAAAGGCATAGTCAGCTAGCTCCATTTGAAATACAATGGGCTTTATCAAAGCCTGGTTTTTCAGAGTTACATTTTTTTTTGCCTTTTTTTTTTTTGGAGGGCAGTTGGGGTTAAGTGACTTGCCCAAGGTCACACGGCTAGTTTTTTGTGTTAAGTGTCTGAGGCCGGATTTGAACTCAGGTACTCCTGACTTCAGGACCGGTGCTCTATTCGCTGCGCCACCTAGCCGCCCCCCAGAGCTATAATTTTTAAGAAATCATAAATGAAAACTACATGAGGAAAAGGGTAGAGCAGAGCATGAGATGGATAACTAGTGTAATGGCAGCAATGAACATGAGCTTGGACAGACTCCAGGAGATAGTGAAGGATAGAAGGGTTTGATATGCTATATAGTCCATGGGGTCATGAAGAATCAATCCAACAGGACTGAAACACTGAACAACAACAATAACTCAGTGCTGTCCAAGTAAGTGATAGACTGAATAGCCAATATTCAAACAAGTTGGAGAGAACTATTTAGAGAGCTGACTTTTCTAAAGATGTCAATAATTCCCAGAGAAGAGGTTAAGGGCAGCACTTACAGAAAGGCTCTGCCATTTCTCCATCCTCTTAGCATAACTCCTTTCCTCCACCAACTTCATACCTATACAAGGGGAGAAATTGAGAAATGGAGAAACTAAGCACTCAGCAACTCCCCTACCTGTCTTTTGTGTCAAGACAGTCATTATCCATCTAGGGTGGCTCATTTTCCCCTTCTGAAAGCTTGGCAGGATGATGATGGCATAGTAACAAATCAGGTACTTAGCCTATAAATATTGAAAGAGGAAGAGTTGTCTCAGCTTTGCTTTGTGCAAGCATGCAAACTGGGAACCATCTGCTGTGATGTTAAAAAAAAATTGGGGAGGGGGGGCAGGGAAATGGGGTGGAGAGAATGAAATCTTAACCCACAATAGAGTCAAGTAAAAATAGACTGATTCAGAGAGGATTGGATAAGAAAACCCTGGCTCAGCCTTAAACCATGATTTGAGGACATTTATAAAGGGAAGAGCAATGTCTCAAAGCCCTGAACTTTCCATAGGTGAGCACTATCGTTGAAAGATGCCTGCAGTGCTAGGGCAAGGGTCAAATAGATGTCTTCCTACAGATGTCAGTCCCCAGTCTAGCAAACTAAAAGAAAGTAAAAATTGAAGAAAATAATAATCCGCATTCCCTAAAACACTGCAAAGGAAAATGTATCCGTGCCACTGTTAATGCTACCAATAGCCTACAGGCCTTTCTTAATTCTAGTGCATTCCCTCTTTCAATTATTTCCTATTTATCCCACGTATAGCTTATTCGTACATATTTGCTTGCGTAGTGTCTCCCCTTTAGACTGTAAGCCCCTTGAGGGGAGGGAGTGACTTTTGCCTCTTTTTGTATCCTCAGTGCTTAGCACAGTGTCAGGCACATAGTAGACACTTCGTAAATGTTTATTGATTGATTGATGGTTTGTGATGAATTGACTTTTGAAGACTGGAAGGCACCTTGGGAGAGCACTGACTTCCAATATTTATCCTCCTTCCAGACAGATGACCATCTATGATCCCAACATTAATTAACCCTTATGATCAGATGTTCCATATGGTCTTCCTTATAATAAAGAGGAACTCATAATTGCAGATAGGAAAGTATGCTGTAGCACAATCAATGTTGGACTTGTAGTGAGGAGTCATATTCAAGACCTGGCACTGATATTGACCCTGGACAAGTCAATTAACTTCTTAGTGTCTTGGTTTTCTCATCTGTAAAATGGGGGTAGCAACAGTCATTCTACCATTTAAACAGGTAATTTTCTCATAACAATCCTATAAGGTAGGCAGTGGTTATTCCCATTTCATAAGTGTAGACTGAGAAAGCTTACTTCATATAATTCCACTATGTTAAAAATCTAAATTCATTTTCTTTCATAATCCCTTCCATGAAAATGTTTACCAGCTTCAGTCTAAGTACATTCCTTTTTCTTGAACACTATTATTATTATTACTAATAACAATGACAACAATGCTTTGATTTTCTGCATTGTTTTACAATTATAAAAGCTCTTTTTTTATTAATATTGCTTGATCACTGAAACAAACATAAGAGGGAACAAAAACAATAAAGACCAGGTCATTGTCACCAGAAATTACAGGAAGGTTATCCTTCCAAACTTATGGATTGAAGCAAATTTCACAAGGAAATACTAGAAACTATATTACCGTATAATACCACGTATTAAGGTATTGCTGATAGATTTACTATAGATTACAAAAACCTTCCAAATAGGTGAAGCAGTAGAGCCCTAGGCCTGGACTTGGGAAGATCTGAGTGAAACTCTGGCCTCAGACTCTAACTAGTTTTATGACCTTAGGCAAGACACTTAACCTCTGACTGCCTCAGTTTCCTCAACAGTAAAATGTGGATAAAAATAGCACCCACCTGACAGGGTTGTTATGAAGATCAAATGAAAGTGCTTAGCACACAGTAGGCAGTTAATAAATGCTTATTGCCTTCCCTTTTTGAATACTTAGAAAGCCATGACCAAGTGACTGGTTATCGTGTTTGTTGTCCTGAACAAACTAACAGACAATAAATCCCTGTATTCCAACTATATACTCCAAAATACCCTTGAGAATTCAGCAAATAACATACACCAGACCTGGACCTTTATCACCAACAAAAGTGGTTCCCATGATTGCCCCACCACAATATTGAGCCATAAAAATTTAAGAATGCTTTCAATATATGTCACAAGATAATAAAATAATACTGAAACCAGAACATTATCACAGTCCAAAGTGCTTTCCCACAGGTGCCAGGATACAACATTGATTCATAAAAATTTAAGAATAGTTCTTAATAAATGTCAACAGATCTAAAAGTCTTAATTGCTAAGCTGCTTGGAATGAAAAGCTTTCAAAATATAAAGACCTAGTAGAAGAAAATGAAATTCTGCGGGAAGGATAAATCACATGTCATCTTTGACATCCTACACCCAGAATGCTTTCAGTGAGCCTACCCAGGATGAGTTTCCATTCCAACAATTTTATTTGATAAAAAAAGCAATCATTTAATCTGCCTGTACAATATTAAACATAGAAGAGCTAACAAGCCAGGACCATTTCTATCAGAATTCTATTAAACAAGATGAGAAGTGGATAACAATACTGGGTTGCCTTTATATAGTCAATGTCCCTCACAGTAACCCTGGGAGATGGTTATTGAGAGGGTTATTCTCTCCTTTTTATAGCTCTCTGAAGCAAGAGGGTTCAAGTGACAACCTGTAAGCAGCAGAGCTGGGATTCACATCAAAGGCCTTTGACCCATCCAGTCATGTTTCCCACTACACCATGCTGACCTTCTAATTATGTTGCTGGACCCTGCCTTCTCTTCTCCAGACTAAATAACCTGATTTTGCTAACATTTCTAATAGACAGCAGTCATTATTTCTGGCTGTTCAGTTATATATGTGGTTATTTAGTGAATCATCTCCAAGTTTTACAAACCTCTCACTCACTATGAAGCCCAGAAATTAATGAACTATACTCTTACATGTTTGATCAGTGTTGGTTGTCCAGAGGGTTTTTTGTCATTGTTGTTCAGTGACATCCAACTCTTCATGACCCCATCTGGGGTTTTCTTGGCAAAAGTACTGAAGTGGTTTGCCATTTCTTTTTCCAGCTTATTTTTACAGATAAGAAAACTGAGGGAAACAGGTAACCCTGGGGTTACACAGCTAGTAAATGTCTGAGGTCAGATTTGAACTCAGAAAGAAGAGTCCTCCTGACTCCAAGCTGCCCTTCGGTGTCAAATTTGGGCTGCAAGAACCAAGAAAATTCCCTAGTGCCTATGGAGGGACCTAGATGAAAATGTAATTGGGAAATGTTTAACAAAATAAATAAAAAATATGATACAATGTAGATAATGTTCACTTGTGGTTAAGGTAACATGCTACCTTTCTATTTGAATTTAGCACCATTTCTCTAGACCAGTGACTAGAAAACCCAAACTTAACATTATCTATATTATACTGTATCATTATTTATTTCTTTAAATATTTCTCCATTAGATTTTCATCTGGTTTGAGACCATACTTGGGTGTTTTGCTTAGGCTTGATCTGTAAGTCCTATTTTAATTATGCCCCTTTTATAGAGGGAACATCCTCACTACAACAGGAAATATTAATTACCAAAAATTAAAATTTCCTTTTATCCCTCTTGACAATAGATAAGTTTCCCCACTCCTCTTCTCTTTCTACTTTCCCTTAGCTTTTTTTTTTAAAAACCCCAACCACTTTCTCAAATGCCAATCATATACTAATTAACACTCCTTTTTTCATTTTTCCACCTTTCATGTAGCTATCTCAACAGCTGTTGGGGGAAAAATCCTATCCCCTCTAGATTGTAAAACATAATTCATTATAAAGATGATTTTTAATCATAAAGATGAAAATACTTTCATTACTATAGGACACCATTTCTCTCAAAGGGAAAAAAATTTCAGTAGACATCATGGGTCATTAATTATATCCTACTAGAAATTATAGTACAGTGTAATGGAAGCAGCTTTAGATCTGGAGGCAGGAGAGACCTACATTTAAATCATATCTCTGATTCTTATTAGCTGTGTGGCCATGGGCAACTCTCTTAACCTCTCTGATTATCAGATTCCTCATTTGTAAAATGGGACCAATAAGACATAACTTATTGTCACAAATACGACATGAGAATGAAATTAAGAAATACATGTAAAGTGCTTTGTAAACCTTAAAGTTCAATAGAAATAGTAGCAATTTACCAAAATGGACTCCTCTTTTGTGAGTTAATATTCTATTAGGGCATAAAAATAAAGTAATTTAGTCATTCGACAAAGAGATATAAAGATAAGAATAGGCTAAAAACTTTAATCTTGAGAATCTGATACATGAAAATATGTGTTTAAATAGAAAAATGAATGGACAAAAGAAAGAATGAATGAACAATGAGACATGTTTCATTTAAACAAAATTCACCTACAGATTGTCCTTCTAGAAGAGTAATAAAATAGAAAAAATAACAAACTTCCTCTCTAGCCATCATTTCTTGCCTCTAATGTCCTTCTGTTATCTTCTCCCAGGTATAGTGGTCCTTTACAACCCGGGAAGAAAGGAAATTATTGGTTTGGATAGATTCTCATTCTCAGTAGTGGAATTGAAAACTCCTAAGTGAAAGGATCATCAATTTAACTATGGAAGGAATTGTAAAGGCCATATAGTATAAACACTTCATTTTAAGAACCAGTAAACTGAAGCCCAAGTGGTTAAGTGACTTGTCCAACATGACACAGGTAGTAAGCATCAGAAGCAGGATTTGAATCCAGGCTCTTTCACTCTAAGCACAATGTCCTTTCCACAGTACCATGTTACCAACTCTCTCATGGTTGGTCAGCTGAAGGATGTCTATGTGAAAGAATGACATCTGTATGTACCCTTATATAATTTTCCCAACTAAATGTTCTACTGGGGCATTAATATTAAACGACTTTACCAATGAGCTGTTAAAACTATGTTTACTGTGAATAGGATTTAGACTGCAGTGGATAAGCAATGGACAATTGTCAAGAGGTCCTTTTAGGTCACAGAGATTCTTAACCTAGGGTTGGTGATATTGTGGGGGGTTTTTAATGTATTGTTTTTGATAGCTATATTTCAATATAATTGGTTTCATTTGTAATTGTATGTATTTTATTTTGTGCTTTGAAAAACACTCTTTTGAGAGGGGAATTCATAGACTTTACAAGAGGGGTCCATGGCACACACAAAAAATTAAGAACTCCTACTTTAGAAAATGATCCCAGAGCATTTTCTCTTCCTTTATCCAAAGATAAGGTTTAACAGAGAAATACTTCCTTATCTTATACTACAAATACAAATGAACTGACCTCACAATACTCACTCCTTTTGAATTAAACAGTAGCCTAGAAATGTATTATACAAGTATAAAGTATTGTACATAGAATCTGATCTTCCATGTACTCGGAATGTTCTATGACAACAGTTCTCAACCTGTAGGTCACAACCCCTTTGGGTGCTTAATGACCCTTTCACAGGGGTCACAGGGATTGCCTAAGACCATTGGAAAACACATATTTCCAATGGTCTTAGGAACCAAGACACCGCTCCTCTATCTGTCTCCAAGCGGGTCCATCCACATGCAGACATGCCCACATATGAGTTTTAAAGGGTTGTGGCATTAGGAAGATTGAGAACCACTGCTCTATGACCTTTTGATAGATTGGATGGGTTTTTATACTTTTATCTATGTAGTTTTATTCATAATATTTTCTGTCCAAATGAGATCAAATGAGATCAAATGAGATAATCACTGTAAAGTTCTTAGAACGGTGCCTGGAATATACTAAGTGCTATGTAAATGTTGATTGTTATTATATGTTGTTGTTTTGTTGTTCCTAGATGTGACTCTTTCTACTGTTTTATTTTCTAAGACAGTGATGTTAAACTCAATAGAAACAGGTCACTCAGCCCTACATAAGGATCCCTGCAGGCCCCATTTTGACTAAAGACAAAACAAATTTGCCATTATCTATTTGATTATATTTTAATTTATTTTATTAAATATTTCCCAATTACATGTTAATATGGTTCAGGCAGCCGTAGGGAATGTTGTCCGTTGCAGGGGGCCCTTGGCCAGGGTTGGTCACCTCTGTTCTAAGAGCATAAGCTAAAAAACAGAAATTTTTGGTCAGTAATTGGCTGGATAAAAACAAGGTGACACTTTCTAGTGTACTATATAGCAAGCACTAGTTCGTTGATTTAAGAACTTCATTCCCCATGAAGTGAGCCAAGATTTTGAATTCCCATGAAATACTGCACTGGTAGTGAGGGGGTCAGGGGATGTTGTCTTAATGAGAGGGTGGGAGGAGAAAGAAGCAGGAGCCTAGTCCCATGGAGTCAAACATAAATAGATTGACAAGTGACTGGCTAAACCATGAGGAGGTTAAAAAAAAAAAACCTTGCCAAGGTAAGCTAATGTTGGATAGAGGTTTCATAAAGCTGCATTCGAGGGTGGAGTGATTACCTATAATTATCAAGCTCAAAGCTGCCAATATTTTACCTTGGGTTTCTGTGGGAAGCAAGAAGCTTCTAGAGTTCTCCCTGGGCTATGTTGGGGAAGAGTGGGGTAAGAGGGTACTCATTAGAGAAATGGGTGCTAAGAATAGTTCTATTGTTTCACATTTACATTTCTGTTCTAATAAAATGTTTTTGTTTTTACTAATTCTATGCTGCTGTTTGCCTAGATTCCTGTTAGCATAGTGGTAAGTCAAATACTAGACCTGAGTTTGTTTTCAAGCTGGAATGGAAGCTCAAATCAAAGAAACTACATGTGCCAGAGAATCAGTCCTCCCCTCAAAATGATCCCAAGTCCATGAGAGGTCATCACTCCCTGGCATTAGGTGACATTACTGCTACCTGCCGTTCGGTGATAATGTTCCTCACCATTATGGGATACTCAACCAAACTAGAGTGATCCCCTTGCTTCAATACCCAGCTCAGGTCCCATGTCCTTTAAAAAACCTTCCACGGTTGCCCCAGACCACAAGAAGACAGGAAGCTCTTCCTCTTCTGACATCCCAGAGCACTCCTTGGCAACACTGTGCATTTTCTCTTATACTGTTACATTCTTGTATACAGAGATTATAAGAATGTATTCACTTATAAAACATTTTCGGTTTCAGAAAGCCTTTTACAAACAGTTCATTTTATCTTTATTAGATAGGTACCACGAGTATTATTATCTCCATTTTACAGATGAGGAATCTCAGTTCAAATGACTCATGCAGAATTACACAGGTTGTACTAGAGGCAGAATTGGGATTCAAGCCCATTATATTCCTACATTTGGTCCGTCTTCCTAATTTAAGTGGGAACCCACTGAGAGCAGGAACTTCCTCCTAAACTCTTTCTGCCTGTACCTCGTCTGGTACCATGCACAGGATTAATGGATGTTTGTAAATTGTCAGGACAAATATGACGCTGCCCCACAGGTCATAGCACACACAGCAAGTCTGGGTGAACATGCTGACTGCAAAATTGCAAACTACAAAATGTTTACCTAAGGACATTCAGATCTCATGAAAGCTTTAAGCTGAAAATAGAAGGAGGAAATTGTTCATGTAAATCGGATACTATAGAATCAGAAACATTACCTTGTTTGATCCTCATAATAACCCTGAGAGGTAGGTGTTATTATCCCCATTTTACAGTTAAGGAAACTGAGGCACAGGTTAAGTGACTTGCCCAGGTTCACACAAGTATAGTGTGTGAGGTCAAATGTGAACTCAGGTTTTCCCGACTCCAGGCCCAGTACTCTGAGCATTATGCTGTCACCTAGCTTGCCTATGTTTCACCTTAGTAGGGGTCTCTGAGTTTTTGGATCTTGTTGTTGTTGGGTCGTTTCAACCATGTGTGACTCTGCATGACCTCATTTTGGGGTTTTCTTTGCAGAGATACTAGAATAGTTTGCCATTTCCTTCTCCAGTTCATCTTACAGATGAGAAAACTGAGGCAAACAGGGTTGAATGACTTGCCCAGGTCACACAACTAGTAAGTATCTAAGGCCAAATCTGAACTCATGAAGAGGAGTCTTCCTGATTCCAAATGCAGTGCTCTATCTACTGCACCACCCAGCTGCCAGAGCTTTTGGCTTAGTAGCAACTTAGAGGTAAAATATACTACTTGGGAATGACCTTCCAAATGAAGATTTTCTAAGAAATGACTCCTTTTCTGAGTCGATTTACTTTATTTATATATACACTCACAAACACATATACATATACACTCCCTCTCTCTCTCTCTCTCCATATATATATACAGATACATATATATGTATATGTACGTGTATGTGTATGTGTATATGTATGTGTATGTGTATGTGTATATGTATATACATATATATTCACACACACATATATGAGTGTTTATCAGTTATTATATGTAATGTGCAGTTACATACAACTAACATTTGTTTTATATATTTATTAATCTAAAAGTTATTATTTCATCAACTAATCCTAAGTTCTATATGGACATGACTTTACAACACTGATTTTTTTAGTTACTTTGAAGAAATCCAACCAAACATTATGGGGGCATTCTGTAAGAATGTCCTTTTTAAAAAAAAAAAAAGCTTTCCACACAATGATATTCTTTCTTTAGGCTGTAAGTCTCTGTAAACCCCTGAGGTCTCATGCAACTTTAGGTGATCCCCTTTATAAAATTTACTGTCACTCGGCCAATATTTGGTCATTGGTGTTGAAATACAGGTTTTACTATTCTCAAACAAAGACACTGTTTCACAGCAGGTCTTCCAATGCCTCCTGCTACAAAGAAGCTGCATTAGGGATTCCAAAAAAAAAAAAAGCATAGCCTTACAAAATAAAAAGGAGGCTGAGGCTGCATCTGCTTTCCCAAAGAACTATCATCACTGACAAAATGTCTCCCTAGACTTAAACATGAAAATCCATATTTTCAAACTGTTTAGCTTCACTTTTACTGTTTTACATTTTATGGATGCTTTTTTGCTTCAGCTTTACATGAATTTCCTCCCCCAAAGGGTCCCTTTTAAATAGGAAAAGTAAATTGATAAGGCTGGAGGAAACATTTCTATTATCCAATAGAAAACAAATCAATAAATTAGAAATCATAAATAGGGCTGATAGAATATTTAGCACCCTACTCCTTTCATCTTACAGATAATGAAACCAAGGCCCTGAGAGGTTAAAGGGCCAAACATCACACAGCTAGTTCTGAGCAGAGCCAGGATACAGGTCTCCTGATTTGGGGGCTCATCCCACCCCACCACAGCTGTTTTTCCCACAAGTTGAAGTGAAAATCAGTCTCCCTGAAGTCAGCTTTCTTTCTTTATGTGGGAAGAATGTTCCTGAATTTTTTAGTTAGTAGTTCTTCCTAAATAGATATGTAAAGAAGGATGAACATCAAAAAGCAAAGTAAGAGAAAACAAGGATTATATTTCCATTATTCCCTCTCAGTTAAAAAGTTGTTCTGAAAACTAAATGCCATTTTGTAGGAAATGAGAATACAAACCCCCAACTAGGCTATAAATAGCAGTTAAGATTACTCACTTTGCAGTCTGAGGGTCTGAATTCAAATCCTACCTCTATCACTATCTGTGCAACCTCGTACAAGTCACTCAGTGTCTCTGGGCCTCAGTTTGCCCATTTGTAAAATGAGTAGTTGGGTGATAACATTCCTAATTCAGTTGCACATTAAGGAGGGACCTTAGAAGTCCTCCAGTTCAATCATCTCATTTTACATATGAGAAAAATGAAGCCTAGAAAGGTTGTATGACTTGCCCAAGGTCACCTATATAGTCAGCAGCAGAATTAGCAGCGCCTCTGTCTCCAAAACCAGTACTACTCTACACTATACTCCTTGAGCTCTTTACTCTGAAAGTATCTACTATGTGTTAGACACTGTGCCAAATGCTTCAGAAACATTACCTCATTTAAACCTCATAACACCCCTGCAAGGAAGGCCGTATTATTGTCCTCTACTCTACAGTTGAGGAAAGTAAGGCAAACAGGGACTTAGCCAGGGTCCGACAGCTAATAAATATCTAGGATAGACTTGAACTCAGGACTCTCCAACTTCAGGCAAGTAGGTAGTACAGTGAATAGAGTGCCTTGGCTTAGAGTCTAGAAGACTGACTCATTTTTCTTAGTTCAAATCTGGCCTCAGACAGTAGCTGTGTGACCCTGGACAAGTCACTTAATCTTGTTTGCTTCAATTTCCTCATCTGTAAAATGAGCTGGAGAAGGAAATGACCAACTACTCCAGTACCTTTGCCAAGAAACCCAAATAGAGTCAAGAAAAGTCCTACACAACTGAAATGACTGAACAACAATTTCCCAATCCCAGACCTAGCTCTCTGTCCCCTGTATCATCCAGCTGCCTATGAACTCCTTTGCCCAGGTCCTCCCATGCCTCTTGCCTCTCACCTCAAATGAGAGAATGTCTGCAAAATGCTTAGTACAGCATCTGTCACATAGTAGGTGCTTTAAAAATTTACCTTCTCTCCCTCCTCCTGTTGTCCCCCTTTCAATTCCCTCTACACTCAATTCTCTCTATACATCTACATAGGAAGAGCTACTAATGAAAAATTGCAGAACATTCTGCTCACATAAAAAAGTTAACTTTAAGGAGTTGATTTTCAGTGAGGGGCTGCTTCATTTTATATATGTGAGAGGCAGTTGTAGTGTGTTGGAATGAACACCATACAATCGAAAGGCCCTGGTTCTCGTGCCAATCCCCAGTACCTTAGATTTGACTCCTTGGCTTCTCTAGGTCTGTTCGCTAATCTGACAGATGAAGGGACTACACTAAATGATCTCTAAGAGACTTTATAGTTTCAGACCTATATTTTGTAACTTTGTATTTATATTATTTAATATTTCTATTCTCATATCTTTGCTTGATCTTGAACATATAATCTATATATAAATTCACTAAGCAGATCTCAGGGGCATAGGTGATGTTTTTATCACCAGTGCAAAGTGAGGATTGAGGTTTTAGAGAACAAAACCAGATATGGACATTTAATAGTTCATTTTTAATATGGGATCAGAGAAGAGGATTTAGATTTCTGGATCAGAGCTTAAGCTATAGGTATGATAGGATCTTGGCTAGTGATGGGGTTGACCTAAGAAAAACCGGAACGCATATATGTACCTAGGGACTTGAGGATCTGACTAAAAATAGAAGGGGAAGGAGAAAACTGCCCATGTGCATCTCACAGGTATGGCATAAGGAAGAGAATCAGTGGAAAAGTCTCATAATTCCAGAGGCAATACACAAGAATGGGGAAAGAAAGAATATTTGGAGACAGATTTTTTTCATAAATTTGCAGAGTACAGGTAACTAGTCCTATATAGATGACATTTGTCAACTAAGACTTTTTTGTTCATTTTTGTTTTCTAAGTCTGGTCCGTTAATTTAACTCAAACAAAATTTCTACAGTTATGTCCTGCTAGGAAAGTTTTCTCTGTGTCAAATATTTACACAGCTTTATTTTAGACAGTACTTCCAAAACAAACTTAGAATAATGATGATCTGGTATAATTAATTCCCTTGGAAATCTTTTCCCTCCCCTTCTACCTAGATTTCAAAGAGAGGGGAGGGACTTTCCACATAGGATCTTTGGGTAATTTACAATTGTAAATTATACACATTAGCATTTACAGTTTATTCCCTCTGTCTAAATGAGTTAAATTGAAGAAAATCCATGTTGATAAAAGAATATTTAGGGAAGACACTGCTGACAACCTGGATGTCTTCCAGAGTATAAAGACCAGAAAGACATGTCATGTAAGGATTTACTGGAGAACTAGGGATTTTGAGTTTGGAGAAGACTGGGAGTGGGAGAGGGGCATGATTACTGTCTTCAAGTATTTTAAGGGCTGCCATGTGTAATGAAAGACAGTCTAACTTAGAATCACTGATTCTTAAGAGTTGGAAGTAAATCATCAGTCACTCAATCTAACCCATAGCCAAAAAGAATTTCCACCAGTATTTTATACCTGTTAATAATAAAATACCAGTCAAGACCCTGCTTGAAGACCTTCGAGAATGGAGAGTTCACTCCCACTGCAAGGCAGCTCATTCTACTTTTGAACAGCTCTAGTTACTAGAAAGTTTTGCCTTGACATCAAACCTAAACACATCTTTCTTTGCAATTTCCAACCATTGGGTTCCCCTTTACTTGAAGTCTTTAATCTGGGTCAGATTCCTAGTTAGTTACAGAGACAATTCCTCTTAAGACAGAGGTTGAATTAGATGATCTCTGAGATTCCTTTCAACTCTGAATTCTGAGACTTTATAATGAATCTCTCACATCTTTCCAGCCATATACATTGAGAAAATTTTTCACTGTTCAAAACACATTGGAAATTAACTCTCCTCTACTTTAGAATCTGAACACAGAACAAGTTCATTTTTTTT
>CM053596.1:147077790-147095969 GCA_028646575.1 Pseudocheirus occidentalis
TTTGTGACCATTATAATGACTTTGGCTTTCTGGTTTTGGGACTTGTCCTTCTGGTTTTGGGACTCAGTGTTATGGTTTCTGAATAAAGACCTTGGTTCTGCCTTCCATGTGGAGAGTTTGCTATATTTTGTGATCCAAAACTACACCAACATATTCATAACCATCATGGGTGTTGTGAATATCTCATTATTGATACATCAAGTCAACAAACAGATCTTAACAAGTAAATGTTGGCAGTTGAACATGTCAGACATTGCCAAGAAGACCAGCATGCATCAGTAGGAATATGTATGTAATGACTTGTTTACAATATGATATTATATGGTTACCATATTATATGGATGGTCTTAGGAAAGGAGACACCGCTCCTCTATCCATCTACAGGCGGGTCCACCCACATGCAGATATGCCCACATACGAGTATTAAAGGGTTGGGGCATTAGGAAGGTTGAGAACCACTGTTCTAGAACAAAAAGGCAAATACAATGGTTATGATAATAACCATTATTATGGTTATAATGGCATTATATGGTTATGCCAAAATTCCAATGCAGGAAAAACCCCATAAATTTACAATAAATTATTAAATTTAAAATGTGTCATTTAAAAAAATATATTTTTGAAATGACTCAAATTTTAAAAAGCCATTAAAGTTTTAAAGAAGGTAGACTTTCAAGGAGGTGCTAAATAATTTTTTTGAAGTGGACAGTTGATCAAATAAGTTTGGGAACCTCTCATCTAGAGCATACTTTAGGTTTAAAGAATTGCCTGGGATATCAGAAAATTAAATGACAGAGATTTCTGTGAATATAGTGGAGTAGGTCAGAAAACTTTTGTCTCTCCAAATTTCCTCTGCAGAAAAAGACAGAACATTGCCTTAGAAGGAATGTAGAGCAGTGGAAATAAACAAAAGTCAGGGTTAAATTTGACAATTTGAGAAGACCCCAGGAAAGAACCAACCTCCAGGGGCAGAGGTTTGGTCTGAATGGAGAGCAGACACTTCCTGGCCTTCTCTTCAGAATCAACAAACAACAGACCCTGGGGACAGCTGGTTTGAGAGGCAGCTTCAGTACTGGAAACTTTCCTCTAGAAGATAGTGTGAGTGTGTGTGGGGGGTGTGTGACAGCTGAGCAGGAGAAGATTGAAGGACGTTCCATTTTTGAGGGACACCAAGCACAGTTGTGCTGACCAGATGTGTCCCAGGCTGATGCAGCAGGGAGAAGAAGCTAGCACATATCTAGTGAGAGTAATAGCAGAGGCAGGGACCCTGCTGCCTGTGGGCACTTGCGGAAGAGTAGAATCCCTGGATTCAGTTCCAGGGAAAAGGGCAGATGTAGTTTGTGGCCACTGGAGGGACTCCAGGGAGCAAGATTATTTGTGGGACAGTGTGGCTGGGGGCCCTAGCTGTGGCTTAGGAGTGAGGAGAAGAGTCCAAGGTGGGACCCCAGGATAAAAAATAAGAGTAAGAAGGACTGGAGGTTTAGGGTATCATTTCTCATACCTTGGGACTACAAATTGGTCACACTAATAACTGCTAAAAACAAAATAAAGCAAACAAAAATAAACAAAAATGAGTAAGCAAAGAAGAAAGCACCCAACCATAGATAGTTACTATGGGGATAGAGAAGATCTGGGTTCATATTCAGAGGAAGAAAATAGAGCTAAAAAAGTCACACTTTTTTTTCAAAGAGAAATGTTAAATGGTCCCAAGCACAAAAAGAGTTCTTGGAAGAACTTTAAAAAAAGACTTTAAAAATCAAAGTAGAGAGATCAAGAAAAAACTAGGAAAAAAAGAACAATCCAGGAAAATCAAGAAAATTATCAAAAGAAAGTCAATCAACTAGAAATAGAGGATCAAAAACTTAAGGAAGGAAATAATTCCTTGAAAGCTGGAATTGGGCAAGGTGAAACTAATGACATTCTAAGACAACAACAAATAATAAAACAAAATTAAAAGAATCCAAAAAAGAAGAGAAGGTAAAACATCTCATCAAAAAAACAACTGACCTGGAGAACAGATCGAGGATAAATAAGAATAGTTGAACAACCTGAAAATTACAATAAAAAGAATCTTGATAAAATATTACAAGAAATTATGAAGGAAAATTGCCCTGAAGTTCTAGAACAGAGGTTCTCAACCTATGGGTCATGATCCCTTTGGGGGTAGAACAACCCTTTCACAGGGCTTGCCTGAGACCATTGGAAAACACATATTTCTGATGGTCTTAGGAACCAAGACACCACTCCTCTATCTGTCTGCAGGTGGGTCCACCCACATGCAGATACACCCACATAGGAATAGTAAAGGGTCGCGGCATTAGGAAGGTTGAGAATCACTGTTTCAGAACAAAAAGGCAGAAAAATACATGTATGTGCTTATAGATATCTATGTATGTTTATGTCTGTATATATGTAGAAAAAATCTGTATACATG
Source organism: Pseudocheirus occidentalis (assembly GCA_028646575.1). Classification (NCBI taxonomy): domain Eukaryota; kingdom Metazoa; phylum Chordata; class Mammalia; order Diprotodontia; family Pseudocheiridae; genus Pseudocheirus; species Pseudocheirus occidentalis. The sequence continues at coordinate 147,080,225 of CM053596.1, forward strand.
TAGAAAAAATCTACCAATTACCACTTGAAAGAGATCCCAGCAGGAAAATTCACAGGAACATCATAGCCAAGTTTCAAAACTTCCAGGTTAAGGAGAAAATATTGGAATCAATAAGAACAAAACACCTTAAATATCATAGAACTACAAAAAGAATTATACAAGACCTAGCATCTACTATGTTGAAGGACAACAGGTCTCAGGAATGTATAATAGTAATCAGTTTATCAGATACTTAGTAACTTAAGGCTAAGTATGGAAGGTGTGAGCCCTGTCCATTGTTGAGAAGGTATATTGGAAGACTATTGGCTGAGACAGTAGTCCAGTGCTGTATATAAAGAAGAATTCTAGAGACAGAGAGAGAGAATTGCAGTTGGCTCCTCAGTGAAGGAAGATTCATGGAGACTGAAGCCCACTGAGAGAGAGAGAGAGAGAGAGAGAGAGAGTTCCTCTCCTAGTATCTGGAAGCTGACTGAGACCTGAGATGGAGTTTTCCTGAGACAAGAACCTGGTGAAGGCCAAATAGAAGGTCGATATTCTTTCTGGGTCCTAGAGCCAGCTAAACTGCTGGAAGACTGAAGAAACATGAACAGGATAAGACTTTGTTTATTCATGGCCTGGCTGATCCTTGAGTTCCAGGCAAGAGACGTGGTGAAGGGTTTGAGATGTGCTGAACCCTGTGAACTTCAGTGTGTGCCAGGGATTGCCCTGAGGACTGGACAAGGACCTGGGAGCTGTCTACCTTTGAGGATTGGATGAGAACCTGGCAGCTGTCTGTTTCTGAATCCAGGTGATTGTTTGGCAGATTCAGGAAGGAGCTGGAACCATGGAAGGGGATCCAGGGAATCATAGAGACCTCCCAGAGTCAAGATGAAGAAAAGGCCTCCCCTTGGACTAAACTGAGGTTTGCTGGAAACCAAGGGGTGGAAAGTTTGTGGTTTTCTAAGGATTGTATTAGTGACTAATGATATTTAGTAATTGGGAATCTGGCTTAGTGACTGACTGCTAGATTAAGTTAATGGTTGCCCCACGAGTGGAAGATTGGTATATTGTGAATTGATTGATTGAATCTTTAAGTGAGAAGGGTTTCTCCCTTAGGGAAACCAGGTAATTATTCTTTTGTTAATTGATTGATTGAATCTTTAAGTGAAAAGGGTTTGTTTCCCCCTTAGGGAAACTAGGTGATTCTTTTGTTTCTTGTTCTAAATATTGTGGCCACTGTAGTGAAAACTGTGTGGTCTTTCCAATGTTAAGCTGTTATTAACACTATATTGTGATTTTCTGTAATAAGATGTAATATTGAGAATATTATATTGTGAATATTGTACTGAATCTTGATTTGTAATGGAATAAACAGAGTATTCACTATTACTGTGTAATCCAAATTTTAAAAGCTGTTCACAGTAGCATTCTTTTGGGAATGTGCTTGTGCTTGGCTTTACAGAATGCTATATTCCATAAAGCAAAAGGGCTGGAGTTACAACCAAAGTCAACTTACCCAGCAAAGTTCACTATAATCCTGAATGAAAATAAAAGGACATTTAACAAACTGAAAGAGTTTCAGGGTTTTCTGACAAAACCTCAAAACTTAAGGGAAATTTCAATGTATAACATCTAGGAGAAAAATAAGGTAAACATTAAAGACCAACTCTTCTTATATGTGAAAATATTAGCAGAGCTCTTAGAACTGTCATCATTTTAGGGTAGTTTGAAAGAAAGACTTGGGCTGAGCTGAGTGTGATGGAGTGATTCTAAAAAAATAAAACTGTGTAGGAACAGATAACAATAGTAATTATCTTATACAAATGAGGCATAAAAGGAAAAATTGATACAGAAGTTAGTAGGGGTGAGGGCAAGTTGTGTTGGAACCTCACTCATCAGGAATGGGCTAAAAAGGGAGCAAAATCTTTTTTCTAAAAAGGTTAAAAGTCTTCTAAATTTAGAAAGAAATAAGAGAGTGGTGGGATAGGGCAGGGGTGGGAATGGGGGGTGGAGAGTAAGGTAGGGACTTTTGGAGGGGTGAATAGGTTAAGGAATAGGAGGACAAAGTCTCGAATAGAAATGAAGCAGAGGAGTAAGGAGGGAAAGAATAAATAGAATGAGAAGGATAGTGAGGAAAAATAGGTAGAAGGAAAATACACAAGTAATTGTAGTTTAGAATGTGAATGGGATGAATTTATCCGTAAAACAAATGGATAACAGATTAAAAATTTGAATTCAACAATATGCTGCTTTCAAGAAATAATATAAAAATGAGAAGTATACAAAGATAAAATAAAGGGCAGGAGTAGAACTTACTATGTTAAAAAAAAAGCAGGGATACTAATCATGATCTCAGAAAATGTTATAGTGAAAATAGATTTAATCAAAAGGGAAAAATAGAGAAACTATACTATATGAAAATAACTAGGTGGTATAAAATATCTGAGCATATACCTGCCAAAACAAATGTAGGAACTATATGAACATGAACATAGAATACTTTTTATACAAATAAAATCATATCTAAATAATTGATGTAATATTTATTGTTCATGGGTAGGTAAAGCCAATATAATCAATAAAAACACTTTTATCTAATTGATCTATTATTCATTGTCATCTCAATTAAATTACTAAAAATTATTTTACTGAGCTAGAAAAAAATAAAATGAAGTTCATTTGGAAGAACAAAGTATCAGGAACTTCAAAGAAACCAAGGGGGAAAAGCTATAGAGGAATTATCTTTTGATAATTGTCTTGATTTTCCTGGGTTGTTCTTTTTTTTCCTAGTTTTTTCTTGATCGCTCTAATTTGATTTTTAAAGTCCTTTTTAATTTCTTCCAAGAACTCTTTTTGTGCTTGAGACCATTTAACATTTCTCTTTGAAAAAAGAGTGACTTTTTAAGCTCCATTATCTTCCTCTGAAGCAGTATCAGACCTTAAACTATTTTGTAAGGTGAGACCATTGTTGAAGTGTAAAATGGATAATTTTGATTATTTTAAATAAATATTTTCTTGGATAAATAAAAGCTATAAAAAAGAATAGGAGGAATGCAAAAATTGGGGCAAAATTTTTCATAGACAATCTCTCAGATAGGATGTGATTGGGTTGGAATATTGTTGTGGTGTAGGAAATGATGAGCTGGTTGATTGAGAAAAACATGGAAAGACTTGGACTTATGAAGGAAGATGCTGTCCACCTTCAGAAACAGATGACAAGTGGAAATCAGTACAGTACAGTCTTACATATATGTGTCTGAGTGTATATGTATGTGCATGTATGTACTTATAGATATCTATGTATATATGTGTTTATATCTATATATGTGTATATATGTGTGTATCCATATGTTTGTGTATATACATACATACATATATATATATATATACACATATACACACATGTATCTCCAAACCTAATTATATATAGGATGGAGGTAAAAAATGAAGTAAAAAGTACACAGCAGAGACCAAGAGAAAATCTAAAAGGAAGTAAAGAAAAGCTGCGCAGCTTTGAAAAAAATGTGAAATATTTATTATATAAGTTTTTCTTGAAATAGGAATTTATTGTTATATATTGAATCCTGTCTTACATTCTGCTGTATACACAACCATTTTTTCTTTTTTTCATTTTGTATTTCAATTTAAAATGAATTTTTAAAAACTTACAAAAAAAAAGAAAAGAAAAATTAAATGACTTGCCCATGGTCACACAATTAGTATACATCAGAAACGGAACTTGAACCCAGGTCTGACTGGCTCTAATTCCTGTCCTCTATTTCACACTTCCTTTCATATCACTGTATTACAGATGAGAAAACCAAGACCCAGGAAGGTTATTCCTAAGGTGAGTTGAACTTTAAGCCAATTTAACTTTCATTGTGGCTCCTAATACCACATTCTTTTCATTATCATCATATGGCTTCTCGAGTGCACTAGGAATATGCCCAAGGTAATTTGGAATTTTTCTTCCTTTCAAGAAAGTCAAGACTGCTATTGGCTACATGCCATCCTGACCCTTGTGACCCTTCTTCATCTCTAAGCCTGTTCTGTGGGCAGCTAGGGAGTACAGGAGCCATCTTTTTATCTGCCTCCATCAGCAGTTAGCACTTTTGTCCTTCCCAGGAGATGTTGGTTTCACATAGCTCTACGTCTTCTACTGACTTCCAGATGCTTCTTAACAGCTTCTCAACCTTACTTTTTCCTCTGGAACTACATTTCAGGATAATCTTGTCACATCTTTTTTCTCAGTTTTGGTAATGGGTATTTGGTCAGGCTTACAAACACAAATCCCAAGGTTTGGCTAGCGTGTAGTTAACAGGGTTCTGTTTCTTCTTTAGCTGCAGGGGAACCTCACTTCCCAGAAGGTCCAGTCAGCCATAGAACCAGTCATTTGTTGGAGAAAACATTGATCTTTTGGTCATTTTTTTCAAGCTGTGAAGCTCTAAACCTCATGGCAAAGAGAGACATGATTTTGTTCCTGTTTGCCATCTGGGTGTACTTTTTTCCCACATGGCGTGTGTCTTTTAATCTACTATTTCTTTTCATTCTAGAGCCCTTTGGTTTCAAAACTTGCCTTCTCCCTACCTTTCTGTGTACCTTGTTCCCTGAACAGCTTTCATGACTCCGTTCATGCTGTGTTTTATATCTAGAATTAATCTTCTGCTTTGCAGCCACCAATTTGCTTCCTTTCCCTTGTTCAAAGCCCATCAAAAAGTAAACTTTTGGAGGGAAGTTCTATATGCTGCCAAACTATTGATATAAGGTGGGTGAAGCCAATGAGAGACTCTGTTTGCTTAAGGCCTAAGTTACTCCTAGTTTGAGGAATTTGGCTTCTACAAATATCACCAGTTTTTGTTGGATCTGTGATCTCATTGATGTAGGTGGTTCCTCCAATGTTACAAATCAGAACCTTTGTGCCTTTCCATTCTATGTGACTCTTGGCTGTGTCATCCCATGAATCTCCTCAGTAGAGCCTGCCCAGTGTAATTGGGTCTTTCTCTAGGGGTTCCCTGAGGTTGAGTGGATACCATTGGAGTAGCAAAGTATTAAATGAATAAATAAAAATTTTACTCAAAATGGTTTTCACAAGGATAGATTTCCTTAACCTACAAAGTGTGATTTTCTTCTGGTTTGACTTGCTCCTACACATTTTAAAAGGTCAGTATTTAAGTGTAGCTTTGGGTTAATTGAAATCTAGGGGTACAGAGGGGACTGCAAAAGGTCATTAAGTCTATCTTGGGCACTTTCAAGAGACAAAGATTTATACAATTGGAGTTTCTACCTGACCTTGCATAGCTAACCTAAAGTAAGCCATTCAACTTTTTAAACACTGTTTTTTTCACTAGATGAAAAAATGTCATTTTAGCTAAGGTTAGATATACTCAGGTCACAGATAAAATATACTCACTCATCCTCAACTTAGTTCATTGGCTCTTAATCCACAGGTAAAGAAATTCTACCTACCTTATGATCAGTGAAGACCATCATGCATGTCTAGGTAGTAATGAAACAGCAGCCTGAGTTTGTCATGGAAAGACTTTTAGGGCTTCTTGCTGCTAAGGGATTAATGCAATAATCAATGACTTTATCTTTCTGGGTATGCTATCTACAGATGCAAATTATAACCTACGTAAAGGTTTTATAAGTTGCTTACTGCTTTGAAAAAAAGAAAGAAAAGGAAAAAAAGAAGCAAATCACCTGGTGGCTTATTTATTTGGTAGAGATAATTAAAGCATGGAATACTGGATAGGGAACCAGCCTCCCTTGTATTCAAATCCTCTGTTTGACACATTGTGGCTATGTGACCCTGAGCAAGTTACTAACCTCTTAGGCAACTCTCTAAGACTAAAAGTTGCATATCAGCAACCACCTGTAATGGCAATGGTAATTTGAGGATCTTTCCTGTCCCTTAACAGGTCTAAGGAAATTTGAAGATCTTCTCTGCCCCTTAATAGGTTGAATGTAATCACAGGAGCCTGTGGTAGGAGGAGTTTACTGAACAGGTGGAGCAGGGAGGGATGGAGCAGGAAATGAGTTAGAGCAGTTAGAGTGGAGGGAGAGACAAGATGCAGGCAACCAGGCAGCTGAGATTGTGTTTGTTTGTGGGAAGCCACAAGCAGGGGGAAGGCTTTGTGATGGTGCTGCTCTCTGCAGTGTTATTGTATATAGATTTCTTTGTTGCTATGATGAACTTGGTTTTCTGGTGCTGGGATTTGACTTTCTGGTGTCTGAATAAATGTTTTTGCTTCTGTCTTCTATATGGAGAGTCTGTTATATTTTTACATTCAGAATTACATGAGCATGTTCATAGTCACTTGTCAGTGCTGTGAATATTGCCTTGGTGATACACCACCCTACACTGTTAGAGAGAGTTTCCTATTTACTAAGTGTCTACTGTGTGCCAGACACTGTGCTAAGTGTTGTTCTCTACTTAAATGAAATTACACACATACCTAGCTGCTTCCCCTAGCAGCTAGGATTTATGGCTAGGATATGGCTAGGATTTATGTTTAGGATTGGGAACACCAAATCAAGCTTTCAAGCAAAGGAAATAATCAGAAGAAGATCAAGTTAGGGAGTTGGGGAATAGGTGGAGTAGAAATAGATAAATTAGTATCTGAAATAAAGCAAATGCTAAAAATCAAATGACCCAATCAAGCAGGCAACAAGCATTTGTGCCAGACGCTATGCTAAGTGCTGCAGATACAAATACAAGCAAAAAGAAAGTGCCTGATCTCAACAAGCTTACATTCTAGTAGGGGAAAGGAAACACATAAAAGGAACTAAAAGTTGTGAATGAGAAGGATAAGAAGGTATCCATGAGGGTGCATGTTGGGCAAAATCTGGAAAGACAGAAGCACAGCCCAGTAAGGGAAGAAAAACCCTAGAAGGAACTCACCAATGAGAGAAGGGGGTTGGTGTGGCAGAGGGAGATCTTATAAGACCCATAGAAGATGGGATTTGAGCTTAATCTTGAAGCTAGTTAAGGAAGTTACTTAACTAGGCTGATCCTCAGAAAACAAAGTTCAGGGCACAGCAAGGGAAGGGCAGAGCCCAACTGAAGCCCTGCTCCTTCTTCTCCAAATCCAACATCATTTCTGCAGTAGCACATTCCAGAATCTCTCCTATTAAGTCACAAAATGCCTGTGGTTGGAGTGTTACAGAGGAAAGGGCTCTTCTCTGGGTTTAACCTTCTCCTCTCTGGAGAGAGAAACCCTTCAAGCCATGACTCACATTGTAGGCTTCTATGCAGTTTAGTGGATACAGTGATGGACTTTAAGAGCTCAGGAAAACCTGAGTTCAAATCTGACCTTAGACAGTTACTAGCTATGTGACCATGGGCAAGTCACTTAATTTCTCTCACTGTCAGTTTCCTCATCTGTGAAATGGGGCTAATAATAGCACCTACCTCAGAGATAATATATGTAGAGTCCTTAAAGAATCAGGTGACCAGGCCAAAGTAAGGAATCAAAGACTGGAGGCAGAAGGGACAGGGGAAGTCTAGGGAATTCGCAGTGTGAATTTTTGTGATAGCAGTAGGAATAGAGAGAATAAGGGAGATGTGAATATCAGCAGGCTTCTGAGATGATATAAACAGTACAATAGAGACAGAGCTAGAAAGCTTAGGGATTCTCATGTATTATACGCATGAATTAGTGGTGTGATAAGAAAAACAAATGACCTAAAATAATCTTAAGTTATATTAAGAGAAATTTAGTAGGTAGGGCAAAAGAAAAGATAGTATCATTGGCCTCTGCCTTGCTCAGACCACATCTGGAATATGGTGTCAGATTCTCAGTGCTAGGGGTATCTAGGTGATGCAGTGAATAGAGCACCGGCCCTGGAGTCAGGGGGAACTGAGTTCAAATCTTGCCTCAGACACTTGACACACTTAGTAGCTGTGTGACTTTGGGCAAGTCACTTAACCCAATTGCCCTCCAAAAAGCAAAAAAACCAACCAAACAAAAACACCCCCAAACAGATTATAAGTGCTACATTTTAGAAGGGATATTTCCAAAGAGGAACTAACTGAGAGTAGTGTAAGGGGCCTTGAAATCAAGCTATTTGGTGATCATTTGAAGGAACTAGGTGTGTTTAGCTTGTAGAAGAACCTTACAGGGAGAAATTATGTATCCTTTAAAATTTAAGCAAAAATGTCAAATGAAACAAATATCACCTATGGGCCCAGTCAAGGTTAGGCATCATAAATAAATAACTTAAAGATGAACTCCCCTGGAGTTCTCTACCATGCCCCAGAAGCCTCTTCATCCTGGGAGATGACTACAGCCCTCGCCCTCACACCCTCTGGCCCTGAGGTCTGTCTCTCCTGGAGCCTCTATTTAAGGAGGGCACCCAGGCCAGCCATCTCATTATAACCTATACTCCTCCAGACTTCCCCAGCATCCCTTCCTTCCCCTTTATGTGTTGTCTTCCTCATTAGATTATAAACTCCTTGAGGCAAAGAATATCTTTCTTTATGTTTGTATTTGTACTCCTAGTGCTTAGCACAGTGCCTGGCAAAAGTGCCTTTAATAAAGTCTTGTTGTCTGATGGAGAAAAGAAATTAAAAAAAAATCTTTGGGAGAAAGGTACATTTTCCCTCTCATGAGCAGTTTCTTCTAGTCCAGTGGTTCTCAACCTCCCTAATGTAGTGACCCTTTAATACTTCTATATGGGTGTATCTGCATGTGGGAGGACCTGCCTGGAGATGGATAGAGGGGCCGTGTCTGGCTTCCTAATACCATCGGAAATACCTGTTTTCTGATGGTCTTCGGTGACCCCTGTGACCCCTGTGAAAGGGTTGTTCAAACCCCAAAGGGGTTGCAACCTACAGGTTGAGAACTGCTGTTCTAGTCCAACCCCCTACTAGAAAAACTGAAATGTTTTTATTATGAAATCTTTTTAGAATAGTTAATAAAAGATAAAATGAGATAGAATTTTCCTCACAACAACCCTAAAGATAGGTAGTGAAAGCATTATTAAGCCCATTTTATAGGTGAAAAAATTGAGGTTTAGAGAGGTTAGGTCACTTAGATATGGGCACACAGTATCAGAGTCACTATGTCAACTCAAGTTTCCTGACTCTAAGTCTGTTACTCTTGCTGACATGCCATGATAACTCTGACACAAACTATTGTAAATTTAATCTTTCTTTTATATCCAGATGTTCTTTTGTCTCTGACCAGGGAAAAAATTCAAACCTAACTGCAAATTTTGAGAATTGTATTCTCAGTCAGCCAGTCACCCTTTGAGGGATGAAGGTTTTCACAGGCTCTGAGGAAAAAAGAACTTTTTTATGCCATGCTGAAAGTTTAAAAAAACAACACCTTAATCAGCAAAATAGGAGGGGATTAGGAGATTGTGGCAGAAGAAAGGAATAGATATCACCTAAGGGTGGAGCAGTTGACAACAGCCTCAAGATGATGGTGGATTGGCACTTGTGGAGAAGGACAAAGCCGATTCTTTAGGCATTTTATGATTCAGATTCTAAGACTAGAGATTGGTGACTGTGGTCATCCCTTTTCTGAGGTATAAAAGATTTAACTCTTCTAAATCTCTTTAATCTGTTCCTGGCAGGTCCTTTTTATATAATTTCCTCTCTTTCTTTAAGTTGTCTCTATTTATTAATTTTTTTAATAATATAAAAACTATGACAAGTCATTTTTTTATTGATGACTATCTATGGATTAATCGTGTGAATGAATAAAGTCAATGGAGGAGGCCAGTTACTTGCTTGGGATACACAGAACAATATTAGGTTAGAGGAATAGAGCTTTGTCCAGTATATCCCTAGACACTAAAAGAACTGGAAGAAGCCTCCCATCATTTTGGGTGGCTCTTCTGTACTGAATACCCTTCATGTTAAAAAGAACCAGAGGAAGGCTCTCATCAGTTTGGATGGTTTCTCTATGGAGGACATATGGAAAAACGTGGAAGAACAACAAGAAAAGACAAAAAGATGTGGAGGGGTTGCCATATGCTTTGTTGGAGTAGGTTACCTAGTAGAATGCAAGAAGGCAGAAACTTTTTCATTTTTGTTTTTATAGCCTCAGTGGCAAGCATTGAGTTGGTGCATAATAAATGCTTATTGAATTAAACTGAATTGATGGTGTATCCAAGGCTAATGAAATCAATGTTCTTAAAGTATCTGAGGAATTCACATTCTGCCTTAGACACTGACTTAGTTGTATGACGGGAGGTAAGTCACTTAATCTCTCTATGCTTCAATTTCTTCATCTACAAAATGGGGATAATAAGAGTACCTATCTCACACAGTTATTGTAAGAATAAAGTGAGATCACATATGTCCAGCCCTTTGCAAAACGTAAAGCACTAGATAATACTCGCTATTATTACCATCACCATCATCACCATCTTCATTATCATCATCATCATTATCTAAAAGCATAGTCCTTAACTTTTTTTGTTTCATGGACTTCTTTGCATGTCTGGTAAAGCCTGTAGACTCTTTCTAAGAACAATGTTTTTAAATATTTGAAGAAAATGTGAAATTTCAATTAGAGGCTGATGAAAGATTTAATTTTTCCCATCTAAGTTCGTGGACACTCAAAAATATATCCATGGACCCCTTACTTCTTTGCCCTAGGTCTTAACCCCTGACCTAACTGTTTTCACAGACAGTAATAAACAAACTTCATCTCATTCTGAGTCCACATTATCATGAATTAAAAATTAATGGGGTTTGGTTGCAGCTACTTCCAAAGTGGCACTTTGTTGACCACAGAGTTTGGGACTTGATCTCATGGAAGTAATATGGACAGGTTCCAGGTGCTCAAGTTCTCCAAGCAGAATATTAATTTATTTAAACATTCATCCATTAAAAAGTTTCTTCAGAAAGTAAATCTATTTTCCTCTATCATTACTTGCAAAAATAATTTTCTGTAGGAGAAAAGGACACTATATATCATTTAAACCCCATTCTTTTCTCAAGTTAGTTCATGCCTAGCTGCAAACCAAGATAATAACAGTACTGTACAATGACTGCACACTGTACAGCACAGCACATTTTCAAAACACACGGCAAACATTTACTGACTTTGTAATTAACCAGATTCAACTGTAACTCTGATTAGTGAGAGAATGCTGTGGTCCCCAAACTAATTTAGGAGAGTAGAATGGAAGTCCTCAGAGTATATATACTTTAAGAGTTGCTGAAAATACAGTTCCATCCAGGGTAGGAAGATCTGTCTAATCCCATCTAACTACTTAAGGAGAGAATTTTGAGAAATATTTGGGATATTTTGTCAGCACCTGCATTGATAAAGAGCAATCCCTAGGGGGAAGGATAGACACCTATAATGTCTCCCAGTAAAAAATACCAGCAGGGTTACTGTAATCTCATAACTGGAAGGCTCCTCAGAGACCATTTAGTTTTGAACTGGAATGTCTTCTCCAGCATTCCTGACAAGTGGTCATCCCCAGCATCCACCTGAAGGAGGCTTGAGTGATACAGATCTTCCTATTACTTTCAAGACAGTTTATTTTACTTTAGGATTGTAATTGTTGGGAAGTTTTTCTTTAATGTCAACCAAAAACTGCCTCTCAACCAAACTTCTGCTCATGGGTTCCAATTCTTCCATCTAGGCCTGAGCAAGAATAGTCTAAACCAGAGGCATCAAACTCATGGCTCCTGAGTGCACACCAAATAAAAATATAATTGGAAAATGTTTAACAAAATAAATGAAGATATAATACAACATAGATTATGTTAATTTGTGACTTTTTAGGTCAATATGTGGCCCTCAGGGATCCACTTCTGTTTCAATTGATACCACTAGTCTAAACCATTTTCCCTGTGGCAACTCTTCCAGTACTAAAGCTTGCCGTCCATCATGATTTTCCTCAATCTTCTCTTCAAAAGGCTAAACACCCTCAGTTCCTTCAACCTTTTTTAAAAAAATATAATCTATAGTCCTCTCATTTTCTGTTCCTCCACTGAAAGGCTCTAATTTGTCTCTGTCATTTCTGGTTGGGATGTGATTTAATTGGTCACACATGAAAAGTGTACATGTCACTAACTCTTATGAAAAAACAAAATCAGAAATAGGATCTAAAAAGAGAGAGAACATCTCTTTTCTGGGTGGAACAATAGATGTGTGGAACAGATTTCATTAGTGTGTACCTATATGGATTTTTTAATATGAATATTTATTTGAATACTCAATCATAGAGGACTTTATTTTTTTGTTTATCATACTAAAGAAACTAAAACTTAGCTAAATGTTTAAAATTTCACAACTAAACTTAAAAATACAAATAAAGGCAGCTAGGTGGCACAGTGAATAGAACACTGGCCCTGGAGTCAGGAGGACCTGAATTCAAATTTGGCCTCAGACACTTAACACTTACTAGCTGCGTGACCTTAGGCAAGTCACTTAACCTCAATTGCCCTGCCTTTCCCTCTCAAAAAAAAGGAAAAATACAAATAAAAATGAGATACAAAATAGTAATTTTGGGAGACAGTAGGATGTGCCTGGGCACTCAGAATACCCTAAAACCTTGAGCTTTTCTGTGCTCATTCTGAGCTATCTCTGAGCTATATATATAAAGGTGATAAGTAAGCCTTTAAAAGGAAAGGAAAATCTGTGGCCTAGCACCCAACTGGTAGAATTGTGAACTTTGTAGGTAAGACTAAGAAAGGAACTGTCATTATGTCCGTTGGCATTTATAGCAGTAGTCTCCAAGACAGATGCCACAGCGCTTTAGGAGGCTGAGGCCAGCCTTGAGGGTGGAGAGATGGTGATAACCAGGATAGCCAATCTCCAAGCTTATTTTCATCACAATCATAATGACCACTATTCCCTAATAGTCTTGCACAATGACTTCTTCTATTGTGTATGCTTACAACCTCATCCCTTCTGAGCTGGTTACATCAAGTAGTTATAGGTCAACTATGACTATCCAGGCAGCTGCAAAAGTAACACTGGGAAAAAGTTCCCAGCCTTATACTCATTCCCTGCCTCCTAGATCCCTCCTGTGGAAGGCGGGCTCTGCACTCAGGAGAAATGACCAGTGAATAAGTAACCCATCCACCCTTTTCATTTTGGGCGGCACTGAGTAAGTCACATGGGATGAGTAGGCATGGATGGGTTGTGCTTTGCATCATAAGTCTCCCTGTATGACCTTTCCCTCCAAACACTAACCTCCACCTTTCATCTTATACCGTGGAGGGCAGACCGTCTTCAGCTCCACAACCTCGGCAGCATCTTTGACTCTTCACTCTCTCTCTCCACATATCCCACCAATACCAAATCTGGATGGAGGGGCTGGAGGAAAACAGGCATATTAATACACTAATGATGGACGTGTGAATTGTTGTAGTCATTCTGGAAAGCAGTTTGGAATTGTGCTCAGAAAGTCATCAAGCCTTTTGAACCAGTGATAGCAATATGAGTTCTGTACCCTAAAGTAAATCAAATAAAGAGGAAAAGAGCCCATATGTACAAAAATATTTATAGCAGTTTTTTTTGTGATAGCAAGGAACTAGAACTTAAGGGGATGCCCATTAATTGAGAAATGGTTAAGCAAATTATGTTATATGAATGTGATAAAATATTAGTATGCTGTAAGAAACAATGAAGAGGATGTTTTAAGAGAAACCTAGGAAGACTTAATGAACTAGCTAGAGATTATTATCAACACAATGACCAACCATGATCCCAAAAGACTCACAATGAAACATGCTCTTTACTTCCTAAATAGAGAATTATGGATTGTGTGCAAACCAAGACATATTTTAGGTGGACACAGTCACTGCATGAATTTGTTTTGCTTAACAAAGAATATTTATCACAAAGAGCTTTTTTCTTTCTTTTTCATGGGTGGGGAAGCATGTAGAAGGGAAATAAAATAGAGTTTTGTTTGTTAAAAATTAAGTTAAAAAAGAAAGCTATTGTAATAGTCATGTGAGAAGTAATGTGGTCCTGAAATAGGATAGTGGCTGTATGAGTAGAGAGGAATGGACTCATGCGAGATGCTCTGGAAGTCAGATTGACTCACTTTGGCATCTGAGATACAGGGCAAGGGAAAGGAGTCCAGGATGATATTGGGGTTGCAAAACAGAGTGACTTGGAAAATGATAGAGTAATAGGAAAGTCTGGAAGAAGAGTGAGTTTTGGGAGAAAGATAATGAGTTTTATTTTGGACATGTTGAGTTTGAGATTCTTATGAAACGTTCAGTTGGAAATGTCCAGTAGGCAGCTGTACCTGATACATTGTGGCCATCATGTTTGCAGGTGGGAACTGAATTCAACTTTCTGGAATGAGAAAGATTCTCCTTGGTTTTCGATGGAAGTGAGGAGAAAAGAGGGTGTAGAGGAGTAGGATTGGGGATGGGAGGGGAAACGCTAAGCCAAAGGAGTTGTGTTATCCCTATGAAAAAGTGTAATGTCAATGCTTGATGCGGCAGGTACCCATAGCATGGAAGTTACAAAAGTAGTGTAAATGTTGCCCAGAATCATCTGCACTTAGTGAGAGTGTGCCAATTTAACAGAGTATTTGAAAATTTCTTGACAAAAGTGCTATTCTGATGCCTTGGATGTGACTGTGGGTTCTTGAATACTTTGCCAGTAGAATGCAAACTTGGTATATATGAGAAGGCTTTAAGTACAAGGAAACTAGGTGGAACAGTGGATGGAGTTCTGGACCCGGAATTAGGAAGACCTGTATTTGAATCTCGCCTCAGGCACATACTAGCTGTGTTGCCCTGGTCAAATTATAACCATTCAGCCTTAGTTTCCCCAATGGTAAAATAGGGATAACAGTAATACCTACTTTCCTGGGTTGTTGAGGGAACAAATGAAAATTGTAAAGTTCTTTGGAACCTTAAAGTACTATATAGATGTTAGCTATTAGATAGCTGTTACAAGCCCAGTGGCAAAATCCCTGGCCAAAGACTGGCTTATCTAAGAATGGATTGGTTCACCATTGTGAGTTTGGGCATGGTGTGAAAAAATAAATTTCATAAATGCAAAAACTTGCAAGATGGTTTCAAACCACACTACTCTACTGAAGCTGTTTTCTTGGAGGTTAACAGCGATTTTTTAAAAATCTGTGAAATCCAATGGCTTTTCCCTCAATCCCCATCCCTTTTGCCATCTCTTTAGTTCCTGACAGTTATCTGCTCCCTCCTCTCTTGGCTTCTAAAATGCTATTTTGATTCTCTCCCCTGTCTGACTGTTCCTTCTCAGTTTTCTTTCCTGGATCATCATCTTCTTCCTTTTCACTCAGTGTAGTCACCCAAGAGTGGACTAAGCCCTTTCTTTCTCTTTTCCCACCTTTTGTAATGCCATGTGCCGGAAGATTCCCAAAAGAATGCTACTGTGAACAGCTTTTAAGGTTTTGATTACACAGTACAGTGAACACTCTGTTTATTCTGTTACAAATCAAGGCAAACATTCACAATATAATATTCACAACATTACATCTTCTCACAGAAAATCACAATGTGGTGTTCATAATAGCTTAACATTAGAATGTCCACAGTTTTCACTACAGTGGCCACAATATTTAGAACAAGGAATAAAAGAATAATCACCTGGTTTCCCTAAGGGGAAGACCCTTCTCACTTATTCATTCAATCAATTCACAATATATCAGTCTTCCAATCATGGAGCAACCATTAACTTAATCAGTCACTAATCTAGATTCACAATTACTAAATATTATTAATAACTAGTACAGTCATTAGAAAACCACACAAACCCTCCACCCCTTGGTGTCCAGCAAACCTCAGTTTCTTCCA
>CM053596.1:147096469-147126562 GCA_028646575.1 Pseudocheirus occidentalis
AATGGGGTTAATCATCCCATAAAAAAGAGGCAAGGGATAATGGTTACAACTTTACTTTCATTCACTCTCATTGAATTTAGCTTAGGGAAGGAAAGACATAAACTCTAAATTGAGTATCTTGCCACATAGGAGAATAGGGGGGAGGGGGATGAGAGGGGGGGTGATGGAGGGAAGGGTGAATGGAGGGAAGGGCGGGGTGGGGGGAGGGGTGTGGGAAAAAAAAAGATACTGGGGTGGTTTGCCATTTCATTATGCAGCTCATTTTACAGATGAGGAACTGAGGTACACACAGTTAAATGACTTGCCCAGGGTCACACAGCTGTTCAGTATCTGAGGCCACATTTGAACTCACAAAGAGGAGTCTAATAACTAATAAGATGAAACCCTAAGTAACTGGCCCTTTCTCTGATTTATATAATCAAGGGTTTACTTGCCTGAGAAACTTTCCATCCAAATTTTCCTTAATTCAATGCAACGAATGCTCATCAAGTATCTAAAACAAAGTATTCACAAACAGTATGGGGCAAATTAAAAATAGAGACATGCGTCATCCTTGTGTTTGGAAATGTCTCATTTTCAGAGACACTAACATAAAATTCTACTTAAAACATTAAAGAATAAATTGCTGCTCATTAGAAGCATTAATTGCTGCTGTTCCTGATTCTTATTACCTCCTATAACCATCAAGAGATCAGTCAGCTGTAAGGAGACAGTCAGGATCTGCTGACCCATTATATAAAGGATATATAGTCACAGTGTTAGAGCCACAATATGGGTCTTATAAAAACTGTTTCAGCAAAGTTTCAGCCAAGCTTCACTTCACCTTCTCCTTTCCAGCTATATAATCACTTCACCAGACCTCAGTTTCCAAACCTGGAGGAACTTTTATGCTTTGTCTCCTTTCCTTCTCCCTCTCTTCTAGCCCTCCAGTTCTGGAACCATGAACCATGATCAAATCAAACTTGACATTTTTCCTGGAGAAGCTGTATCAATTTACTTCCCTATAGTGTCACCATTTTCTAGCTTTCTAAACCAAAGGAACCCTCCCAGGAGCAGCTAGGCGGTGCATTGAATAGAACACTGGCCCTGGAATCAGGAGGACCTGAGTTCAAATCTGATCTCAGACACTTGACACTTAACTAGATGTATAACCTTGGACTAGTCACTTAACCCTAACTGCCTTGCCTTACCCCCCCACCCCCCCCAAAAGGAACCCTCTCTGGCCATCATTTGAGCTTAGCACATTATTTGGCTCATAGTAAGTGTTTAATAAATATTTATTGAAAAACTATGTCTGTTGTTTTCTCCTTTAGAATATCAGCTTCTTGAGGGTAGATATCGCTTTGCTTTTGTATTTAAATCTCTGACACTTAGCACAGTGCTTGACACATACTAGATGTTTAATAAATGCCTTTTCATCAGTTTATTCACCTTATTCAAAATATAGAGGTATATCAGTTAATAAAAATAAAACTTATATTAGCATGACATTTTTGAAAGAGAAAGAGAAAGAGAGAGAAAGAAAGAAAGAGAGAGAGAGAGAGAGAGAGAGAGAGAGAGAGAGAGAGAGAGAGAGAGAGAGGGAGGGAGAGAGAGGCAAGTGTAAAAATTCATTAAAATGTCGGAAGCCTGGAAGAGATTCATGACCTTAAAGATGTGAGATGTACTTTCCCTTCATCAGAAGATGAGAAGAACATTGTCCTGACTTTGGTTTTCTCATTATGTATTTTGCCAGCAGTTAAAACTTAATATAAGTATTTCTGAAAGATAGCTCTTTTATCTATATACCTAAAGATAGCATAGCTCATGAAATGGCTCAGTTGGTAAATTGTTTTTAAATGAAATTCTTTTAGTTGAGACTGGGAACTGTCAGTTAAAAGTCTTTAAGGGCATATCTATATCACAAAATCCATCAGCATGTCAAGAGGTGAATCTATCTCTTCTTTGTTCTTTTCAATAGTCAAATCAGTTTTCTGTTGAGTCAATCTCAATCAATCAATCTATCAATCAAACATTCACTAAATATTTATTAAGTGCCTATGATGTGTCAAGTACTATGCCCTGGGCACTGGGGCTAAAAGCCAAAAAAGACATAATCTCTATGGTCAAAGAGCTTACATACTATTGGAGGAAACAAAGCATGCATATACATATTCAAAATCTGCATAAATACCAAAAGTAAATACACAATGATTCTGGTGATGGGAAGAAAGCACTAGCAGCTGGGGTTTCAGAAAGACTTCCTAAAGAAAGCAAGTGTTCAAGTGAGTAAATTTTTAAAAGTTAGGGATTCTAAGAGGCAGAGATGAGCATGAAATACATTCTAAGCATGAGATGGACAGTCTGGGCAAAGGCCCATTGACAAGAGCTGGAATGTATGAAGAATTTCAAATTAGATGATTAGGTTGAATTGGGTAAAGGGAAGTCCAGTCTAATAAACTTTGGAAAGGTAAACTGGGTATGGAAGATTATGAAGGGCTTTAAAGGTCAAACAGAGCCACTAGCATTTTATTGGAGAGGAAAAAGAAAACTACTGGAGCTTTCTGAGTAGGGGGATGATGTATACAGGCTTGTTCTTTACCAATATCACTTTGGCAGGGATGTAGAGAATGGATCAGAGAAGGGCAACACCTATGGCCAAGAAGATCAATCAAGAGCCTATTGAAAGAGTGGAGGTGAGAAAGGATGAGGACCTGAACTAAGGTGATAAGTGCTGCAGGGATGGAGAGAACATGGTAAATGCAGAAGATGCCATGGGTGTGTGATTGACAACCCTTGTTATATATGGGAATGAGGGAGAGTAAAGAGTTAAGAATGATGGTGACCTTGAATGGCTGGAAGTACAGGGGTCTTCTGACTGATAAGGTTATATAAGATGGCAAAGCTCTATTTTAAAATTTAAAATGTTGACTTCACTAGTATTGTTGAAATTTGGGAGTTTAGGGTTACTTGAGACCCCAAAATGACATGCTGGGTCATGCCAAATGAATTCAACTCAAACCTTCTCTCAGCCAAAGAAAAGCAAAGTTTATTAAAGGTTTGCTATAATGGGCAGACTCTTAAGGAACCTAAGGAGCCTAAAACAAGCCTTTATGATGCTTGTATTGATAAAGCAGGGTCAGAACAATCTGATGCAGAGTGAGTATGAGCTAGACTGAATCTGATCCCTTCATAGAGGCAAGATGGATCTTATATACAGCAAGATTGTAGGAGGGATCTAGAGGTGGTCTAGAGGAGAGGTTTGGGGAGGGTCTTCAGGAAGAGTCTAAGGAAGATATTTGATGGAACTGAGGTCAAACTCCAGGAATGGGATTAAGGGTGGGAAATAGCTGAAGGCTACTTGGAGATGACAGACAATAGAGGACTAGGTAAGTTTAAGGGTAATAGGTTTGGGTACAGATATTTTGATGGGATCAAGGCTGAGGAGTAGCTGGCCAATGGATGGCTAGGCTAGGGTGAGAATAACAGAGATTTGGGCCTAAATTTTGGGTCTAATGAAAGGCTTTTGGCCAAGTGGGAAGATTCAATTAGAGTTCAAAGGGTTTCCCAGAACCTATACCCCATCATTATGGTCTATGAATCACGAAAGCTCATCAATCTTTTTTTAAATTAATTTATAGTTTTCAACATTCACTTCCCTAAGTTTTAAATTTTCTCCCTCCCTCTCCTTCTCCTCTCCCCTCCACAAGACAACATGCAATCTGATATAGGCTCTACACATATATTCCTATTAAATTTATTTTCACATTAGTTATGTCATATAGAATTAAAATGAATGGGAGGGACCATGAGAAAGAAAAAGCAAAACAAAAAAAGAAAATATTCTGCTTTGCTCTGCATTCAGACTCCATAGTTTTTTCTCTGGATGTAGGTGGCATTTTTCATCATGAAGCTCATCAATCTTTGAGAATAAATAAACACATTTATTAGCACTTAGGGAAGAGTACACACAAAAGTGGGCAGTTTGCAAGGGAATATTTTGCACACATTTATCCTGTATCACAACCTGATGCAAGAAAAATGGAAGGGATCCATTAATATATATGTATATTCATTAAGACAGATGGTGAATTAAGAAAGGAGAAAGCTGTAGTAGGAAAGGAGATGAATTAGGTTATTAAAAAATCATCTAGTTGATATAAAATGGAAAGTTACCATGGAATACAATGTTTGATTCAATGAGAAGGGTAATTTTCTCCTAGTCAGTCCTGAAATAATGATTTGCCTTTAGATATGACTGAATTGTGGGTATTATTACAATGAAATAAAGAAAGGGAATTTAATTTGGACAAACAATTTATTTAGCAAGGCATGCAGTTGCTGAAACAAATTGATTCCAAGGCTCTATGTAGCCAAAGACCCAGAATCTTGATTTCTACAAAGTTAATGTACAATTTGGAGAGAGTAAAAGAGAAAGTAAAAACAAAAAACAGGATGTAGGGATTGAGATACCTGGTTTCTTATTGCTGGAAGGGATGGGAAACTCTAAGGTGAAAGGGAGAGTGTTGATAGAGTGCATCAAAGAACACTGAGGTAAGGTGGACAGGAGTAATTTTGTCACATTTCTTTAAATCAGGTCACAGTTTGGAGGGGAAGTAATATTGTAATTTCTCCAAAATCAAATGATTTACGTGAAGTTGAGACTTCACAAAATGGCAGGAAAAAAATCAAAATGGGATTATTCATGCTATTTTTTTAAAGCAACAACATGAAGAAAAGAATAAATTATATTCCAAATATTTGTGTGAATTTTTTCCCCTCTAAATACATATTTTTTTGTCATTGGAAAAGGGCTGAATTAGGAAGGCACCTTTCCAGGTTATTATTTAAGATGAGGATTAACCTAGGGTCTGTGAACTTAAAAAAAATTCTTTGAGAAATCTATGTGAAGAGGTACCCAAAGAGGGTTAGGGCTGCCTGAGACCCCAAAATTCCAACATGTCAGGTCCTGCTGAAAGAATTCCACTCAAGTCTTCTCAGCCAAGGAAAAAGTCAAGTTTATTCAAAGATATGGGGTAGACTATTATAGAGCAAGTCTCTGCTAAGCTATTCTATGGAGCTCTCACAGAGCAAGTCTCTGCTAGGCCATTTCACCGCACTCTCACACAGAGAAAGTCTGTGCCAAACCATTCCAAGGTGCTCTCATGAAGAGGGAAGATGGGGTCTTATATACAGAGGAATCTAGGGGTGGTTCAGAGGATAAGCCTGGGGAGGGTCTTCAGGAGGAGTCAATGAGGTCAGACTCCAGTAATGAGTTTAGGGAGGGAGTTAATGAGGTCAATGCAAGAGTGATTGATAGGCGCAAGGATGGGAAGCAGATGGACAATGGAGGGCCAGGCTAGTAACAGGTTTGGGCCCAGCCATAATGAAATACAATCAGACTTCAAGAGGTTTCCCAGAGTATGTACCTCAAAAGATTCAAGGAGAGCTCAAGGGGGTTGGGGTGGGGTCCCAGAGCCTAGGCCTCATCATTTGTATTTCAGTATATTTGGTTTTGTTCGTAATCTGATATGTTTTATTTTATGCACTTAAAAACATTATCCTGGGGTCCATTAGCCTGCCAAAGGGGCCCATGACACAAAAAAATATTATCAACCCCTTATCTAAGATGATGTTTACCCTAATTCGGGGTAGCTGACAAAGATTATATGATGGTGTCTTTATGTGATGGTATCTTTATGAATCATTTAGAAGCAATTAAGCACTGTTAGGTATGGCTAACTCAATTTTACTAATTAGCTCAAGAAACTTGTTGATGTCCTTGTAGATTACTTTCTATTTTATACTAGCTTTCTATTGTGATGAATGAAAAACCCCAAGAGACAGTTTCTGGATAATTAATAATCAAGTTATTAATTAGGCTAGCTAATAATAAATGATGATCAGTGGTTTCTCTTGACAACCAAAGACACCCAATGGAGACACTGAATCCTTTAATTTTTTTTTGAAACGGAATACCCCTGACAGGAGAAATCAATCCTGACTGGTGGACTTTTTAAGGAGGAAGTGGGCTAAAAGTCTTCAGATTCTCCTGCTGATAACTTAGCTTGATTATGAGACTAGGCTTCCTCCAGCAATCTAGACAGAGGAATTTTTTTCCACCCAGACCACTCTGGTTGGTTTTCTCCTTCATGAGCTAGATTACCCTAAACTCTAATGCAGGAGTGCAAGGACATGGGTTTATTCTTTAAGGGCAAAAATTCACCTAGATTAGACTCTCTTTAAGAAGTCTAAGAAGTATACTCCCTTAATTAGCTATGGGGCTTTACCAAATTTAGCATTAGGTCCAGAAAAGGCAGCTCCTGCTTCCTTGGGGATGACAGAGCAGTTCTGGCAAGGGTCCTGCCTCTTTGCCTTTATTTCTTCCACAGTTTTTGTCTGTTTAAATTCCATCCCTAAATATCCTCCGCCCTTGGCTTTTAAAAAGAAAAGATAGTGGTACTCTGACTTCTTTTCCCAATAGTCATCAAAGTTTACTGTGGCTGTTGCCATGGTATAGGTGATGTCAATCATCCATTCCTCTCTGACTCCAACTTGGGTCAATTCACACACACACACACACATACATGTGTGTGCATGCACATACATGATCCTTCTTCAACTCTGCAAATTTTAAAAGTTAAAAAACTTACTAGCAGTTAAGGGGCTTCTACATATAGTTTTCTTTAAAGGATCAACTCATTTTATTTTTAATCATTTAAAACACACTGGAAAAACTTTTTTAGCATAGAAAAGACATAAGAACTTGCAATTTAATCAACAGATTTCATCCATCCATTTCATCCAAATTTCATTCATCCATCACAGGCTCAGCTATGAACTAAAACCACAAGTAAATTATTATTCAAAATATTTCTAGCCAACTTTGTTCCCCTGGTCTTCTCTTCATACCTTACTCTTTCCACATTGATTCTCTAACATACCTTGCAACAAAATGATTGTCAATGATCTTTGATGAATCTTGAAGGATGGGAGAGGTGCTACAGACCTGGAGATGAGTGAATAAATACCTCAGTTTTCTAAAAGGAGGAGGTGATGAGTTCTGCATACTAGAGCCTGCTTAGGATAAGGTTAATTCCAGAAAAATACTTAAACAGATTATTCAACAGATAGCTTGTTAGCACTTTGAAAGGCAAGCAGCAATAACTTGAGACAACTAGGGTTCACCATGACAAGTCATGCCAGATAAATTTCATTTCCTTTTTTGACAGGGTTACTAGTCTGGTTGATCAGGGCCATCCCATAGATTTGATATACTTGTCTTCCAAATGTAAGATATTTGACAAAGTCTCTCAAAAGTATCCCTGTGGTGCAAGATGGAAAAATGTAAGCTAGATATTAGTTTGGGATGAGTTAAAAAAAAACTGTAGCCAAAGAACATTGATTAATGTATTGGTATCAATTGCTCTATCATTCTCCATGTTGGTGATGTTTATCAAAATTCTTATTATTCATTCAACTTTCCCAATGCTTTTATCAACTAGCTTCTACCCAGTATTTTTCTTTTACTCTATTCCCTATAATAATCTTTATGGATTTCAGTTGATGATTGTTCTAATGGTCTTATCTCACTTTTAAAAAATCCATCTCTAATGATCTCTCTCTCTCTACTGCACCTCATCCACACACAGGGAATTGCACATCCATGCCATGAAGTGTGAAACAACATGGCACACTGGCAATAGTATTGGATTTTGAATCAGATAATCTGAGTCTAGAACTTGACTCTGTCTCTACCTATATGATGTTGGACAAGTCATTTAGCCACTCTAAGTTTAATTTTCCTCATCTGTAGCATAAAGGAGTTGGACTAGAAGCTTCTGGACTAGATCTCTCCACATTCTAAATCTATAATCTGAATTCAAAAATTCCTTTCTCTAACCACAGTCTCATAGATTTCCACCTCTCACCTTCTCTCATTCACATTAGACCTGCTTTTAACAACTTAATTGTGATCTCTGGACCCTCTGTACTACTATATGTAGCTACTACATGCTTCCTTCATTTGCAAAGACAAGTGAGCCTCTTCAAAAATTCATGATTATTTTCCTATATGCTCAACACTCCCCTTCCTCCAAACCCCATCTTCCACCATGTTGTTATTTAATCCCATGTGATCTTACCCATCTGGTTATTGTAGTCTTGCTACTCGTCTTCTGATTGTTGGAAAAAGTAATAGAATATTGGAGGAACCTCAGAGACCATCTGGTCCAACCTGAACATAAACAAGAATCCCCACTACAACCACTGTCAAGTGCTTATCCAACCTGTATTTGAAGACCCCTGGTAAGAACCAGAACTTCCCCAGAAAGCCCATTATATTCAGAGAGAGCTCTGATTCACAGGAAGTTTCTCCTTTCATTCAGCCTAGTTTTCCTCTTTGCAATTTCTATCCATTGTTACTAATTCTGCTCTCTGAAGTCAAGCAGAGGATATCCATTAGATAATTCACAGATGACTCTTCAAATAGTTGAAGACAGTTATAATTTTCCCCCGAAGGCTTTCCTCTTCCATACTAAATATCCCAAGTTCCTTCAACCAGTCCTCTTAAGACAAGGACTGAAGAACATTCATCATGCTGCTTACCTTATTCTGGGCACTTTATAGCTTATCAATGCCCTTCCTAATTGTGTTACCCAGAACTGAATATGATATGATCACCAGGGCAAAGTACAGAGGTACTATCACCTCTGTAGACCTGGACATCATGCTGCTTTACCGCAGCCAAATGTTGCATTAGTTTTTTGGTCTGAGATTTTCCAGTGTTGATTCATATCAAATTTGCTAAAACTTCCAGATTTTTTTTATAGTTGAATTGCTATTTAGCTATGTCTCTCTGACCTTAAATTTATAAAGCTCATTTTTGGAATACAAATGTGAGACTTTACATTTCATCTTGCTCCTTTTGATTGTGGGCTTTTAAAATCTTAACTCTGTTATTTTGAGTGTGAACTATCCCTCTTAGCTTTTTATCATCTGCATCTTTAAACAAGTTGCTGATAAAACAGGCTGCCTTAGAATAGATGGTTATTTATTATTGCTCATCTTCCAATAGAGATTGGGTGACCACTTGAATGCTTTGAAGTTAAGGGTTGAGCCAGAGAGCCACTGAGGTCCTTCCTACTTCTAGATTCTGTGTTTCTGGGGTCCTTGAACAAAATGATCTCTATAATGATATTTGTTATGGAGTATCATATAATTTTAAGTATATTTGTGAGAGATGCCTGTTTTGAAGGGATATTAAGGCTTTACTTTATAAACCTGAGTCAAAAGCATTTGACTTGCTTTTTAAAAATTGTCACAGAATGGACATGGTGGTCTTTTGTTATTGATGTTCTGATTTGCTATAGAAGATTGTTTACAAAACCCAGTCTGTTCACTTCTTGTGTTTTTTCAAAGTATACCCTTGATGCAAGCCTAGATCTTTCTATAAAGTTTTCACAGCAATGAGAAAGCAGGCATATGGGCCACTAATTTTTTGATTGCTTCTTGTTTTTGGTAATATTAAAGCACCATCTGTGACCTTTTCCTTTCTTTTGCATCTTTACTCTTTTAAACATATCTTAAAAATTGATCCCCAAATGTCTTTAAAATATCATTAGCCTCAGCATGGATTTCTTTTCTATAAATTGTGTCTGGTCTACCTATTCTTCCCAAATTTCTCTCCTTGAGCACCTTAACAACTTCTTCACTTAGACCATTGGGTACTGACATGGTAGACACCAAATATCATGCTTCTACCATCTTTGCTGATGAAAATAGATCATAATGAAAATTCTAGGAGAAAAATCCTCCCTTGGTTGATTGTCATCTTTTTGGTTTCATTGCCTTCAAAATGATCGGGTTTCCACACCAAGTTCTCTGCAGGCCCATTTAAAAATCAATGGCTTCTCCCCTCTCCCATTTTGTGAGGAGATATTGCTTGCAATCTTACCTCCTTCTCCATAATATTTTGCAAAAGAACCCATCATCAATCATTGTTACCAATGGTTGATTTGTTAATATTAAGGTGGGATACATACACCAAAGCTTAACCAAAGGATAGATTTTCAGAGTGGATAAAACATTTAGCTATGTTGTTGTATATTTATATTCCTCATGGTATGGGAAATTTCCCCTAGACCTTTTAGGCTTTACTTCTTGTAATGGTAATGGAATTTGGAGATGCCCTTGTATTGGCATTTTTGGTTTTTGGGTTGAATGTTAAAACCCACAGCTTGTGAATCCCACTTGTGGAATGGACTTGTTGACGAGAAGAAAGAGGGCTAAACTGGGAGGAGCCATGAATTGGGAGAGAAGCCCAAGCTCAGAGGAGGCCAGAAAGACTTTTGGGAGAGCAATATCCAGTATGGGAGAGCCTGAGTTGCTGAGAGAAAGAGCCTGTTGGAGCTGCCCAGGACTTTTGAGAACTGCCACCTGGAGCTGCCAAGAACTGAGCAGGCATGGTTGTGATGCTGGTATTTTGTCTGTCTGTTTTGATGTTGTTTTGCCAGATTCATCTGCTGGTGAAGGACAGTGCTACTGTTGTAGAGGTCCTGGAACCTGGCTGTTGGTTCAGAAGCCCTGAAGGAGGATTTTCTTGTGGTACCTTCACAGAAATCCTGGAAGACGGCTTTGCTCATGTTTTCAGGGGTTCTGGGACTGTCCTACAGGCAGAGAGTGACTTGATGAGGACATTGGCTATGACTTTGTTGAGCCCTGCTCCCCAGGAACTGAGATTGCTGAGGGCTTGTCTCAAGTGAAGATGAAAAAAGGGCCTTCCCTTGGGTTTTCAATGCTGAGACGATATCTTAATCTTGTTGTAACTTAAGGGTGGATGGCCTTTTGTGTTCCTCTGACCCTTTTGAGAAAGTGCTTGGTGTTAACGGATGGTATTGTAATCACTTTGAGTCCAGGAGTGGGAAACCTTTGGCCTTTTTGTGCTCTGTGATTGTATGAACCACATACACATGAATCACATATGAATCACAAATTAATGTACTTTGTTTATGATTGGAAACTGTTCTCCATTTGAGAAGAGACTTTGACTGACTAAATGAATGTACTGTCTAGGGGTGGAATAGTACCTGGATTGAATTGAGAACTTACTTGCTAAATACATGAATGAGTTATACTGTATTTTGACTTTCTCTGTTCTGTGAATGTTTGCTGAATAAATGGGGTTTGCTATGTTGGTAATCTGAACCTTGGAAGTTGCCTTTGCTTGGCATTACACTTCTGCATCCTTTCCTTCCTTTTCTTCTTCACTGAAGATGGGACCTGAAGAATTCTCTAAAATACTGAGCTAAGAAAACTAGCATGATTTATCTACCAAATGATCCTAACTCTTCCCTATGGAAAGAGGAAGGAGACAAGTTCCTTTAAAACAAAATTGAGTGTCACAATACTGCTTCAATTGCAATGGCAATCAACTCAGTGGATCATGGGATAGGGAGAGTCAGTGAAGTATGATAGAAAGAACACTTGGTATAAGGAGAACAGAGTCCTAGTCTTGGCTCTGACCCAGGTGCCTTAACCAAGTCACTTTACTGCTTTAACTTTCATTTTATCATCAACAAAATGGTGATCAGAATTATTGCTCTGCTTGCCTCACAGAATGACTGAGAATCACCTGAAATACCATGGAAAGTGCTAAAAAAAAAACCTCATGAACTCCTGTAAATAATAGAGGTGAAAGAAATGTTCTGTATTACTTAGTCCTAAGACCTGGTAAGAGAACTAAGGAAGAGACACTGAAAGAATTGCCCCAAGTTATAGAGCATGACAAAGAAGTGTGCAGGGATAATGGTTGGTCAAGTCAATCAGTCACCCCACTTAAAGTATGTAAAAAGATATTCTGGCTCTGATAACTTCATCAGTTGAGAACACCTCAGCTAAATCAATCAGCCAATCAAAGGCATTAAACTATTATGCTCTCACTCATACCCTATGGTCCATCTTTAGAATAGTAAGCCAGTATGGAACCCCGAATTTGTGGCTCTGGTGATGTACAGGAAATAGTAGTCCCAACAAATCCCTGAGAAGGAATAATTTGGGGGTGGGGGAAAGGGAGGTTATGGGAAGAACAAGATTCTCTATCTTCCCCCTACATACACTGACCAAAAAACACTGTGAACTTCAAAGGTCAGAGGATTTGAATTTCTCATTGGCCTAGCAGGGTGTCCAGAGCACCTGACAACAGCATCAGCAATGGGAGCAAAGGGCCAATTAGACACATTGAGGACAGGAAGCTATGAGGATCCCAGGAGAAAGCTCACTTTAGGGGGAAATTCAAGGGGCTTCATGAAGTTAAGAGGAAGAGAGAGAACCTCCCAGACATCAGGAAAAGTCAGAGAAAAGGCACAGAAGGGGAGAAAAAGATTTCCAGCAAAAGGACTTCCAGGCACTTGTCAGTCTCCTTCGTTGGATATTCATTCAGGTCATGCTCACTAACCATGGGCGTCACCTGGGTCTGTCCTGGACCTTCTTCTCTTCTAAACTGTTATCTCATTAGTCCCAATAGATTTAATTATTATCTCAATGAAGGTGATTCTTAGATCTATTTATCCAACCTTGACCCTTCTGCTCACCTCCAAAATGGAATCACTAAGTATCTATTAGACACCTTGAATTGGAAGTTCCACAGCCATATACATCTTAGCATGTGCAAAATGGAATTCATTATCTTTCTATCCAAATCCTTTCCTTTTCCAAACTTATGTTGAGGGCACTACTATTCTTCCAGGCTCAAAACCTCAGGTTCATCCTCAACTATTCATTTACATCCCATATATGCCAAGTCTTGAGGTTTCTACCTTCACAACATCTCTTGTATACTTTTGCTCTCCACCTCCACAGCTATCGCCCTGGTGTACTTCCTTATTACTTTATATCTGGACTATTGCAATAGCCTACTGATTGGCCTCGCTCTCTCAAGTTTTGTTGTTATTCAATTGTATCCAACTTTTTGTGACCCATGAACTATAGCATACCAGGCCCTTCTATGCTCCACTATCTCCCAAAGTCTGTCCAAACTCCTGTTCATTGCTTTTGTGATACTATCTATCCATCTCATTCTTTGCTGTCCCCTTCTCTTTTAAAAGTGTTTTAAAATTTTTTCTTTTTTTCTTTTTCCAGATTTTATTTATTTTTAGTTTTCAATATTCATTTCTACAAAATTTTGAGCTACAAATTTTCTCCCCATCTCTCCCCTACTCCCTACCCCAAGATGGCAAGCATACTGAATACTCCTTCCCCCAGTCTGCCCTCTCTTATGCTCACCCACCCCTCTCTTAACCTCCTTCTTCCTTACTTTCTTGTAGAACAAAAGGGATTTCTATACCCCGTTGTCTGTATTTCTTATTTACTAGTTGCATGTAAGAAAAAAAATTTTCTTTTGCCTTCAATCTTTCCCAACATTAGGGTCTTTTTCAATGAATCCTGTCGTTTCATAATATGGTCAAAGTATTTAAACTTCAGATCTAGTATTTGTCCTTCCAATGAATAGTCCGAATTAATATCTTTAAGTATCAACTGATTCGATCTCCTTGCTATCCAAGGGACTCTCAAAAGTCTTCTCCAACACCACAATTAAAAAGCATCAATTCTGTGGTGCTCAATTTTTCTTATAGTACAACTCTGACAGCCATACATGACTACTGGAAAAGCCATTGCTTTGACCTCTGGGGACCTTTGTCAGCAAGGTAATGTCTCTGCTTTTCAGTATGCTGTCCAGATTTGCCATAGCTTTCCTTCCAAGGGGCAAGTGTCATTTAATTTCATGGCTTCAGTCACTATCTTCGGTGATCTTTGAGCCCAAGCATATAATATCTCATATCATTTCTTTTCCCTCCATTTGCCAGGAAGTGATAGAACCAACTGCCAAGATCTTAATTTTTTTTTAATGTTAAGCTTCAAGCAAGCTTTTACACTCTCTTCTTTCACTCTCATCAAGAAGCTTCTTAATTCCTCTTCAGTTTCTGCCATCAGAGTGGTATTGTTGTTTTGTTTGTTTTGTTTTGTTTTGCTTTTTGGAGGGCAATTGGGGTTGTGACTTGCCCAAAGTCACACGGATAGTTTAGAGTGGTATTGTTTACATATTTTTGGGCAATCTTACTTCTGGCTTTTGATTCGCCCAGCCTGGAATTTTCATGTGATATACTCTGCATACAAGTTAAAAAAATAAATCTCTCCCCACTTGAATCCATCCTCCACTCAGCCTCCAAAGGTATCTTACTTGAAGCAGAAGTCTAACTATACTACTCTTCCTTCTTTCCCCTTCCTGAACCTTATACTAAATACCTTCCAGCGGCTTCTATTACCTTCAGGATCTAACATAAGATCCTCTGTTTTTCTTTTGAAAGACAGTCCTGTTCCTTCCTACACTGACATTCTCATGGTTTAATCCCTTCCACACACTCTACAACCCAGTGACACTAGCCTTCTTGCTCTTCTTCAAATATGACGCTCTGTGTCCTTATTCTGTGCCTTTTCTCCAACTTTTCCTGATGTCTGGAATGTTCTCTCCTTAACCTCTTACCTTTCCTGGCTTCCTTAAAGATTTAGCTCAAGTCCCAACCACTGCTAATGCCTTACCTCTAAGATTACCTCCCTCTTGGACTTTATATCTCTAGCACATGAATAGCTGCTTGCATAGATCAGTCCCCATTAGACTGTGGGCTACTTGAGAGCAGGGATTATTTTTTTATTTGCTTTTTTGGTCTTCATGGTATTTAGCACAGTGCCTGACATGTTGTAAATGTTTAATCAATGCCCGTTTTTAAGTAACTCAGGAGCTGAGCTGCCACATTTGCTCTAAGATTGACCCCACTTTCATCTGGATTCTGTGTGTTTTTGTGAGTGACACATACTTTTTTTTTTGGTGGGCGGATGGAGATGTTTATTCGTAGTTTATTCTTACTAGACCATAAATGCTTATTTCTAAAAGTTAATTAAGCCAGGATGGCTAATTGATATCATCTGAAAATCAAATTGAAGAAACCTGCTGGTGGGAGCTCCTAAGCATTAGAAAACCTACCTCCCAGAGTCCCCCAGAACCACGAGGGCAATCATAGTAGCTGCCCTCTGGTGATCTGACTTTCCAATACTAGTGAGAGTTGGGAAAGTAGCCCCAGAGCATTGCTACAGGTAGAGAGGAGGTTTTGGTATGTGTGGATTTTTCCCTCACCTACAATTTCATTGGTTTATAGATCTGAAAGATGAGGAAATTCATTCTACTGAAGCAGATTAATAATATTCTTCAATTTATAGTCTTAGAGAGTTGCCCGGGGGCACTGGGAGGGTAAGTAAATTGTAAGGGCTGCAATCAGTATTTGTTGGAGGTGGCACTGGCAGACAGCCTCCTGGCTGCAGGGTTCTCTGTTTATTTACTATGCCATGCTTTCAGTCAGGGTAATGGCCCACACAACATAAAAATGGTATTGATATTTCTTGTAAAATAATAAGATCCTATTATCTGCATTTCTATCCTTCTGGGACTAGATTTTTTTCTCCAGCCTATGTTCAGTATTACCAGACCTTTTTTGCACAAAGCATTTTGTGATTTTTCTATTACCTCCTCTGCTGTAATTCTTATATTCTTTGCGTGCATATTTGTATGTATGTTTTCAAGGCCTCATGCTTCATTGACGGTTTGGTTCCATTTATTATTTGTCAGTCAGATCTCAATCTAGTTGCATTTTCTATTGTAACAAATCATATCCTGCCCCTTGTACAGTCGATCTCTTTTCATTAGTGCTTGTAACAGAGCCACAAACTGTCTGTTGTAGTAATTTATGATGGATGCCAGAAATCACATCCCCAAACAAGTTCCCCACTGGGACATTGTTTCATACTGAGGTTTTATTTTCACTTTATTTCATGAAGCACTTACTCCTATGCTCACCAATCCCTGCACTCTCTCCCCTACAGCTTTGTTTCAACCTCTTGTCTATCTCAACAATGACCATGCTCTTTCCACAAGTCCAATGACTACACTCCCAGTCTTCAAAACACAGATTGGCTCTCATCTTCTCCCAGAAGGTTCCAAATCAGCTGAAAGAGAAATTGAATTTGTGCCAAAGCCAATCAGATTAGTGGGCATCCTTCTTTCCTCTTTTATCATTGTATGACAAGTATCTAATCTTGTACAATATCACATTTTCCATTTTGGGATCTTGTTCAAACCGGAATAGATGTTCCTTTAAGTCAGAGATCATATCCCTGATTCGTTTTGAATTTCTTGTTCATAGTGTCTAAACCAGAAGTTCTAACCTTTTGTTGTGCCATGGATCTCTTTGGTAGCCTGGGGAAGCCCATGCATCCGTTTTCAGAATAATGTTTTTAAATGCATAAAGTAAAATAACAGGTTTGCAACAGAAATCAACATTGTTGAAATACAATTATCATTTTTTTTTGGATCCCAGGTTAAGAATCTACAGGCTAAACAATGTCACACAGCCAGCCTTTGGTGATACCTCCCCAGAAATAAAAATTCCTTTGAATTATTTACATTTTTAGTTAAATTTTATGTCTATGTCATTAGAGAATCTCCATGGTTTAGGAGAAACAGAAATTGATACTGTGAGGTTTGCTCCTGGCTTTAAGAGATCTCTGGAAGCAATGATGTTTCACAAACTCACAACGTCCCAGTACTAAATTAGTTGTTGTTACTGAAGCAACAAAACATGCACCCAAGCTGTTGTTCTCTAAGATAAATTTCTAGTGATAGCCCTTTACATATTGGTCCAAAAATAGTTTGTGCCCTCCTAATGGTCTCCCTTTGAGAGGAAAAAAATAGATAGACATACTAAAAAAAAAAAAGAGAGAGAGACTATAGATTGTACTGAGGTTTTATATTAGCTCAGAGTAAGTGTGGTTTATTACTGGATCAACATATATACATATACACACACACACACTGATATAGGGGTAGGCAGTATGTATGTGTGTGTGTGTGTACGTACACACCTGCGCTTTCCAGGAAGGCCAGATATAGTCTTTTTTGCCTTTTTGGAGGCAATTGGGGTTAAATGATTTGGCCAAGATCACACAGGTAGTAAGTGTCTGAGGTAGGATTTGAACTCAGGTCCTTCTGACTCCAGAGCCAGTACTTTATACACTGTGTCACCTACCTGTCCCCCCAATATAATCTTGAGTTATTCCTATACAGTGCTTTATGTCTGTGACAATCTGAAAAATTCTGATTTTTTAAAATATTATATCTTTGATTTCTTTTTGCTTGTCCTCTACTTTGTTTTCTCAAGCTACTCAGGCTCTAGAAGCATGGCTAACCGTTGGGTAGCTTCCCAGCCATGTTAGTGGTCCAGGGTGAAGTGGTTCACCTCCTTCCAGGAGACAGTCTTACATTTGAGGTACAGCTAAAGAAAAGCAAGGGTCATCCTGGAGCAGAACTTTATGAGTCTAGTTAATGTTGGCAATGCCTTAAAGTTGTTCTTAAAAACCAAATCATCGACAGAAGCTCACAGTGTCTTATACAAACTTTTTTCTTGAATATTGAAATGTTTGTGTTTAATGATTGTTCCCAAATAAAAAAAAGAACATTTCATTAAAAAAACCCAAAATGATTCCCCAGCTCAAAAAAAAACCCAACCTGGCCTCAAAATTTTCACCATTCACTTTGATGATCTCCGAAAATCTACAATTAAAAGTTTATTCCTTTGGTTAGGAAAGAATAATGCTCTAAGCTTATTCTTATATGCTAGTACAAATAAGTTTAATCTGTTTTATGGCGAGCAGATTTTGGTCATTTCAGAGTGGGAGAAGACTATGAGGGTGTTGGGAGTCCAAAGGAATGGAAAGAAGGTACTAGAAGGGGAGACTTAGGTACCCACAAATAAAAAAAAATAACTCCATAATTTTGCCTAGAACCAGTCCTAGATGGAGTCACCAAGT
This sequence comes from Pseudocheirus occidentalis, assembly GCA_028646575.1. NCBI lineage: Eukaryota > Metazoa > Chordata > Mammalia > Diprotodontia > Pseudocheiridae > Pseudocheirus > Pseudocheirus occidentalis. Next base: position 147,114,362 of record CM053596.1, read on the forward strand.
GAATGACTGATGTAGTTGCATATCCATAAGACAGGAAAGGGACAAGTTGAAGTTAAATATGTATTTTATTTTTGCAAAATTATTCTGGGCCAACATTATCCTAAAACCATAGAGGCATATAATTAGAGGAACTCAGAAGAAGCAGTTTTATATATTGGAAAAAAGAACTGTATTTAGAATTAGAAGTCCTGGTTTCAAACGCTGATTCTGCCATTTTCTTCTGTGTGACCTTGGGTGAGTCACTTAACCCTTCTAGACCTCAGTTTTGTCATTTGTAAAATGGAGTTTTTGGACTACATGATCTAAAAACTTGTAAGAAATAAAACACTGAATGACATCTCCTAGAATATATAACATACCTCCACACTTAACTACTGTCATCTTTCTTTTTCAAAAGTTTTATTTTAAACTCAAATGCCATAACACAAATATAGAATAAAGGAAACAAAACATATCATAAACTATAAACATAAAACATAAACTACTGTCATCTTTTAAAAGCAGTAAGGGAATATGTCTCTATTTTGCTTTATGAGTATGGAAATAGCAGATGACTCCACTTTGGCGGGTATAGTGATGAAATAAAAATTGTTTCTCTGACTTTGGCACTGCAGTTGGTCCTTAGAAGGTATAATGGAGGCTACTCTAAGAGATGCTCCTAAGTTGGGTTGTTCCCAGTTTATCCCAGGAGGAAAATCTGCAGAGTGGAATAGATCCTTCTGTACTTTGGGTCTTATACGACACATTTCCTAGGAGCTTAATTCTAGCGGCAGGAAGTGGCCTTGGTCCAATTTAATAGATTCTAGACAAGACTAATGGCAAAGATGAGAATAGACTGATCAGAACCTCATTCATCTTGTAAGTCCTCTGATAAGTTTGGGATAAGGATGAAAAGATCAGGTATTGAGGTTTTATGCTTTTTGTAATTTAACAGAACTGTCCATGGAGTTATGTAATTGAGTAGTGAACAATCTGGCAAATTGTATGGCCCGGTCATCTCCAGTGGTTCATGTCAGGTCACCTTAGCTATCCAATTCACTCTAACCATTTACTTGAAGGTGATGAAGTATCAGGGTGAAGTAAGATCCTTGCCCCCAGATTCCTTAAATTCAGTGGTAGACCCATTGTCAATGTAGTTCCATGATGAAAATCTACAGGTTTGGCTATTTGTGCATTACAGATAAGTCACGTAGCACTATGAGAAGCATTTGGACCATGCTGAGAAGGAGTCTGCCATAATCAAGAAGTTGGAAAGCAAAGTGCTACCACAGTGCACAGAGTGCTGGTCCTGGAGTCAGAGAGACCTGAGTTCAAATCCAGCCTCAAATACCCATTAGCTGTGTTACCTTGGGCAAGTCACTTAACTTCTTTCTGCCTTGGTTTCCCCATCTATAAAATGAGGATAATACCACCTACCTTCCAGGGTTATTGTAAAGATCAGATAAGATAATAATTGTAAAGCGCTTGGCACAGTGCCTGGGCACGTAGTAAGCATTATATGTGATAGCTATTATTATTATTATTATTATTACTCTTATTTTTAGCTACTATTTTTCCTCTGGAATCATCTGGCAGAATTAGCATGGATTCTTCACTCAGATTTCTTTGTCATTTCCAAGAGAAAAGCAGATGCTTTCAATGTGTTACATTAAGTAGCCTGGCTTGTGCTGTTCCTTTACAGGCTCTTTGTTATTGTTCATTCATTTCAGTCATGTCTGACTCTTCATGACCCCCACTTGGGGTTTTCTTGGCAAAGATACTGGAGTGGCTTGTCATTTCCTTCTCCAATTCATTTTACAGATGAGGAAACTGAGGCAAACAGGGTCAAGTGACTCACACAGGGTCACACAGGTAGTAGGTATCTGAGGCTGGATTTGAGTCTTCCTGACTCCAGGCCCAGCGCTCTATTTATCACCTAGCTGCCCTGTACAGGCTCCTCGATGTAAGAATCAAGTCCAGAATATCAGGTATATCTTCTAGAGAGCAGTTCTGTAACACCTTAGGGCATGGCCCCCATTTCTATATGAGTCCCCCAGACGAGGATTCTCCAGTTTCAGAGTATTCTATGAGTCTGTATCCATTCAAAACCATAATTTGTGATCCTTTACCAATATGTTTATCTCTATTAGTCAGCCAGAGGACATTTAATTCAAATCAAGGCATTTAATGAAATGACATAGAAGAAACATAGCAGCAAAGCATTTCTTCCAACATCTTAGAGTATACATCTCATGAATATGATAGACCATGTAGTCCAAAAATCCCATTTTACAAATGAGGAGGGTCACTTTCATTGGAAAGAATGCACATGAACATGGAGAAGGGCCCATGTAGACTATACCTGGAATCAGACTGCGCTTGTGGAGGGGCTCACACAAGGAAGTTGTGGGTGTAGGATGCATACTTTGAAGGCGGTATTTCATGTCACCAACGTAGGATCACTGATCTTCTGGTAATGTCATTATGTTACACCCTGGGTTTGCTTCCCCAACAGTCTTGCATGATACAGGGTCTGTTCTGAATATATTTGCTTTCTGGGATGCATAGATTTTACCTGGCTTTTCTCCAAATGATTTCACTCATCTTGGATTTGCCTCTGGTCATGGCCAGGTGTGGTTTCAGGGGGCAAATGGTTGTAAAGGGCTTCTCCATTTGCAGCTTCTTGCTTTAGCTGGAGTCCTAAACTGGGCCACTATCTCTTCCTTGTGGGAGGAACAGGCTTTTGGTGTCAAGTTTTTCCTACTGCAGCTATTTTTAGAAAGGAGAACACTGAATACATCCAGTAATTGGACTGGGAGAAGGAAAAAAAAATGCCTTCCTTGGGGAAAAGCCCTCCCTGACTTTTTCCTCATGAGCAAGTAGCCTCTTTGTTCTCAGAATGGGTTTTCTTCTCTAGATGGAGATGCTTTGCCTCAGGTCAAATTCTTTGGAACACTTGAGTCAGAGTCACTTCCAGATTTATATGAGCAATACTCCAGGTGAGTTGCATGTTGCATGGCCAGAATAACTTGATAATCAAGCTCTGGAAATAATAACATGTTTTGCTGTTCAGTCTTGTTTGATTCTTTGTGACCCTATTTGGGGTTTTCTTGAGAAAGATCTTAGAATTATTTGCTATTTAATTCTCCAGCTCATTTTACAGATGAGGAAACTGAGGCCAATAGGGTTAAGTGACTTGCCCAGGGTCACACAGCTAGTTATGTGTAAGGCTGGATTTGAACTCAGGTTTTCTCAACTTTAAGCCCAGTGCTCTATCCGCTGCACCACCTGACTGCATTTTTTTGCACAGTCCTTGTCTTTGCCAAATAAAGACAAGAAGGCTAAAATGGCCACCCTAGGGAAGGGTTTATGTGACTGGGGCTTCCAGTAGAAGACTAGGCAAATGTAAGCTTCCTGAGGGCAGTGGCTATTTTGGTTCTGCCTTTGTATCCCCAGCGCCCAGCACAGCACCTTGCATTTAACAAATCAAATTTAACAAATTAATTAATTTGTTATTTAACAAATGTGAATCAAAATGTAACACAGGTAAGGCATGAGCAAAGGTGTGCAAGTAGGAAATACGACTGGCTCATTTGGGAGATGATGGGTGCACCGAGTCACCTGGAGCAGAACTGAGAGCAATGGTGGTTTGGGGTCATATTGTACACATTTCTGAATGTCAGACCAAGGAATTTGGACTTAATTATATATTAGATAATGGTGAGTCTTCAAGGTTTTTGAGCAGGCAAATGATTGGATGGAAGCAATTTTTAAAGAAGAAAAATCTGGTAGCACTACATTAGTTGGATTTGAACAGAGGTCTAAAGGTAGATGGACTTATTAGGAGGCTATTGTAATAATCCAGATACGTGGCAATAAGGGATTGGAGTTAGGGTTATAGCAGTAAACTTGGGAGAAAAAAGGAAAGGACATGGAATAATGCAATCTTTGATGATGTCTGTGGTGGCATATTTAAACATTTTTCTCAGCCCCCCTTAATTCTAGTACCTTCCTTCTGTTGATTTTTTCCTATTTTATCCTGTATCTAACTTGTTTGCAACAAGTCTACCTGTTGTTTACATGTTGTCTCTTCTGTTAGACTGTGAGCTCCTTGAGGGCAGAACATTATCTTTTGCCTTTCCTTATACCCACATCGTTTAAAACACTGCCTCCTGGCATGTGTTCTTATTATTGCTCAATCATTCAGTCCCATCTGACTCCTTGTGACCCCATGGACAGTCCATGGGGTTTTCTTGGCAAAGATACTGGAATAGTTTTCCTTTTCTTTCTCTAGTGGATTAATGCAAACAAAGGTTAAGTGACTTGCCCAAGGTCATGTAGCTAGTAAGTGTCTGAGGTAGGATTTGAACTCAGGTATTTTTGACTCTAGGTCAGGTGCTCTATCTATCTAGCTGCTTCAGCATTTATCAAGTACTTCCTATGCAGAGCCATCTCAGTAGTATAGTGGATTGAGTATGGGGCCTGGAGTCAGAAAGATCTGAGTTCAAATCTTGCCTCAGACACTTACTAGCTATGTGACCCTGAGCAAGTCACTTAACCCTGTTTGCCTCAGTTTCCTCATCTGTAAAATTAACTGGAAAAGGAAATGACAAACCACTCTAGCATCTTTGTCAAGAAACCCCCAAATGGGATGATGAAGAGTTAGATAAGACTGAACAACAACAATAAACGCTGGCTGACTGATTAAAATTATAGGCTAGAAATTCTTAATATTCTTTCTTTTAATATTTTGATAACTCGGGGCAGCTAGGTGGCACAGTGAATAGAGCTCCAATTGTCCCTGGAGTCAGGAGGATCTGAGTTCAAATCCAGCCTCAGACACTTAACACTTATTAACCGTGTGATCTTGGGCAAGTCACTTAACCCCAATTTCCCTTCCCTCCCTCCTCCAAAAAGCAAAACACACACACACACACACACACACACACAATAAAATTGAAGAGCTAACAGTAATCGTAAATAAAAAGCTTACTTTATTTTTTAAAAGCATTTTGATAACTACATTTCAATATCATTATTTTCTTTTGTAGTCTTGTAAAAAAAAAAAGGGTTAAGAATATCTGTTCTAGAGAGACTTGGTATGACTTCAAAACTTACTCATGTGTCCAGCCAGCTCCTCTGCTGGTATTTAAACCCTGTACAACCTGGCCATAAACTACCTTCCCTAGCTAATTAGATGTTATCTTCCTATTCGTATAACCTATAGCAGAAAAATCACTCTTCTTTCTGTTCCTCACATATGACGCAGAGTCCCCCATATCTAAAATGCACTTCCTCCTCAGCTCTCTTAGAATTTCCTTCCTGGTTCAGTTCAAGTGCCACCTTTTCTATAAAGGCCATTCCCAATCCCCCAAGTGCTAGTGCAAATTTCCTACCCGATTACCTTGTGCTCATTTTACATATTTTCATAATTCTCATAATGTCTCCTCCACTGAAATGTAAGTTTTAGGCACAGCCTGTCTCGTTTTTGTCTTTACATCCTTAGCTCCTAGCACACTGCTGGCACATAGTTGGAACTTAATAAATGCTTGTTAATTGATTGACTGAATCATTGTGTTCAATAATGCTGAGCATTTGGAAAACAATTCAAAACTATATTTTTATTTGACTGAGCTGTCAGGATAGTGTAATATTAGACCTAGAGTCTGAAAGGGCAGATGAAGTTACAGATCTACAAAGCCATGCCCAAAGTCCCCAAATGCATTGACCCTAAGTTTGTAGTTCTGTTGAAAGTCAAAATTTGGAGTGGACTGGGTAACAAAGTACTGTGAATGCAAGAAGGAAAAAAAACGGAAATGGGATGGCTAGTATTTTATCCATTAGAGAAAAAAAAGCAGTAGAACTGTTTTTCCATAGGCACTGATTTAACCTAGGAAACTGGACTATTTTTATGCCCTTCTGAAAATGAGTGGGGGTCCATCCTACCTGACTTCCAATACTAGGTGCAGAGAAGATGAAGAGGAATTGAAAAAGAGGGAAATCTGTCATAGGAGCATAGACTTAGAGCTAGAAAGGATATTAGAGGCCATCTTACCCAAGTCTTTACTTTTATAGATGAGGAATGTAAATCCAGAGAAGTTAAGTAACTTGCCCAAGGTGTAATGGTAATGGGAATTTGAAGATCTTCCCGGCCCCTTAATAGGCCGAATGTAATCACATGGAGCCTGTGGTGGGAGGAGTTTGCTAAACAGATGGAGCAGGAACGGTAGAGCAGAGCTGAGAGAAAACTGGGAGTCAGAGCAGTTAGAATGAAAAGAAGAGAGGACACAGGCAAGGGGACAGTAAGGCTTGTGAGTGTTTGTTTGTGGGAAGGCCCAAGCAGGGGGAAGGTTTTTGGATGGTATTGCTTCCTTCAGTGATAAGGTGCATTAACTTCTTTGTTGCTATGATGAATTCAATTTTTGGGTGTTGGGACTTGGCTTTCTGGTGTTGGGATTTGGCTGTCTAAATGTTTTGCTTCTGTCTTCTACATGGAGAATGTTATATTTTGTGAGTCAGAACTATGTCAGCAAATTCATAGTCGTATCAGGGCTGTGAATATTGCCTTGGCAATACACAGGGTAACACAGATTATAAGAAACAGAGTAAAAATTTGAGCACAGGCTCTTAGAGTCTGCTGTGTCATGCTGCCCCTGTCTGCTCAGCACTGAAGGTAAGTAAATTAGCAACCACAATAGCACATAGGGTAGGCTGCTAACATAGGTTCTTTAATCTGCTTTGCTAAAGGAAAGACAACTTTTAAAGGAGTCAGTTAATCTTACTTTTATTACTGATAAGTAAAAAATACAAGCAGAGAAATTAGCACAGAGTTTCAACCAATAGGGCTCCTACTGTCTGAACAAAGTAATACAACCATCTACATATATCACTGAAATGGGAGAGCATAAATCTCTGAGTAGTTGGGGGGTTCTTAAGTAGCTACTCAGAGTCCCATCCAGGGAATCAAAAGGTCCTTCTCATAAGCAAACCCCCAAAGTAAAATACCAACCTCCCATTATATATAGTTTTCAACTAATAGACTCAGAGCCAGAAGGTACCACAACCCTCTTAATTCAGTACCTAATTAGCTTAGTACCAAAAAGGTGTGAAGGTTTTCCTACAAGCAAGCCCACCCCTAAGCACGCTCCCCTTAGGCAAGTTCCTCCCTCAGTAGCCATTATGTGATCCAGGATGTATCACAGCTGTGAAAGCAACAAAGCATCCATGATTGAAATATCTGTGTGCCTTTAGACCTGGGAACATGACTCTTGTTCCAAGGTAAAAGAGGTCACATGTCGTTATGTAGACCTATTAAGGGACAGGGAAGATCTTCATATTCCAATAACATTATAGTAAACCATCATGAAAAGTGGTAACCTGATTAGAACTTCCTCTTACGTCTCAAACTAGAATAAAGGATGGGCTACAGGAAGAATCCATCTCCTGCCTGAATTCTAGCCTTTGAGGGACAGGAAATCCTGAGCAGTGGTCAATGAGTAGAGACTTCAGGAGAATGGCTTATAGGAAAACACCAGTGATGTTGTGTTGTTCCATCTTTCCACAAACAGCAATAGACTGAAAGCAGAATTGTAGTGAGCTATTTTGGCACCCAGGGCAAGCTCCATGAGACCTATCCTCAATAAGTGTTTTAAGAAAAATTCAGAGAATAACTTTGAGCAACCAAGTCATTCTGCCTCTTATAAATGCCCAGATTAACTTCAAAGATCCTGTGAAGGAAGATGCTATTGGAATCCAGAAAGGAATATTGCTGTAGTGGAGGAAATGATGAGTTGGTTGATTTAGAAAAACATAGAAAGACTTGTACTTATGAAAGAAGATGCTATTCATCTTCAGAAAGAGATGACAAGTGGAAATAAGTACAGTACAGTCTTACATATATTTATATGAGTGTGTATGTGTGTTTATAGATATCTATGTATGTGTATCCATGCTTGATTATAGCCTTCTTGGGGGGGAGGAGGGAGGGAAAAAATAAAGAGTTCACAACAGAGAACAAAAGAAAGCCGACAGGGAAGCAAACAAAAGATGAGCAGCACTGAAAAGTGTGTAGTATTTATTACATAGGTTTTCTTGAAATGGAAATTTATTGTTTTATATTGAAGCTTCCCTTATTGTCTTCTGAGTACATAACAATGCTTTTTTCCCCTTTTCTCATTTTGTGTTTAAGTGTAAAATGAAAAAATTTAAAAAGAAAAAAAGGAAAATTCATCAGAGTGGAGGGAGACCTTAAGATACAACCACATTATATCCCTGGAGAGGCTGCTGGCTGGATTGAGAGACCAGGCTAGAGATCTCCCAGAAGGCAGCCCGTGGGAGAAGAAACCTGATACCTGATAGTTTCTTATTTAAAAAATAATTTTCCAATTATGCCCCCAAGTTCTATTGTTTCTATGTTGTGGAAGTTTTACAAGGGCTGTCAACACTTTCTAATTTTCAGTGTCCTGGGATAAAGTCTAATTGCCCCACCCTAGTTATGGCTCTGGTCTGAAGGATACTGAAAATCCAGGTTACCAGATTTTTGTAAAATTCAGCTGCCCATTTATGGAAAGAACAAAGGACTCTTTGAAGGAGGTATGTGTAGCTGCTTGAAGATTTTTTTAAGCTTCTTCCATTTCTGCATCTCAATAAAATAAAACATTATCTCAAATGATAGCTCAATGGGGATTGCTGTTCCCTTTGCCAATATCTTGAATACTGTTGGCAAACAGAAACTTGGGAGTACTTAGCTACTAACTCAGCACACAAGAAAACAATGCTGGAAAGACACAATTTTTTTTTCTAAATGTTTCTGCAGACATTCCCATGAAGCATGTACTTCCTGACTCAACCAGAAGGCAAGAACTTTTAGCTCATAAATAGTAATTGACTAATGAGTTTAAATGAAATAAAATTGTTGCAGTTCAAAGGGATAACAGGCTTCCCTTAGGGAACCAAACCTGGATAGTAAAACTGGGGCTATTGTGTGAGATTAGATGGAGTAGTTTTTACTGGGAATTGAAAATTCTCCTGAGAAGGGATGCTGTGGCAGTGAGTGGGGGGCACCAGCAGGCAGTTCAGAGAAACAGCATCAGACAAGCCCTCCAGGGGAACCCTTGGAGGCTTTGGAAGAGGCTAGAATTGAAATAACAAGCCAGTTGCAGCTCTCCAGTAAGCCAAGAGATTTAGCAGAGCCTGTCAATTTGCTCAGATGCGGGTACACTCTGTAAGCAAAGACAGAGTTGGTAAAGACAGGGTGACAGAAGGAAAGGGTGGGTCAATGCTGGAGAAGACAGTGTTGGAGGCACACACAGGCCTGCTGTAGTGCCATGAATTTTGTGGGCACTCCATTGTACAATAGGCATTAAATGAATTGGACTGAAGTAAGGGATTCAGGAAATCCTGAGGGGATACAAAATGTACAAACCTAGGTTATGAGGATTTGTAGCTGATATCAGCAAAGAGCTCAGCATCCCCAAGACACTTTAGGGAAACTGATGTCTTCTGGAACTGGGCGCTTCAGCTAGTAACTTACAGAGAGGAGAGAGCAAGGCTGTTTTAGGCATTTGAGAAAGCTCAGTCATGCAACTTGTCTTCCTCTCCCCCACCAAGAGAAGCTCTGAGAGCCCCCAGTTGAGGCCCTTTTAAATCAGCTCTCACTATTGTCAGAGCCCCAAGATTTCCTTTTGCCCACTAGGTCCACCTTGCCAACAGCCTCCTCTTTCTTACTTATTCTATGGATTAACAACTATATGACAGAGACAAAGAGAGAGAGAGATTTCTGAGAATTTTCAGTGTTTCTGATCCTGGGCATATTTTTTCATCATGGGATGAAACATCATGTGGAAATGGTATCTAGGTCCTTGGGTGCAGCCTTTTGACCGAGTCCAAGTTTTACAGAACAAATCCTTTTATTAAGGGGATTTGTTCTGTGAAGTTTGGATTCAGTCAGAGGGGTGCACTTGAGGACCTAAAGGGCCACATGTAGCCTTGAGGATGCAGGTTCCCCACCTCTGGGTTAACCCTTGAATTGAAGTCCATCTTTCCCCTCACAATGACACAGAAATAAGAACTTAGATTGAACCCAATAATATCTGACAACATCTAAGGAACCAGATAGACATAATTCTAGCCATTACCCCCTTCTCTCTGAGGAGAGCAGAGTAGCCTCTGGCCCCAACCTCCTGCTTCCCCTCCTGGCGAGAATGAAAGTCTCCCTTGGAGATGTGTAGAGAGTGAAGGGGCTATGGATGTCCATTCTGTCTTCTGTGGCAACACCATCCTACACACATGGCCTCACCACATGTGAGGTTTTTCATCATACTAAAAACAGAATGAAAAGTAAATAGCAAGAAGTAAATAGCAAGAAGAAGTGTGGTATAATTCTATAGCATCTATAATAGAATCCAGAATAGAGTCAGGAAGGCATGGGTTTGAATTCTGCCTCAGAAACTGACTAGATATAGGCCTCTTCTGGGCAAGTCAGGTATCTCCTCTGGAACTCAAGTTTTATCATCTGTAAAATGAAGGGGTTAGATCTAATGACTGCAATAGTCCATTTTAGCTCTGAATCTACGGTCTAATGAGTAAAAATAAGCAGAAGGCATTTTTGGCCCCCATGCTATGTGCCTGTCTGCTTTAGAGTCTGCCAGTTATACTAATCTATTCCCCAATAAGTCATCCATCTTGTATCCAAACCACTTCAAGGACATCACAGGGTATCAGTGAACATCCTCACTCTGAGGGACTTCCTGTCCAGATCATGCAGCAAGCTGAGGGTAAGCAGGTAGTCTAGCAGGTTGTCAAATTCCTCCCGGAGGCTGTCTGGGGTGTGCCATCTAGCAAGAACAAGTTCTTCCTCTGCTGCTGTATCTCATTCTTCCTTTGCTGCTGTATCTCAAGTTCTATCTGGTTGTGATCTCATGAATCTAAACACTGCTAGTTTTTCTTCCTGTCTTGCTCACATCTCTCTCTGTTCACTCTGGGCTCTCTCCAGTTCTCTTCTCAAAAGCCTTCTGCACCTTGGCAATATCCCTGCCCATAGACTCGTGCAGAATCCTGGGATCCTCTTGCATTAAGGGGATCTTTCTAGGTCCAAAAGTATCATGGAAACATGGCAGTCCCATGGAGAGGTTTGTGGTGGATGACATCTGTGATTACCCATTTTGAAGGATTGTTTTAAGGAAAATATTTTGCAAGGCTTAAAGTGCTATAGAATTATTAACTATTATCATCCATTATCATTATCAGATAAAATCTAAATTCTTCAGGATGGTGTTCAAGGTCCTGCATAATTTGACCCTAAGCTACCTTCTTAGTCACGTCTCACACTACTCCCAATTTCTCATACTATTGTCAAACTAGATTACTCATTGGTCAATAAACAGGCCCTATGGGTTTTTTTCTCTCTCTCTTTTCTTATGCTATTTTTTTTTTGCCTATAATGTGATTTTCCAATATCTTTTGAATGAAATCCTCCCCTTGAATAGGACCTTTAAGAACCTATTCAAATGCTTTTTTCCCCCATGGAGCAGAAGTAAGTTGACCTCATTTATCACATACTGCCTTGTACTGGACGTAGTTGTACATGTGTGTTTGCTTCTATTATATTGGGCAGGGTTTATGTCTTTCTGAGGGTAATGGCAAGGGAATTTGAAGATCTTCCCCGCCCTTTCATGGGCCTTACTTTTAGCTCAACAAGAGAAGCTTGCTTAGGGGAGGCTTGTTTCTCCAGGAAGGCCCATACCTTTTGTTACTTTGTAATTAGAGTCACAAAGGTTGTGATATCCTCTGACCTTGAGGAAGGCTATATATACCTCTGAGGTGAGATTTTGCTTTGGGGCTCACTTATGGGAAGAGTTGTGTGATTTGGCCCAATGAGACTCTGGTAGCTGTTCAGCCCTGCCTCTTCCCACTCCTGCTTTGAAAACCCAGATGTTGGTACTTCTCTCTCTAGTAATTAACTATGTATGTATATAATGGTCAGACAGCTAGAAGCCCTGTCTGTTGGTCTGTTGAATTGTGTTATTTTCTCTGTCTATATTTTTTTGTCTGCTTGTAATTTGTTTGTATTTTTCCTGAAGTTCAGGTGCTGACTTTTCCCACTGAACTAAGTAAATATATGTGTGTGTGTGTGTATGTGTATGGGTATGTGTGTATATATATATATGTTTGGTTAAAGTAAGATTGTTAACCCTTTTTGAGTTGCTTTCCTTTAGAAAAGCA